>CAWUFW010012058.1:0-568113 GCA_963921515.1 Calotriton arnoldi | reverse complement strand
GCGCTTCCCCCGTGGGTGGTCTTATGACGAGCTGGACTCGTCACAAGCACTGTGTGCCATGACGAGTCCAGCTCGTCATAAGCACCGAAGGGGATAAAGGGTCAGAGCAGGATCTCAGCGGCAGACGAGGAGAAGGAACCTCCTGGTCACAGGAACTACACGAGCATTGCGCTCGAGAAATTCAAGGATGCAAAGACCTCCATCAAGGATTACAGCTAACTTTTCAGGGTGTAAATGGAGAGAAGGCACATCTGCCCTGCATATTTATCCACGAAGATGCCACCGTTTTGTGCAATACCTCTACTCAACTGGAGTGCTTTCTACTGGCTAATCAGTAAGTGCTACCTCGTTGGGTAAATGTATAGTGCCTTTCCTACACTACAGCTGCGTAAAGGACCAGAAGAATTGTCTCCAGTGACCTGTGTGTCTGTAACTTTGCCACCGCGCCGAAAGCGCCGGGATCCTTTGAGTAAGCTGTCCATCATAGTAGGGAAAGGGCGGGCATACGTTGCATACCGCTAGTGTATGTGTGGCGGGGCCAAACGAGCGGGGCTTCTAGGCCCGTTCACATGCCTCTTGTTTATAAAGGGTCAGAGCAGGATCGCAGCGGCAGACGAGGAGAAGGAACCTCCTGGTCACAGGAACTACACGAGGATTGCGCTCGAGAAAATCAAGGGTGCAGAGACCTCCATCAAGGATTACAGCTAACTTTACAGGGTGGCAATGGAGAGAAGGTACATCTCCACGCTCACGAAGATGCCACCGTTTTGTGCAATACCTCTACTCAACTGGAGTACTTTCTACTGGCTAATCAGTAAGTGCTACCTCGTTGGGTAAATGTATAATGCCTTTCCTACACTACAGCTGCGTAAAGGACCAGAAGAATTGTCTCCAGTGACCTGTGTGTCTGTAACTTTGCCACCGCGCCGAAAGCGCCGGGATCCTTTGAGTAAGCTGTCCATCATAGTAGGGAAAGGGCGGGCATACGTTGCATACCGCTAGTGTATGTGTGGCGGGGCCAAACGAGCGGGGCTTCTAGGCCCGTTCACATGCCTCTTGTTTATAAAGGGTCAGAGCAGGATCGCAGCGGCAGACGAGGAGAAGGAACCTCCTGGTCACAGGAACTACACGAGGATTGCGCTCGAGAAAATCAAGGGTGCAGAGACCTCCATCAAGGATTACAGCTAACTTTACAGGGTGGCAATGGAGAGAAGGTACATCTCCACGCTCACGAAGATGCCACCGTTTTGTGCAATACCTCTACTCAACTGGAGTACTTTCTACTGGCTAATCAGTAAGTGCTACCTCGTTGGGTAAATGTATAATGCCTTTCCTACACTACAGCTGCGTAAAGGACCAGAAGAATTGTCTCCAGTGACCTGTGTGTCTGTAACTTTGCCACCGCGCCGAAAGCGCCGGGATCCTTTGAGTAAGCTGTCCATCATAGTAGGGAAAGGGCGGGCATACGTTGCATACCGCTAGTGTATGTGTGGCGGGGCCAAACGAGCGGGGCTTCTAGGCCCGTTCACATGCCTCTTGTTTATAAAGGGTCAGAGCAGGATCGCAGCGGCAGACGAGGAGAAGGAACCTCCTGGTCACAGGAACTACACGAGGATTGCGCTCGAGAAAATCAAGGGTGCAGAGACCTCCATCAAGGATTACAGCTAACTTTACAGGGTGGCAATGGAGAGAAGGTACATCTCCACGCTCACGAAGATGCCACCGTTTTGTGCAATACCTCTACTCAACTGGAGTACTTTCTACTGGCTAATCAGTAAGTGCTACCTCGTTGGGTAAATGTATAATGCCTTTCCTACACTACAGCTGCGTAAAGGACCAGAAGAATTGCAGGATCGCAGCGGCAGACGAGGAGAAGGATTGCGCTCAAGAAAATCAAGGGTGCAGAGACCTCCATCAAGGATTACAGCTAACTTTACAGGGTGGCAATGGAGAGAAGGCACATCTCCACGCTCACAATGCCGCCTCGTAGGCATTCTGCTGCACGATCACATGATCGTGCAGCAGGAATGCACAAAGAGGCATCGGGGAAAGGAAAACCCTTTCCTTTCCCTCGATGTCTCTTTTGGAATCAAACCCCCCCCTCCCCGAGCCAAAACTCACCTTATTTCCCCGACGCGCTGGAAGCAAATGGCTTCCAGCGCGTCGGGGAAGAAAGGGAAACCCTCAATGATGTCAGCGCGCCTCGCGCGCTGAGGCAGGGGAAGTCCTTCCCCTGCCTCCTAAAAAAAAACCCCGACGATCGGATTCCCACGGGGGGAGCGCCAGCGCTTCCCCCGTGGGTGGTCTTATGACGAGCTGGACTCGTCATGAGCACACGAGCACTGTGTGCCGTGACGAGTCCAGCTCGTCATAAGCATGGAAGGGGTTAATATATTGATCGTGATGTAGAGTTTTGTCAGTTAAGCCATTAGTTACAATTCCATCATTTTTCTTCTCCAACGGTTTAGTAACAGAAGTAGGGTTAATATCATACTTTACATAAATATGAAGAGGAAGATTTAAGATAATAAGTAGCAAGACAATAATTATAGAGAAAGCAGCTAGCAAGCAAGCACATATGCGTTTATGTTTTAAAGATACTAGGTTTGGATCTCTCACTTCTCTAGAAACGAAACTCATGTTTTCTGTTAAATTTGTAGAGCATGCTTAATATAGCATACATTTTGCAGCAAATGTTTATTATTGTTTTCCTTTTGCTTTTTTCCCCACTGTTACAGTTCACAGGTTTCAGCTTTCTGGCATATTTCAGTGTATATTTGTCTCTCTAATTTCTTATAGACCTTTCCTTTGCTTTTCTGCTTTGGTAATGTCCCTTTATTTTGATAGTTTCCCACTGTGGTTTTTTATGAGCTTGAATCTTTGAAGCAAAAAGCTTGATATGCTTTCTCCCAGTCATTAGCTGCTGCTAAATAAGTACATTCAGGTGCAGCGTATCTTCGAATTGGTACTTTAGCTCTTTTCTACTTTCTCACTGTTGGTCCGTCATCATCACCATCACTTTGTTCAGATTGACTCGAGACTTCAATAACAGTTCGGGGTACTTTTCCTTCTGTCAGAATTTGCCTCAATCTGTCGGTTCTTTTGGGCCAACGGTCGCCACTTATCACTTGCTTTTCGTTTGCACTGTTCACAACAGCTGGATCAGCATTTCGCTTAATCAGGTCCCTCTCCTCATGACCCTCGATACCAACAGGGACTGACTCTCTCAGACCCTCATTTGAACCAGTGCCTCCAGGCCCAGTAGCTGGCGCCCCCTCTACTGTATGACTGATCCGAGTTGGCTGTCTTACTGTGACCACTGGTACATCCACTACAGGTACTGCATTTTCAAGGGCACATGTGACTCGGTAAGTATGGGCAGCGTGTACCCAGTTAGGCAGACCACCACATTTGACAGCTGTTGTGGTAACAAGAAGCACTTGGTATGGCCCACGCCAATGAGGCTCCAAACACGATATGCGTAGGTGTGTCTTCACCAAGACCCAGTCACGGGGACTAAGGTCATGGCACTGCTCCTGTTGAGGTGAAGTGGCAGCTTCCCCAAACTGCTGAAACACAGCCGGACCACATCAGCCAATCCTTTACAATAATTGAGTACCAAATCATCAGTAATATTCACTAACTGCTTGGCTGGGACTGTAGGCTGTCTCATAGCCCTCCCACAAGGATTCCATGTGGGAACAGTCCAGGTCTTCTGTCTGGGGTACGTCCCAAACTCATTAACACCATGGGAAAAGCATCAGGCCATTTCAGAGACAAAGACGCACACACCTTTGCCAATCTGGATTTCAGCTTTCCGTTAACCTATTCGACCACTCCAGATGCCAATGTACTTTCTGCTCAATGTGTAATGCTGCACAAAGCATTCTCATTACCTCATTGTTAAAATGAGTCCCTGTATCGGATTCCAAAGAGGTCGGAAATCCAACCTGTGGTATGAGCTCTCTAAGATTAAGTTTAGCTACAGTTAAGCTGTCATTACGCCTGGTTGGGTAGGCTTCCACCCAACGAGAGAACAGACATACAATCACTAAAACATATTTCAGACCATTGCAAGGGGGCATCTTGATGAAGTCGAGTTGTATCCTATTAAAGGGTCCTCCAGATCTCCCTACATAACTCATTGTAATTAGTGTTTTGTTTCTCGAATTTTGTTGCTGAAACACTACACACATTTGGCAAAGCACCTCTGCAACAGCTCTGAATCCAGAATTAAACCAGATTTGTCGGAAGGGACAAAAGAGACGCATCATAGCATCTCTCCCAACATGTGTGGACCATGATAGTTTCTTGCCATTGATGACAACCAACTATTAGGTAGAAGTGTTCTTCCATCCATGTATACCCACACCTCATCTTCCTGCCTTTGTGTACAACCCGCTTTAGTCCATCATTGTCTCTCTGTTTCTGGCACTTCATCCTGCAAAGCGTTTATTTCTTCCCATGTTTCCACAACTGACAACATCAGCCTACATCCTGTGACATCAGTTTGTTCTTTTAGTGGGTCCCCATTGACGATGTAAATATTTAAGGCGCAATAGCGCGTGGTCATGTCTGCATAGCGGTTACCGACTGTCATGTAATCATTTCCCTGTCGATGGGCTGGACATTTAAACACTGCAATTTGGCCAGGCAGTTGTAATGACAGCAGTAGATTTTTCATGCTCTCTCCGTTTCAGATGGGTTAACCCGAAGAGGTCATGAACCCACGACGAGACCACAACTGCCCAAAATCTTAGACAACTCCAAACCCATACTGGCTGTCAGTAAAATTGGTAACTCTTAGCTGTTCAGTAATGCTGCAAGCCCTGGTTAATGCAATCAATTCAGCAACCTGGGCTGAATACACTCCTTGCAACCATGACACTTCCACCACTCTAATAACTGTACAGATAGCATACGCAGCTCACAAGTTTCCTCCTGCATCTCCCAAACACGATCCATCCACAAACACATGATCTGACTTAGGTAGCGGAACATCCAGAATGTCTGGTCGAGGCTTTGTACACAATTCAGTCACATCCAAACAGTCATGATCTGCTTCATCAAACACAACTGCATTTCCTGGAGAGGGCATCAATGTAGCCGGATTCAAACTCGTACAGTTCACCAATGACACATTCTCAGCACCCAAAATCACTTGCTCATACTTGGTCAATCGGCTGCTTGTGAGATGTTGCGTTTGAGTACGTGTAAGCAAAATCTCAACAGAATGTGGCACATGCACTTTCAATGGATGACCCATCACAATGCTTTCACATTGTTCCAAACTCACACATGTGGCATCCGGGCAACGCTGCAGCTACAGGATCTAACGTAGCTGAGAAATATGCAATAGGTCTGCGCGCAGTTGCATGCATCTGCATTAAAACTGACAATGCGCAGCCTTCGCGCTCACTGTAGAACAGAGTGAAACTCTTGTTGAAGTCAGGCATTCCTAGTGCTGGAGCTCGACACAAACTCTCTTGCAGTTTGTTAAAAGAGTGCATGCATTCATCATTCCATGGAACTGGATCTGACATATCTTTATGTGTAAGCCTCTGAAGTGGCTTGGCTGTCAATGGGAAATTTGTTTTGGAATCCGTTGTTGACAATAGCCAACCATTCCCAGGAACATGCAAACTTACTTTTGTGTGCTTGGTGGATTCAGCGCAGAATGACAGCAATCTGATCCTGTGACTCCTTCCACATAAGGACTACTCTTGTCTACCTCTAAGGATGCCCAAGCACGCATTCCTCCTCCCCTCTCAGGCACCGTCATTGGAACAAATCATAATCACTGTCATCCATCTGTATCAGGTATTGCTAAGTAACATTTGTGTTTGTGTCAACTTGGTCATTAGTATGGAATCCTATATTCACTTTATATTTTTGAACCTGACCATTCATGTGTGGCATAGGAGCTTTTGGCATATTTAACTTAGTTTCCTTCTTTTTAGTCCATCTGCCTTCCCATCTTTCCAACTCACCTCATTTTCCTAAGAGTTGTCAATAACTCTTTAATCTGTAATCTTTTACCTGAGGGTTTTAGACTCTCAAAATCCTTATCACTGAAGTCCAATCAGTAAGTCCTTTGTAATGTTTTTGATTTTTGAATGTCCACCCTATATTTCTGTGCAACTTCAGCCAATTTTTCGTGAGTATTTTTAGCACTCCCGGTAATGTCTTTACATACAAATAACAATTCATCATTCCGATAACTAATGAAACTTCCAGGACTGATGCTTCCCAAAATCACTTCTTCCAACTCTACTTTAAGTTTTGCTACGTCAAGTGAATTTTCATTAACATTTTTCTCTACTGACGTTCCCTGATCTTCTATGCCCTTGTTAAAAGTGGATGGTGCTATATCCTTAATCCAATCATCAAGTTCTTGTGGGGTAGGCCCTATCAGTCAATCTGGTACACGCTCTTGCAACCCCCCTCCCACTAGCTCCCTCCCCTCATAGGGTAACGTGTGTTTGGAACTTCTAGTTCCCATTTGTAAAGTCCTTCCTGCCCTGGGTTGTGATCCTCGACTAGAAGTCTCTATATTTCTTTCTACGAGACCTGAAATTGATGTTGGTCTCCCTTGATTGTGTGATACATTATTTTGGGCTGTCTATACACTAATTATTGACTCATTTCCTTGATGAAAAATATAACTATTTAAGTTTGTCGAATTGGGATTTATTTGCTCCCCACTAAATCCTTGTGAAATAAGGTTTGCTCCTTCCAGTCCGGTAGGATCTGTCAAAGAATGTTCCTGTTGTCCTCCACCTCCTGATTGATTCAAAGAACCACAGGTACTGTAGTTACTGGAAGAGAAAGGGCATTAGGAACCTTCGGTAATATGTGGTTATTAAGTCCTGCTCCTCTAGGGGTTTGGTCCTCACTCAAGAAAGGATTACTAGGATTCAAACTATTTGGCAATGAAGGTGCATCTGGCTGAGTTCCCACAAAGGGATTTGATCCTGTTTGTGATTGCTCTTCATTATATGGTGGAGGTTGATTCATTAATAATTCCCTCAGAAACTCATCCTCAATCTCATTATCACTCTCATCTATTAACGTTAATGTTTGAGGGTTCTCAAGATGTTTTTTCTTTGGTTTACATTTTTCCCCCTCACTCTTTTCTGCAAATAATACACGATACATTTGTGCTCCCTCTCGAATGCTCTTTCTCCACACTTTCTGTTAAGCAGCACTTAGCCTCTACATACCTAATTAAAGTGTTCTTATATCTTCCCTGATATTTCTGTTTCTCCTTCTGATGGGGAACATGTTCCCATTCTCCGAGGGCTTTGAATTGAATAGGTCTTGGTGGTGGTTTAATATCATTCATCTGTCTCCTCAAATTTTCAAGGATTCTTACTTTGAATGTACCATATTGAGGAAATGTTAAAGGCCCATCTTCCTCAGTATACTTCATCCAATTCTCTAACAATGTGCATGTATGATAACCTTTCTCTGAAGTCATATACAAAGCAAGCGTCCCTTCAGGTGGTATCGGTACCCAGTCTCTAGTAGGTACAGGCACATCTCCATGTATCAATGTTTTTATACTCCTTAATATTTTCATGATTCTAAATACATTTTTCTAATGTCCTTTACAAATGATCTCACTCGTCTTTCCAACAAATACATTTTTGCTGTTATTCAAGCTCACAATTGCTGTGCAGTTATCTATGACACTATCAACCAATCCCAGCGCGGTTTCACCCCAACCGTCCTACCGCAACGTGACACTCTATGATGTCAGACGACTCCTCACAGCAGCTAATCCCTCCTTTACAATCCAACTTATTCAAACTCTGATCTTAAACAACTTGTTAATCACAAATAAACTCTTGGTTGTTCCACTAAAACAAATTATAGATCTCCATACAACCAGAATTTATCAACACAACCTGAGCAAAATCTCGACCAGCTTGAACTCACCTAAAAATCCTTATGATTGATCTCCGTGCACTTTGGGAAAAATCCCAATGATTTTAAAACTTCACACTCTCACAAAGTTCCCTTCTCTGGTGGTACTGACAATGACATCCCACGCACAGCACCTTCGAAACAGCAGAAAAACTTACTCAGCGTATACCACACTGATACCAGACTTAGGTGTATATCCTGGGATCTTAGTCCACTTCGGGCCTGATAACTTAAATTCAACAACAACGTATTCAAACATAACACACTAGAAAACATTTCTCTACTAAATATCGCTAATTACACATTTAAGCACAAATATTGCACAACCCGATTAATACTCACACCGCTTTTCTTGTCGCTTTTCTGCAGAACTGGCATTTCGTCAAATGTCACAGAACTTTTTGAGTTTGAGGAAATCTATAGTATGCACCCCCCATATATCCCTGTTTTGTCAGACAGATAAACTATCCAACACGCTGCCAGAAAAACTATTGTAGCATTGGTGTGTTGCGCCCTTTTGTTCTATAATTTGACTATCTAATTCCTATCTCAATTTAACCTTTGCTACCTGTCAAACCTCCTTGGTCCTCCGATGGATCTTGTTCTGTGCTGAAAGAGACTGGAATACTCTGAGGATATGTAATTATCAAATGAGGACCACGAATAAGATAATTGCTACCATATAACTTTAAATTCCTATCATTCAGAAATCCACATTTATAAATCAGAAAAAAGGACCACTATCCAAATTATTTTACCCACAAAAAAATAGTGAGTCAGAATCAGCATAGACTAGTTTAAGTCTCAAAGTTTTAGTATTTCATAAGATACTTTAAATGAATGGCATACAATCTTAATCAAGCTAATTCAAATTTAATAAAGCATTAACAAACTCTGCGAGATCCAAGGATGTAGGATTTGATCTTCATCAGCCGAGGGAGATTAATTATTTAAGCAAAATATGATCAACAGGAAATTAGATGGGCCTCATACAAACCCTTAGGAGAGTTGAGCGATTTCCAAATGACCAGTTCCAGTTCATTAAAGACAGATAATCTGGCTCTTTCCGTTGCTCTAACATTGATGCCGCAGCAGTGTGACATGAACTCTTTCAGCTGAAAAGGTTCCACCACGCTAGCATACCAGCGGGCAGCAAATCGCAGTATTCCATCACAATCCACCTTGTTTTAGGATATCAAAGCGGTCGGTCTCAATGCTACAAAATGGGTGAGCAAGCGATCCAGACAAACACGAGGAAGAGTCTCTCTCTCTCCACAGTCTCTTCTACTAGTTCCAAAAGTCTTGAGCAATTGTACTTCATTAGTTCCGGTTAGTCATTTGAACAATGTGGCACTCAGTAAATAGACGAGTTAATGCTCTCATCCTTTGTCTGCTAATTCTCAAGCATCTGTTTTAGCATGTAGCGGTTTTTGTTGCGAGCCTAATCAAACTATGCTACAAACGTCAAAGGAAGCAATTGAAAGTAAGAACACAAGTGGCAACTTCACGAAAAGTTCTCATAGGCGTCAGACTACTCAGTTCATAAGTTCATATTAGAAAAAGAAGCAATGAAATGATGCTAAAATGTGAATCTCGCATTGCATAGCATGATGTATTATTCTTTCAATCAAATGTATTATTATCACTTCAATCATATCGTAATTATTTCATGTAAGTATAGGGTACTCATAACATTTTGAAAATGTCACTTTCACACACATATTTTTGTAAGTTTCTTTTGCACATCATATGGTTATTAAAGGACACATGTTTAAAGGCAAGAGAAAGATTTCCAAAATGCAATTTCAGCTAAACTCGTGTAGCACTGACTTTTCTCTTGTCATTTTGAATGCACACGTTACACATTTTAATGTATCTATTTATCTCTAACATGTGAAATGTTTAATTCTCCAGTATTGTATCTTTTATAGATTCACATGCTTGAATCTTCCCCGTTGTCATCGTGGGAGTCCCACAGTAACAGTAAAATAGCAATATTAAAGTTTAACATTCAATTGCCATAGAAATTCAATAGCCTTTAGCAACCCATTATCATTGTTTTAAAACATTCAAACTTCAGCCAATCACAGCATAAACCATAAAGTTTCCATCCCTGCAGGGCCATCATATCTCAGATTTTGTACCGCTCGTTGTGTGTTAGGGAGTCTCCCTGAGCTCTCATCAGTCACAGTGTTTCTACTGTTGCCCTTTTGAACTTCCAGCTTGCAGTTCATTTCTTCGCTTCATCTCTTCTTCTGAGGTACAGTCCATGAGTGTGAGTACCTATTTTTCTTCATTATGTCAGTGTCTACAAAAGGTTTGTTTAGGCCCTGCAAGACTTGTGGAAAGTACAGACTATATTCTGAGGGCCCACATAAAGAGTGCCTTTATTGCCTGTATCCTGACCACAAGCCCAGAGAATGCAAGTACTGTTGTACTTTTTCCACAAAAACCCTCAAGGACCATGAGGGTAGGATGCTTCTCTGGCTGCAAAGAAACAAGGCTGCTAAGGACTCTGACTCTGAAGGTGAGGATAAGCCCCATACCTCCTCCAACAAAAGAAAGCAAGAGGGGTTTTCCTCTTTGCATAGATATCCTAAAAAAATCTCAAAGTAAACAGAGGCCTGAAGAAAAGGGGGTTAAAAAATATTAGCCTGGTCCCTCTTCCTCTCACCAAAGAGATGGCTCTGCTCCACCATCAGCGCCTCATACTCCCTTCAGGGATTCTTCATCTGTGAAAATCTACTCGTCGATGACTCTGTTGACGAAGAAATCGCCCTCTACGGCCTCCGTCTCCACAGAATCAGGCACTCCGTCGACTGTCTCGTCAGCGACTTCGACTACGTCGGCAGTCAAGACGACAGCAGCGGCGGCGGCTTCATTGTCGAACATGGAAGTGGTGGTGTCACCGTTGTCGACTGTTGTAAGACCGTCTCCATCAGCGAGGGCTTCGCCCTTGATGGTCCAGCCCATCACCTCACTGTCGGCGAGTCTCTCTCTCTCTAGCGGCCACAGACGGTTCTACCATCGACGATAGTATCGGCAGTCCCGTCGACGAGCCTGTCAACGGCTCCGTCGACAAGGGAAAAGGACATTGTGCTTTCAAAGGCGATACCAACTCTTCTACAGGACTTTTCAAAAATATTTCAATTGCCTCCTACTCGTCTCTTGGATTTCCAGGAATCCAAGGATGATGGTCCGTATGGCCCTGCATACAGCCCCTTGCAGCTCAAAGTCAAGTGCCAGGACTCAGAAGAGGATGAGGCACTGGATGGCCCATCACTTATTTAGAGGGTGAATATTCCTTCTCTGATGCAGGGCGTCCCAGCGATCAACGCTTGAACGCATTTCAAGAGCACTACCCATACGAAGAACAGGAGGATCATGCACAAGAGCCTTCAATCAATATTCCCATTTTGTTGGTTCTGACCTTTGTATAATGCTCCATGACTACTGCAAGCGGTTTCCTGAGGCGAACCCTGCTCCGCAACCACCACCTGCACAAGAGGTTCCTGTTGTCAATCCTGCCGCTGGTTGAGCCTCCGCTGCCAAGAATCAAAAATGTTCCGCCACCTTTGGAAATTCGTGTTCAGGTGCATCAGCAGCTAGAAGAAGGGGAGCTGCAGTTAGACCCGGATGTTAATGATGAATGGGACGATTATGTGGCTCCTACTGTGCCCTCGCCTACTCCACCTATAGCAGACTCTCCACCTGCAGATATCGGTGGTTTCCACGATTCCCTGAATGCACTTCAAAGTGCTTCAATCTTCCTATGCCTGCCAAGCATCTGGAGTGTTTTTTGTATGATTTTAAACCTTCTACGCAACATTCAACTTGGGCCATACCCATTGTGGACTACTTATGGCAAGAGAGCCTGAAGTTACTGATGACGCCAGCCTCTATTCCTGCGGTGGTACCGAAACTAGATAATAAGTACAGGGCACCCGAAGACTCTTCTGCATGCCTTATTGGTCATCCTCGGCCGGATTCAGTTATCATGCAGGCTGCTCAAAGAAGATCTAAAAATCTTTCTTCTCCATGTGCAGCTCCACCTGACAAAGAAGGGCGCTGCCTGGACAACATCAGCAAAAGGTTCTCCGCATTGGCAGCCACCACTATCAGGCCCTCCAACGCCATGGCTATCCTCGGGAGAGGAGAGACAGTTGTGGTTCGACATCTCTTCCTTGTTGGAGTATCTTACAGAGGACTAGAAGAAGGAGTCAAAAGATGTTCTATCGGAGGGGGAGAAAGCCTCTTCCGTGATCATTGATGTGGCTCTAGACATTTGATCTACAGCCTTTGGACAGATGGCGGGAGCGGCAGTGTTGAGATGGCAGGGATGGCTAAAGGCTACAATATTCAGCCCTGAGGTTCATGCCAAGGAGCTGGATATGCCTTTCGATGGCGAATTCCTTTTTGGCAAACACGTGGATGACGCACTGCAGTCAAAGTCAGACACCAACCAAGCTAAATCGCTGACAAATCTGCAGCAAAATAAGTTTTCTTCTTTTCAGGGAATAGGTAGAGGTCAATATCTCTCTCGGCCTCAACTCCAGCAGCGCTTTCAACATTATTACCAGCAGGGGTTTTGATCGCAGTACTCTACATAGCCCTTTTGACAAACCTCCACACCAGCCTATTCTAGAGCATTAGCACATTGATGTCCAGTGCCAGGAGGAGGGACTGATGACGCCAATAAGAGGTAATGAATATTCACAGACCCCTGCTACAGTAGTGAGGGTTTGAGCATGTACTCCTCCTTAAATGATACGGATAATTTCAATCATGCAGATGATTTCATTTTTTGGTTCTGGTGTTTCTAAAGAGAGGCAATTGTCTTGTGTTGTCTTTTAAAAGTTTCTTTATTAGTTACATCCCTATTATTCCAGAAGTAATGTTTTTTTTGTACTCTGGGGGTGCAACAGCCGACACGTGTTTTGCCCTAGGTGGTCATTAAGACCAGGGCTTTCTCAAGGCTGCAAAAGATGTAATGTAACAATATGAGTGAGATGGGATTACATGCCCCAATCATGAGACACCGACGGGTGCACAGTGTGTGATATTAGTGAGTGCCTTTATTAAAAGTATTGGAAAAAGTGCACGGGCTAAGAAGCCTGGGGAAACAACCTTTGTTTGTGAAGTGATAATGTGCACGCAAGCTTTGTGACTGATAAGGACAGACAAGGCATAGTCTGGTTAATCATAAGAGCGCATGTCATTAAAGTGTCTATTCATTAAATCTAGAATGTAACAAAACTCATTTTAACATTTTGCATGCTTTTACAATGCAGTATTTAAATCAGAACTACATTTAGTCATTTCTTGAAATGTGGAGCTTAACACACGTTTTGTCATTTTCCTGTAAAGTAGTGTCACAAATCATTTTCTTTGTAAATTGTCGTAAATTGGTGAGAGGAGAACCTCTGCTGTCCCTAGGGCATTTTAAGGCTCAGAGATGGGGGCTGCAGAGCCACCCTTCCTTAAAAGTTATGTTAAGGCCCCAGAGGCCATTTTTCTCAGAGCCTTGCTCCCACGGAAGCCTTGATTCCACTTGAGCAAATTGGCCCCAGGGAAAAAAGCTACCTAGACCAATCAGAAGGCTCTATTTTAAAAAACTGGGTTTGAGTGACTTTCGCAAGAGTCCCTTTGAACCCAATCGTCAAGATATACTAATATTTTTTTACCTTAATTTTTTTAAAAACTACTGAACAGATTTTCAAAATCTATGGACCAAGATATCGCTTCCTGACAAATTTGGTGTAATTCTGTTGAGTAGTTTTTGTGTTAGTACTTCTTAAAGAAGTCTTTGGAAAATGCATTGGGATTTTGAGTTTTAGGACCCCCTTTTCTATCAGTTCCCACTTGACTGAGCACCCCGAAACTTTCTAAACACAAAAAAGGCCAAAAAGATCACTTTTTTTGGAAAGTTTTGTGAGATTAGTCAAACGGTGGCAAAGTAATAGGCAAAACAAAAATGGCATTTCCTTACGAAACACAATAAAAACAGGGTAAAGGTGAGGTGAGTCCTAGCACTAAGCCATGACAGTCAGTTCAATTTTTCCTGGCTCAAGAAGCCCGGATGCAGAGTTGCCCTTGCTGTCCTTTTGGCTGGAGAGCCTCGGGAGAGTGTGTTTTACCGGTTACACAGTGCTGGTAGGGAAAAAGATAGAGAGAGGTATATAATATATATATATATATATATATATATCCCGGGAGTGACTCAAGAAATTGTGGTATCGGCAGCAGTGCCTGCACCAGGAGAGATGAATTTCGGGACTGACAGAGAAGCCTGTTTGGGGACCAACAATATGGCAGCGGACTTGTCTGAATATGATTCAGCAAGGTTGGAGGCAGCCAAACAGATCTTCAGTGAGACCGAGGCACCGAGAGGTTTGAGACAGGCTGGCGCCACAAACACCGGCACTGGTACTGTGAAACTTTACGGTTTTAGAAAAATTGCTTCAAAAGAAATTAGTAAATGGTGGGAGTTAACCTCTCTAATGAGGTACATAGAGGTAAATCGAGTCCCACAAGGTATTTGCATATGTACAGTCCCATCCTATGAATGACCGTACCCAGGGCTTTTTGAAGAATGGGCAAACTTCACAGCTAAATCATGCAAATGAATGATGCAGATATTAGTGAAGAACACAATGTTGGATTTAGCCCACATTTGTAAGGAAATCAAAGATCTTAAAAAAGGCTTGGAGCAAGTAGGGGGATCAGGAAGCACTCACAGAAATGGAAACAAAAATGAGTGAAATACAAAGAAAAAATTAAACTTAAAAACCAACAAAGGTTTCAATGAGACAAAAGTGATTATGCAGAGAGTAGAGTGCTAACATTTGCCAGAAAGTATGATGTCTTTAGAAATGCAATGTGCCAGCAAAACATGTAGAGAAAACAAGATTGAGTTTTTTGAACGAATACAATTTGGATGTAAGCATTGATAATAATGGCCCAACAGAAGCCGCAAGAAGAGGCAATATTTCAGGTTTTCAGAACGAGTACAGATTGTTGTGTCAAGCAGACAAGCTGAGGAAAGACAGACCTACGTAAAAATCCAGGGGCAGAGGAAGGAAAAAAGGAAAATGCATATCTAAAGGCAAAGAATCAGAAGAGGGCACTGGCACAACACCATCAGGAAGAATAATGCACCAGACCAAGAAGAACTTAGCCCTAAATTAACAATAATAAACTTGTCTAAAAGAGCATTAACCAAAGATGAAGTTTCCTTTCTGGAATTGGGACTAACATTTTGTCCAAATCATGTGTACAAAAAATGATGGCTCCTAAATAGGAATTTCAAATAGGAGATGTGGAAGGGTTGTTGGCTTGAAAAGCCCTTGCTAGAGAGGGGGAATGTGATGATACTATGGTAGAACTTGATCAAATGTTGGATTCCCTGGGTATAGAAGCATATAGTAGTAGTGGTTTTAAACTGAAACCACACTTCAACCCATCCCTCCCTCATGATAATATTGATGTATTCCTTGACATAATGACCAAAGAGTGGACAATTTGAGTCCAGTGCAACAGGCAGCTCTGACCACACTCAAGAACGTCAAAACTGTGGTAATAAAGCCTTCTGATAAAGGGGGTAATGTTGTGGTTTTAGATATTGGCCTATATGAGGATGAGGTATAACGGCAATAGTCTGAGAGTGAATTTTATTAAGTAACCACGCAGGAGGTATTTAACACCTCTGTACACAAATTCCAGGAATACTTGTTGGAATGGCGGGATTGAGGTATCCTGGAAGATGATGAATATTCATTCCTATGGTGCGATCATCCTAAGGTACACTCAATTTATGTGTTGCCAAAAGTCCATAAGAGCATCACACATCCACCGGGGTGGCCCATTGTCTCCTTCAATGAGGGTTGTTTGGAAAATACTGCCAACTATATTGATTTCTTTCTGTTTCCACATGTGGTAGAGACAGCAGAGATTTTCTAAAATTGAAAATATAGATTGGGATGACTCATTCACAATGATTACGGTGGATGTCTTTATACATGCATTGACCACCACTTTGGTGGTTTTTTAAAAGGATATTGGTCAGCTTTTATGAACATAAAAAAGGCTCCTTAACATGACTGAATTTTCTTGGAAAGAGAACATCTTCATACATGATGGGGTCCTTAACCGCCAAAAGATGGGGACCGCCATGAGCACCTGCTTTGCCCCCAGTTTCGCGCACCTTCTGATGGGCTGGTTTAGGGGCAGGTGGCCTGGGTGGAAGAGAATCAGGAATATACCCAACATATTTTAATTTGTACACAATATATTGATGATTTATTCATCTTATGAAATGGGCCCCCTGAGAAAGCGTGCATTTTTCTCAAAAAGTTGAATAACCCCTATAATCTGAGGTTTACTTCTACCATGAGCACCACAGAAATTGATTATTTAGATGCAGAGTTAAAAGCGCAGGAGGGTAAGATTCAAGCATGGTATAGCGTAAGGACACTGCTGGAAATAGTGTCCTACACTATAGCAGGTTTCACCCCCAGAAATTGATTAATAGCATTCCCTAAGGGAAAAAGCTAAGACTGAAAAGAATCTGTGGTACTGAAACTGAATTTGTCACACAGATGGTGGACTTAAAACAACAATTCAGAGAAAGAGGTTATTCGAATAAGATCTTAGAATCAGCAGCTAAGAAAGCCACTCATTTGACAAGGAAGCAATTGCTTCATCCTAGTGAGAGAAAATCTACTGAACAGTGCATCTGCTTTATCACTATCAATCAAAGTTCTTTATTCGATTTTACAAGTAAAATCATAAAAGACATATGATATCATTAAAAATGTACATACAAATTGTCATAGTCAAGCTCGTTCATGTTTTAAAACCCTGCCAAAAAAGTACAAGAAAAAAGAAAACAGAAGGAGATTTTCAAAGCTGTAAAAACAATAAAGCAGGCCTGACTTGGCTAAAATTCATTGGCTTCAAAATCGGAAACAGAAACTTGTACCGTAGGTTGTTGTATTTTGGGCAAAACGTGGTGACATGTAAAGTATTATTAATAGTTGTATTGTCACAATCACAGCGGGGCAGGTCCAGGTACAAGAAACAACCGTGATTAGAGGGGAGAAGGCGGGGAAATAAGTTCAACCTGAAATGAGTCAACAGACAACGTTGATTGCGTGTCATGTTCCAGGTTAAATATGGTTCTATATTGCTAGCAGTTTGCACGAAAATTGCATGCCGCTTAGAGTGTTTCAATAGTGCAAGGTCCTCGCGCTCTGATGCCAGCTTGTCCCTAAGTGCAGTTACAGCCTTTTTGCCCACAGAGCGAGTTAAACCAGAGGGATTGTCATACAGATCGGACCACCCTAGGCTTGCAGGTTACCTGCCATGTACGCAAGCCACGGAATCAGGGAGGATTTTTCCAATTTTAAACAGTCTTGCAGAATTAATATGCTAAAACTAAGTTCCTCCTTTAACCAAATCGAGTTCCAAAGCTTTAGAGGGCCAAAGAATAGCTGGTCAATAAGAGAGTCTAAACCTAACTCCTCATTGACAATTTCAGAGGGTATACTTTGGGAGACCCCTAAAAGACCTCTTAAAAATGTGTTTTCAGCTACTTGGAGAGGGGCAACCCGTCCATAACCACATAATCCACTACTGTAGCTCACCAAGGGGATGCACTTGGCGCTGTAAATTTCCAGGACCGATTGGATGTGAGTGCGTCCGAGCCTCTTAAATGCTGAATGTCACTCTGTTAAAAGACAAAACATTCTGGGATATGAGTGAGTGCCACTTTAACTCTGAGTCTAGTAAAACCCCAAATACTTGAAGTTTTCTACCTGACTGATGTGTTGGCCTTCAACTACATATTTCATTATTTTAGTATTAGGGGGGCCAAATTTCATAACGTGGGACTTGGAGAAATTCGTCGACAAATCAAGGCTGCTCATAAAATTAATAAAAAGAATAAGAAGTTTTTGTAAGCTTTTAGCTGTACGGGCAATTAAAACAGTTTCATCCGCGTAGAGCAAGGTGGGTATAAGACGACCTCCTGCTTAAGGAACATCAGCACCTGGTACTGTCATGGCTTGCTCTATGTGATTGATATGAAAAAGAAATAAGAAAGGGGTTAAAATACAACCTTGTTGCACCCGCACCGCAATTTAAAGTGCTCAGTACACTCCCCATTGGGGCCAAACCTGACACTGGCTGAAAGATCAGTGTGCAAATCATGGAAAAAGCTTATTAAAACGAACTACATCCATCTGTTCCCTCAGGCACCAGAGCTTGGAGCGGTTGACTCTGTCAAAGGCAGAGCTAAGGTCCATGAAGGCCAGATGGACTGCCCCCTTTTTAACCTTAGTTTATTTACATGTTAGTAAGTAAGTAAAGGCTAAAAGTTTGCTCTATAGTCCCCCTACCGGGACAAAACCCATATTGCAGGCCAGTTAAAAAGCCTCTGTCCTCGGCCCAATCAGCTAGGCGGTTTAATAAAATCCGGCCAATGATTTTCACCTCTGAGTCTATGAGGGAGATGGGCCTTAAACATGCTGGGTCAGATCTATTGCCCTTTTTAAACACTGGGACTAATATTGAGTTGGACCAGGTTAAAGGGAGAGGGCCGGCAGCTGCGGCATATAAATGTGATGTCAATAACGGGGTCCATAGGTCAATACAGTTTTTAAAAAGGTCCCCTGGAACCCCATCAGGGCCTGGAGCCTTAGTAGATGGTAATTGGGAGATAGCAGCGTTGGAGGCTCCCTACATATAATGGTTGCTCACAAAGAATTTACAAATTTATGTGGAAACATTGGGCAATTCTCAAAAGTGATACAGTGTTAGGTCCTGAGTTACCTGCTCATCCAGCCATCACATAAGGAAAAGGTAAATCATTAAGAGATGAGCTCAAACACAGTTATCATGGAGATATTCTCAATCAGGGAACCTGGTTACGATCTGTGTAAGGTTTCCACAAATGTGGAAAGTGCAAAGCCTGCTGACATATTTCCCACGCTTATGTTTACTACACATCTAATGGACGAACAAGACAGAATAGGCAATTTTTTTAACTGTGCCTCAGACTTCTATATATGTCCTGGCCTGCCCGTGTTCATTAACGTTTGTGGGAAGTACAATTTCTCCACTAAGGTAGCAGGTTTTGTAGCATAAAAGGGCAATCAGGAACCTTGATTTTTCTTACCCATTCACAAGGCATTTAGCAGATAAACATCAGAGCGATGTTTCCAAATTAAACTTCTTTGTGATTGATAAGGTGGAAAGACACAGCAGAGGGAGGAATAGGACCAGACAACTGAGACAATTGGAGTCCAGATATATCATGAATCTACCAACTAAATTTCCCCTAGGGCTCAACAAAGATGAAGAAATGGGGGATGGAAGCAGGTAAAAATGTTATTCTGACTACCTCTGATTGCACATCTAGGACACACTCTGTAAATAAGATCTGTCAGTAGGATTTAGGTAGGATTCCAGAGGTATTATCTTAAATTTAAGAAATTGTAATGTACTATTTTATCTTGGGGTGAAAGAGTAATAGGGATCCCAAGAATCAGTTTTTATGTTAATATAGCAGCTTATTGATATGACTAATGATGCACTTTATGTATCTCCTTCTGCACTGTTTATAGCACTTTCTATTGGTGTTAGGTATTATCTTAACCTGTTGATGTGAGGAACATCCGGCACTTGCCCACAATTGTGGCATTTAAGGTACATCAATGATATGATGTGACCTGGCTTGTCTATGTGTGTGGAAAGATAGGACTAACTCGCTTGGGGCATGCATAGTAATCACATGGTAAGAAATTTTAAATTTGGAACTTGTGCAGTAGTCGGTGATATTTTATCTACGGCATTCACTCAGAATCCTTGAAATTGGTCAAGTGGTATAGAAGGGCATTTGCCTGGTGATAGTTGTGATCCCAAATAATTTTAGATTTAATTCTGAATACTGTAACTAATTAATATTTAACCTAGGGATTGGAGTATTGGAATATTGTAATATTGAAATATTTTAATATCTTCCTGATTTATCATATTTTTAAGAAAACTAATATCACGCAGTATGAATGGACACTGACAGGTTAAAATAAATATGGACAGCCTCCGAACCTTCCGTAGAGCCCATAGATTACTCTCATAAAACAGAGTGAATTATCTGAGCCATGGGAGTTTTTTTTAGTCCAGTTGTAAATACATAAATTGTGTTAAATTAATTATGGTTATGCATCTTTAGCATATTTGCACTTGGACTAAGCACATTGCCACTTTATAATGGTTATGGAAATGAAACATGAAATGCATCCAATATGTTTACCCTAAATGTAAATGTAATATTAGTATTTTTTCCATGTTCATGCTACCCATTTGGGTATATTTTCACAGTTGGTTCGGCATGAAATCACCTTGACAAAGACTTGTTTTTAAGCCAAACGCGTCAAAGCAGCGAAAGGCAGTGCAGTAAATAAAACAATTGTACATGCTTTGGCAGGGCCTGTTGTTTGTCTGGTCTTTGAATGGAGTTGAGGAGAATATGTCTATATATATATATCTATGAAATGAAATGAAAAAAACATTTATAGAGCGCGTAGCTACCCTAAGGCATCCCAGCGCTGTTCGCAGACGCGGACCCAAACTCCACCTTATTGAGCAATGACTTTGAAAAGCCATGTTTTAAGTAATTTCCGGAAAGACAAATGGTTGGATTCCTGACGTATGTGGGAGGGAAGGGCATTCCACAGCCTGGCCGCATTATAGGAAAAAGAGCAGCCACCACTTCTTGCTCTCTTTATTTTTGGCACTGTGGCGAGCAACATGTTCGCTGAGCAGAGGCTTCTGTTAGGGTTGTAAGGGGTGATCATAGATTGGTTGATCGCCGGTCCCTTTCCCCAAAAGGACTTATGGGTAATACAGAGTGCTTTGAATTTGATTCTCTCCAATATTGGCAGTCAGTGTAGGGCTTTCAACGCAGGTTTGGCCGATTGCCGATAAGGGACCTCTAGGAGCAAACGGGCTGCGCAGTTCTGAATAATCTGAAGTCTGGTTGTAGTGGCTTTAGGAGCTCCTAGATAGAGCGCATTTCCATAGTCCATGCGTGAGAGAATCAGCGCTTGGACCATTATCCTTCTTGCCAGGAACGGGAGGAGAGGAAGAACTTTCCGAAGCATCCTCATGATGCCAAAGCATGTTGCAGACAGTTTGGCTGTTTGGTGCCCAAAAGTCAGGAAGCGATCCAGCCACATGCCAAGACTTTTGATTTGATTCTCTGGTGGTGGGGCAGGACCAAAACAATTTGGCCACTGTAGATCTATTGTAGAAGATGGGGAGTTGCCTAGGAGCATAAGCTCCGTCTTGTCTCCATTCAATTTAAGCAGGAGAGCTCCATCCATTTGGCAACCTCCTCTAAGCAAGGGCCTAAGCTTGCGGATGAATTGTCAGGGTGATTTAAGGCCATGACAAGTTGTGTATCATCGGCGTATGTAACGATTTTTATGCCAAATGGTTGGACTATCTCAGCCAGTGGCCTCATGTATATATTAAATAACGTGGGGCTCAGGGAGGATCCCTGAGGCACACCGCAGCTAAAGGCCATGCGCTTAGACACCGCTTCTCCCTCGAAGACCTGAAAAGATCTGTCTTCTAAGAAGGATTGTAGCCAGGTGATAACACCCCCTGATACTCCCAGTTTCCTCAGCCTGAGGGTCAAGATGTTATGGTTGACGGTGTCAAATGCGACGCTGAGATCCAGGAGAATAATGGCCGCTATGCCACCCTGATCCAAAATCCTCCTGGACTCTTCAGCCACCGCTAGGAGTGCTGTCTCAGTCCCATGTAGGGGCCGCAAGCCCGTCTGTGAAGAGTGAAGCAAGTTATTTGATTCTAGGAACCCAGATAATACTGAATTAACATGCTTCTCCAGAATTTTGCTGATTACTGGGAGGTGGGAAATAGGCCGATAATTCCCCAGGGTCCCTGGGTCCAGATTGTTTTTTTTTAGTAATACTTTTACCATGGCACATTTCCATGGTGGAGGGACCACTCCTGAAGAAATGGAGGTATTGATGGATATAGATAGATAGATAGATAGATATACAAACATATTTAAGAAATAATAATTGTAGCATTCATGGCTATGACGCAGTGTGAAATATCAAACGTTACATTGCCAAAATTCTAGCATCTCCATTAACTGAATTTGCTTTTTAATGGTTTAAGGCTTTAATTTAATGATAATCTGTTTCATGTTGCAGTTACTGATACTCTATGTTCTTTCATTTTCTAACAGCATATTATTCACAACTTCGGCTCGTGGGTGGAAGAAATAGGTGCGAGGGACGGGTTGAGATTTATTACAACTACGATTGGGGGACGGTGTGTCATGACTACTGGGACTACAATGATGCACAGGTGGTGTGCAGAGAGCTGGGATGCGGCTGGGCCTTGTCTGCCCCAACATATGCCTACTTTGGACAGGGCATTGGGAGCATTCTCATGGATGATGTACAATGTGGCGGCTATGAAGACCATCTGTGGCGCTGCAGTCACAGAGGGTGGTACAACCACAACTGTGGCCACTGGCAGGATGCCAGTGCCATCTGTTCAGGTAATTGAGAGGGTTGTGTTTATTTATGCATGCTTTAATATGATCTGGGGTGCGAAGCAATGGAGTGTGAGTGGTCTTTAACACGTGTACATGAAAACTGCAGATGGGAAGGGTCAGTGATGATGATATGTGATGAATTCAGAAGAGGCGTCTTTGTTGTAGGTATGTGCTGGCTGGCCATGGAAATATGTTGCACTAAAGGTTCAACACATTTCAACACGCAAGAGCAAGGAAGCAAATGTCTCTTTACTTAAGGTAACCTAAAGGGATGATCAGCACTCCAACCTGAGGATGTTTAAAGGGGCCAACCCATGGCTGATGTAACAATACATCTCACTACCCAAGCACATATCACCAAACAAAGCAACTTTCGAGAATGCCTATTGTTGGCGATTGTTAGAGATGCAGGACAGGGTAAAGATAAATGTTTTAGTGGATGGTCCGTTTAGTGGCATTTTGTTGAGGACTCTTGCAAACATTTCTTATTTTCCAGGGAAATCAAAGACAGTTATTGACTGAAGCACATGTGATGCATGATACAGAATGTAAGAGTCCTGAGCCTCCCTATTGCACTGCTTTTGGAGGTTGGTTGTTCAGTGATGGCATTTGGAATTTAATTTCTTTAGATGCATCGATCAGCTTTTAGCCCTGATGGCTGGGTATGCTAACTTATTTTGAGTATGCCTTTACCTCCTCAACCATTTTTTGATTTATTATTTTATTTAATATTCATGCAGAGAAGAACAAAACATGGCTGTAAGATCTGAGCATGCTAGGACACTGAAATTTACAGCCAATAGAATAAGAAAACAGGCATACTTTGAGTCCACATACCAATCACAGGCTTGTCTACTGTTTTGTCATGCCGGCCCAAGCCACTATAACATGTCATCCAAAATGTAGCAACTCCTCGGCAGGTCCATGCCAGGTGAAAGAATTCTGCCCCCCTCCCCCCCAAGCACCACATTGTTTACATCCAGTATGTTCTGTATGATTGTACTTGGCCAGAACCGTCAGGGTTAGGCATGCCCAGTGCAAGATTTTGTAATGCATTAATCGATATCTGCCATTAGGGGAGACTTCTCTGGTTTGCTGACAATATTTCCACATTGTATGTGTCATATCCATGCCCAGGTCCACTGACCATTGCACCTGCACCCGGGGATCTGCTCACTCAACCTGCTCCATTACTGCAGTGTACAAGCTGGTAGTGAGCTTATTTGGGTAGGGGTGGATAGTAAGATGGACAGCACAGGCCAGTCCAGTGGTTCCTTTTGGAATGTGGCCTAGAGTCAGCGGCTTCATGAGAGAGCTCACTATATGTGATAATATCTATTAGGGTGTTTGCTGTTTCTCATAAATATTCCTGATATGTTTTATATTTGTGCTCTATGAATAGATTCCCCAATTTGTTGATATGTATTCTACAAAGGTGGGTCACCAGCGCGGGGGTTGGTCTATCTGGAGCAGGCAGTAATGTGTAATGGGCACGAGGGGCAAGTAGGGCACAGGGATATCAGACAGAGAAGCAAATTTAGACAGCGTCTACGCAGTGCATCTCACTGTATGTATTTCACATATAGGTCTGGTAAACTGAGTATATGGGGCAGCCTGTATTGGGAGCGCATGTATCTGCTCCTTCTCAAGAGTGCTATGTGGTGCGTGCCAGCTGTTATGTATCTAATGGTTCATGAACAGTACCTGTGCCACCAGGTAGTACACTTCACTTTAAAATGAGGTACTGCAAAACTACCCCTTTCATACGGATGATGCACGTTGGCAATGAAACTCCTGAAGGACACAGACCAGACCTTTGTTTATCTCTGTATAGTCCCTAATGGCCTGCTGGATTTCCTCCTTGAATGCTACATCCAGGAGGTTCTTGGGATATATGTCTGGTGCCATCTACTTGGCATTTCCAGCTGGAGCACCACTGGGGAGTGGTTCAATAGTGTCCTGGTCATGAATGATCTCTCTCGTCCAGCGTTACACGTCGTTGGAACCCACCCAGAAATAAATCCTTGAGGAGGAGTCATGCTCTGATGAATGAAATGTGGATTCTCTTGCTGTTGGGTTTTTTGATCTCCCGAGGTCTACCAAGTCAAAGTGCTGTATAGCACCCAAGAACACATCCTGAGCTCACGTTTGCCGTCTCTCACTACAGTTGGAGCTGTCGAGTTCCATGTTATGGATAAGATTGTGGTCACCCCCCATATAATCATGCATGGATCAGTCTCCATACAATGTTTCAATATTGTATGGAAAAAAATCAGGGCTTTCTGTATTTGGTCCATACATATTTACAAGTGTAAGGTGTGTGTAGTCGACCATTCCCAGCTGAATAAGGAGTCTGCCCTCTGAGTCTGCTATTGTTTTGTTGCGTTGAAAATCTCCAAACTTTTTAATAAGGATTGCAACTCTTCTGGAATAGGGAGAGGAGGAGTAGAAGTATCTGTGAGTGCCCCAAGTGGGGGCCAGGTTAGTCACATGGCTAAAGGGGATATGTGTTTTCTGCAACAGTATAATGTCCACCGCATGTCAAGTCAAATAGTCAAGGACTTGCCTGCACTTACAGGGATTGTTAAGCCCTCACACATTCAACATGACTGGTTTTAATTTGGCGGGGGCTGTTATCATGCCTTAAACATTGGGCAATAGTGGCTGTAGGATTAGGAGCCATAAAGGTAAGTGGCACGCAAACTGTGCACCACATATCACTGCCTTTTTTTAGAACAAATTCCCATTCCCTCCCCTACCAACACCAGGACTCAGCCTCCTTGTGAAAACCCAGAACATTTGAACCACTGCAACTAGAGTTTTCTACCAAAGAAAATTCATTGATAACAAATCTTGTTCCCACTGAGGTGTAAATCTTGGGGCACCCAGAGCGAATCATTCTGCATGAACATGTAAACATCAATACATGACGGCCTCATAATATACTTCCCTGACTTGATGGGGTCGACTTCGGGCCTCCGTAATACCACACCTCTTACTCAATCATCTCAAGTCCAAATAAAATGAGGGGTTGTCATGTGGCAATCACAAGACATGGGCTCTCCTGGTTGGCCTAAGTTAGACAATCCACTCGGTGAAAGTATTACTCAATCTCGTCAAGGGACGACCCAGAGATGGCCCTGTCCTGAGGTGATGTGGTGTCACATGTTGGCGCTTGTTTCTGGAGGAAGGTAAGGGTGCTTGCAGGGTCAGAAAAAACCAGAGTATTACCCTTCCAGGTGAATCGGAGTTGTGCTGGGTACATCATGGCATAGGACAGACAGAGTTCTTGTAATTTCTTCTTGACAGGGAGAAATTTCTTTCAGGCATCCTGAACTGATTGTGCAAATTCCATGAAAAATTAAAGGTGCATCCCCTCATAGTGTACTTCTTTTGCTTCCCTAGCCAGTGTCAAGAGCTGATCTCTGTCCATACAATTAAAAAAAAAATAGCAATGATGGGCCTTGGTGGTGCACCCTGAACTGGCCTTCAGGCCAAGAAATGATAGGGTTGTTCAATCACGAATGTCTTGGAAAAGCTGTCAATGCCAAATTACATTAAACAGCAGTTTTCTCGATATAGTCTTTAGTGTCGCTCATAGCGGCGGACTCTGTCATTTCAGTAATGCAAAATTACTCAACCCTGATCTAGTTTCCAGGTCCTCATTTTGAAGCTGGATCCGACATAGTTCCGCCTGTAGCTCTTTCACCATTTTGGCTTGCTGAGTATGATCTTCCTCTATGTCAGAAATCCGTTGCTCCGCAGCAGTGATGCTGGTATATTGCTTGTTGAGATGATGCTTCATATCATGCATTCTCTGAATCAGAGAGTCTATATTCATGTCTTTGGTAGGAAGGCTCGACTTCATCTCCAAAGGTAGGGATTTAATGTCCTCCAGTGGAAGGGATACCCTCCATAGTGTCCTCCCGACCAGAGAAATGAACAGCTTCAGGTGCTGGAGACTTGGCACTTTTCCTGGTATCAAACATCAAATGCAACTGCCTGGTGTCTGTCTTGCCCATGGTTGGTCAAAGAGAAGTAGATAGGGATCCTGAGTCTCAAGGGTACGGGAACTCCTGCCTTCTCTGAGCACCGACCCTAGAGTGGGAGGATTGTGGCCTGTTCAGTCGCTCACCTCAAAGAGGTGTTTATTTCCACTCTGCAGACACCTCTCCCCTGAGCAAAAGTATGTGTGTATTTGCTGGCGCTGGTAGGGAGTTATGTTGGAGAAACCTGAACTAAAGCGTTAAAGCATCTCACTGTTAATAATATCGAGATTAAGGGAAAGATTCATTGTATGGTGGATTTTACTCTGCCAAACAGGGTGGTGGAGGACATTACATCTGCCACATTAATGGATGAGAAGCATTGTTTACATTGCATGCCATTACAACGCGGTTGTTACAACGACCGCGTTGTTACATCGCAAACCATTATAACGCAAGTCATTACAACGACTTGCTGTAGGGGGCAGAAGGTGTTGGATTTAAAATCCAATACCTTCCCTACTGTTGCACACACTGGAGTTGGAATAGTAAATTATACTATTCCAACATTCAGCGCCCCCTACAGCAAGTCGTTGTAACGACTAACGTTGTAATGGTATGCGATGTAACAACGCGGTCGTTGTAATGACCGCGTTGTAATGGCATGCGATTTTTCGCATGCTTTGTAACGTGGCATATTCTTAATGGATAGATAATCCCCAGCAGTGATCTATATGCCTTCAGAAGAACTGCCATCACTATGGCTACTCTGAAGGTACCATAGGTTGGTGGCTGGCCGCTGTTTGTTTTGACAGCTGCCCACCAAATGTGTTGCTTTCAAAAACAAACTCTCAAAGTAGTGGTTAGATTCTGAAAAACAAAATGACCCTTACACATGAGATTTGCCCGCGGTGCGTAGTGTTCCCAGGCTTTGTCGTCCATGGCGGCCCCCTCTGCATTGATGGTTTGAAAAACAGCAGTTTGTGGAAGTTGTTTTTCCACTGAGCTGAAATAAGAAAACATGCAACATTTTTGCTTTAATGTTCTGATCGTGCAGCCTCTATGGGCATAACAAACCCTCAGAAAAGGGGTCGAAAGGGGTCACTGGTCCATTCAACCCTGTATCAGGGGCATAACACAGAGCCCTAATGCCTTTGTGCAGGGGGGGCAATCCCTTCCTGGGGGCCCTCTTCACCCCCTCTTCACCTCAAAGACAGTGAATGTCCTTGAAATACTGAAGACTAATGGGAACTTCATCATATACTGCAAATGGGGCCCCGTCATTTTGCGAACCCCCGCCTCGGTTAGAATGCCACCACAAGTGAGTGCCATTGGTTAGACTATTTGCAAGCATTCCACCCTTCTACTTTTGTGTGTTTGTTGTAATGCCCTAAGTGGTCAAGGTATGCCCAGACCATGGTCCCGTGCTCACTGTTCCACAGGAACTGCACCAGATTGAAGAGGTCCAAATAAGGATGAAATCAGTCTTGGGTTGCCTCTGTTAGGTTTAGAGAGGACCTAGCGTGGCAGTTTGGTCTGGACTGTAACCAGTGCTGGGTTGCATATGGCTGTGTCTAAACTGGGGTGGCAGGATGGGTAAACAAATGATGGGTTTGAATGCTACCTTAAGCAATTGCCAGTGGTCAGGCAACTTGTAAGCACTCCTCCCATCACCTTTTGTTTGATCAAAAGCTGAAGGGCCTCATTAATGAGGTTTTGACATAGGGCAGCACCATAGGCCTTCCTGCAGTGCTGCTCTATGCCAAAGAAAGGGCAGAAATGCACTGTATCTATCAGATACGGCACATTCCTGTCCTTTTACCCTGCGCCAGCGCACAATGGGCTGCTGTGCACCAATGCAGGCACCTTTGCACCATGGTGCAAGGGTGCCTGCGTTGCTGGGATGATTATTTTTGGCAGGAAGGGAAACCTTCCTGCACAAATAAAATCACAAGAGGTTTTTCCTCTTTCTATGTGTGCTACAGAATGCAGCACACATAGAAAAAGGAAAAACGAGGATCTATAAAGATATTTCTCCTCGTTGTGCCCCCCTTACGCCTCCCCCTCATTTGCTCCAACTCAACAAACAGAAGAAAGCAGTTACTCCAGGAAGCATGTAATCATGCATATCCTTTATTTTTGTGAATTCAAATCACTGAGATGTTTCGGCTTCAACAACAAAAAGCAGAGAACTCTGGGTAGTTCTCAAGTTTAGGTGGAAAGCAGCTCCAGTATAGAGCACTCTCAACACCAGCGACACTCTAAATTTGCTCACCTCAAATGTCTGCTTTTCTATCAAAGTCTTTAAGCGTAGGATTAGCAAAGTGCCATCCACACCGAGATAGAAAGGGACAAAGTCTTTTACCATTTCTACAGCAAAGTCTTTAACCATAGGATTAGCACAGTGCTATCCCTGACGAGCTGTAAAATGGCCAAAGCCTTTTACCACTCCAGGCACAGTATTACAGCTTTGGATTGGTAAAATACCATCCAAGCCAACCTGAAATGAATAAAAGCAACCCCTGACACGTGTTTCGCTCTCATTAGAGCTCTTCAGAGAGGCATAGCTTTGTCTAGACACAAGGGAGCACCCAGCATAAGTCAAAACAAAACACTTTCAGGCATAGAGTGACGCATAAATTATGCAAAAAAAGAAGCAGAGAACTCTGGGTAGTTCTCAAGTTTAGGTGGAAAGCAGCTCCAGTATAGAGCACTCACAACACCAGCGACACTCTAAATTTGCTCATATATATATATATATATATATATATATATATAATTCAAACTGCCTGCTCCAGCATGTGAACAGACTCCAGCACGCTCAGGCTCGCTTTGAAGAGTTTTTATTAGTGACCACAAACAACCAGGTAACGCGTTTCAACCGCGAAAGCGGTCTTTGTCAAACCCAGAACATTTGAACCATATATATATATATATATATATATATATATATACACACCCTTGTTCATCAAGCCATTAACTGTCTAGTTATTTTATACCCTTGTTCATCAAGCCATTAACTGTCTAGTTATTTTTCAGGTAAGCATTTCCACTGTTTGAGACACAAATTTAAAAATACTAATAAGTCACCTAAAAAAATCAAGCTTTGTTGCAAATACCAAAATTAATTTATTCACCGATTATATGACACATGATACACATAAATTTAGAAACAGATGTCACAGTGCTGACGGCTCTGTTCACAATGGTAAAAGTGAGTAGCAAATTATATACACTTCAGCAAACAAATGAAAGGCAGATGTAAAGGACGTGTTAGATCTGAAATCAGTCTCTAGTTGTTCAAAAACCTGCATCAATTACACTAGATCCGTTTCTTGTATTTTAAATTGAAGCATAGTAGCATGAGTTCAAGAGTCTCATCCAAGCAAAGGAGAACACAGATTCTCAAAGATTTAGGGCTGTAGAAAATTGTGATTTTATTAGGATTAGGAGGCTAGCATTATGCGTTACACTTTTATTCACTACTTCCAAGCATCAAATACTTCAAAGTTCAAAAAATAGAATATTGAAACACTCAAAAGGAAAACCAGAACATTCAGTCCATAAAACTCCACAACATTCCATCTTTTCCCTCGTTTGGCACTGATCTCCGTCCATCCAGTCTGCCTCTGCTTTCGGTTTCTCTAAAGTTGTTCATTAAGTATCTGAAAAAAAAAAAAAACCAGCGTATGGATTGAAAATTCAATCCCTGGAAAAAACTACACGGTCTCAACATTCCATGCAAACATTTCTTTTTCTACATCAATCACAATTCTTTTCATTTGGATAAAACAACTTCTTTCCTCCCTTTTCCCTCTCATTCACTTCTCTATGCATCTGTGAAGGGAGGGATAATGTTAGCCTCATTGTCTTTAATAAAATCATGATGCTCTACCAACTAAAGCTTTGAGAATCAGCATTTTATGCAAGACAAGAGGCTAGCATTATGCATGTTCAAAGCCTCTAACAGTAAAACTCGAAAGAGTTTTAAAATAGAATTTCCTGAATAGTTCAGCATTTGACCAATCTGCTGCTTTCATCACTTCCTCCAACTCTGCCCCCGCAGTAAAAACCCTTGAGGCCATCGCTCCTTTCACAGAATGAGATTTTTATCAATGTCCACCTGATACTCCTTGATTACTTCCTTTACCTATCTAGCAATAGTAGCTACAGAACTGCTTTATATGGTTTTACATATGGAATTAATAACTGATTCACACCATCACTTTCAAACAGTCCACCACACAAAATTCTGGATGATTTTCAAGATATGGATAGAAAATAGGCTCCGACAGTCTTTGTCCTACTCCAAATTAAGAAATAAATTCCTTCTGGTTAATAAAACCTACTGGAAATATCTAAAGCCTGAACATCAAATACTCTTCTAAATGAAAAAACAAAGCAAAGTTGCTCATTTCCATGTTAACTCCTTTAAAGCTAAATACCTATTCATAGGCCAAGTTCAAACATCCTTAAAACCGCATTGACTTCCAACACGCTTTCATAACTGGACCTTAGTGGTCTCTTCAAAAGAATCCCTTTCAGAATTCTCCAAATAAATGACTTTTCCCAATAGACTAACCATTCCACAAAGAATGGCCTGCTGCAATAGCTGATCTATAACAATTAACTGTCCTATAAGAAAAACTCTTTGAAAATAAGCCTGCAAGAAAATGAGCAACTTCTACTTCATCAGCCTCCATAGGATCCAACTCTTTCCAAGCACCAACGTACCCAGACATTCCACGCTACATTGTATCTTGCCAATCCCTATTCTAGTACCTGGTGCCCCTGACTCATTGAGAAGTTCTGAAGCCTCTCCTAAAAGACCATTTAATCTTCCTGAATTCCTAATATCTTCCAAACTAGAAGGTTGAGCATACCCGATTCCACCAGAGGTCGCTTCTCTCCTCTTACACCTACCAGCATCCCTTTGCACGACTAAATTAAATAAGGCACTTCCATCACTGATTGAACCCAAACTTGTGTCACCCAAAAAGGCATCGCCAGTACTATTTGACACTTCTTCCTCTTTGCCTTGACTAACGCTCTCTGAATCATGGCAGAAGGAGGAAGAGTATAGGAAGGTGGGGCATTATGTGGTGATGCTAGTTAGGCTTCACCATGCAGTACTATCACAAACCCAAAAGATTGTCCTTGGATTCACACTAATAAATCCTTAGCTCAGTCCTGGTAGTGTGGCAAAGAGCAGTCAGACTTTACTTGAGAAACATGAGTAAAGCATTTCAGACGGACGATAAGACGGACGATAAGAAATTGACACTACTTGAAAGAAATCGGTCACTAATTTATAAAAATAAAGCTGATTTTTATATTAATTTAGCCACCAAAACAAGATCAGATACATTTAACCGGAGTAATGGATTTTAGAAGAAAACTTAAATTACAACATTCAAAACTGCAGAACATTTGCACTGCGGTCATTGGGAAGAAGTGGTAGTGACAATCAGTCACTTGCAGGTCGAGTTGCGTGGAACCCAAGGAGGGTAAGCAGGACCAAGCTACGACAGAGTTCAATTGTACCTGGCTCGTGGAGCCCAGGTGTAGAGTTGTTCTGGCTGCCCTGGGTGCTGAGGCATGAGCAGCAGGGTAGCTGGTTTTACCGCTTACACAGAGCTGGTGGGGAACAGGGTGCAAAATTTCAATAATAAAGTAATGTCTGATGTTATGTTATGTTATTGAGATTTGTAAAGCGCACAAATACCCGGAGGTGTCTTGGCGCTACGGACAGGTAAGCCACTGGTGAGTCTCTAGTTGCGGAAGAGCCAGGTTTTTAGCTCTTTTCTGAAAGAGACAAGAGAACGCGCGTTTCTCAAGTCAATCAGTAGGGAATTCCAGAGTTTAGCAGCGCAGTAATGAAAGCTGCGACCGCCCCAGAGTAGGTACGAATTCTGGGCACTCTCAAGAGTTTAGCACCAGATGAACGAAGGTGTCTAGTTGGTTCATACCAAACAAGAAGATTTTGCAAAAAGGCTGGCCCTGTATGATTCAGGGCCCTGAACACCAGGCTAAGAGCCTTGAATTTTATTCGCTGCGCTACAGGGAGCCAATGCAAATTACGGATCTCTCCAGATACCGATTTGAACCAAGGGGTGTTTGACAGAAGTCGAGCGGCTGAGTTTTGCACGCTTTGTAGTCTTTTCAGGCAATGCTTCTGGACGTTTATAAACAGCCCATTACAATAATCCAATTTAGACTGGATTAATGAAGTGACTACAGTTCTTTTCGTGTCCTCCGGAAGATAAGGGAGAATCTTCCTGATTTTCTTAATAAGGAAGAGGGCAGAGGAAACCACAGCATTAGTGTGTTGAACAAATGAAAGTTTACTATCCACCCATACTCCCAGGTTCTTCGCTTTAGTTGCTGGTTCCGGTGGATCGCCCATGTCAGCGGGCCACCACACACTGCCCCAACTAGGTTGCAGGTTCCCAAAGGTCAAGATTTCAGTTTTTCCAGAATTAAGTTTAAGGCAGTGTGTGCTCATCCAGTTAGTGATGGCACCCATGCAGTTCTTAAATTGCAGGGGAGATCTGATTTTTGTATGCTGCTACTACAATCTGGGAATCATCCGCATAAGAAGGAAGGCTGAATCCAAAAGTCCGAATAAGTGGGGCTAGTTCAGAAACGTATATATTGAAAAGGGTGGGGCTCAAGGAGGAGCCCTGTGGCACTCCACAAGGGAGGAAGTATGGCTCGGACTGGTATCCATCGATCGACACTACCAGTCTTCTGTCCTTGAGAAAGGAGGACACCAGTGCCAGTGCTGAACCCCCAACTCCCAGCCTCTTCAGCCGCTGTTGTAGGAGGAAATTATCAACCATGTCAAATGCGGCTGATAGATCGAGGAGTATCCGGGCCGCTGACCCTCCTCCATCCATCACTGCTCTTATTTCCTCCGTGGCTTTAATAAGTGCCGTTTCTGTACTGTGTTCCCGACGGAAACCGAACTGAGAATGGTCCAACAGATAATGTTCACCAATGAACTGCGAAAGTTGGATATTCATAATTTTATCAATTATCTTCGCGGGCAGCGGCAAGCGAGCTATGGGTCGATAGTTGTTGGGATCGGCTGCATCCAAAGTTGTTTTTTTCAGCAGTGGAAGGATAGACGTATCCTTCCAAATGGCTGGGAAGTTGCCGGAAGAGAACATGGAATTAAAAATATCTGTTAACACCGGGCTTACCAAATCAGAGACTTCTTTCAGCAGCTCAGGTGATCAGGGGTCCTCTGGGGAACCTGACTTAGCCTCCAGAATGTGTTTTGCCACTATATCCGATGATACTGGTGTAAAGCTGAGCAGGGTGTTTGTGCCCAGAGGAGTTGGTGAAAGCAGCAGGGCGGGGCGTGAGCTAATGTATCCTCAAAATTTTTAAAGATGTCCAGAACTTTAGTTTTGAAGACAGAAGCAATGGCATCACAGGACTCTTGACTGTTTTCTGGCCCTATACTGTGAGGGGTGGTAAGCTTATTCACTACTGTAAAGAGAGCTTTAGCGGAATGTTTTGCCTCCGAGATTACTCTAGTAAAATATTCTCTCTTTTCGGATGTAAGGAGAATTTTGTATTCTCTTAAAGCTATTTTATATGTTTCCCTCTCGGATGGGTCATACTTAACACGCCAGCGTCTTTGCAGCCGGCGACATTTTTGTTTTCCTGCCCGTAAGGCATCTGAGAACCAAGGAGCCGAAGGGGTTCTCCTATTGCCAGTAATGCTTTTGGTGGGCACTGCGGCTAGAAACGCCGTATTTAACCAGTCTGTGTAATTAGGGGCAGATTCGTCCGAAGGCCCGCATACCTGGGGGTGCGTCCTCTCTAGTATTGTACGAAGGAGGGATTTATCCAAATTACCCCAGTCCCTTTTGGTCTTAGAAGGGATCTTAAAGGGCCCGAGTAGGACCAAACAGCAATACTGGTAGGTCAAATTTTATAAGTGAGTGATCTGACCAGACCAGGGGCAGGGTTTCTATACAAGAGACCCTGAACTGAGGTGAAAATGCCATCTAGAGTATGGCCGGCCTCATGAGTGGGGGTCAGAACCAGTTGACTGAGACCGACCGACCCCAGGGTATGTAACAGTGCATCTGTCTCACTATTTTCCTTATCTTCTAAATAAAAATTAAAATCTCCGAGGATGGTAAAATCGTTATTAATAAGGGAAAGTTCTAGAAGACTGTCTAAGTTAGATAAAAAGGTGCTTCTAGAGTTGGGGGGCCGATACAGTAAAATTCCTTTAAAAGTCTGCCTGGGACCAAGTTCAATCGTGAAATGAAGGGCTTCGAATACAGGCGTGGAGGCGGGCTGAAAAATAATGGGTAAATGTTCTCTCAAAATAATAGCCAGTCCACCGCCTCGCTTAGCAGATCTATCAACCCTGAATGCCCGGTAGCCCGCTGGGGTAGCGGAGATGACATTGGGGTCAGAGGAAGCATCTGCCCAGGTTTCAGTCATAAAAAGTATGTCAATACCGTCAGCTAAAATCATGAGTGCTATTTCATGTTTATGTTTGGCCAGAGATCTGACATTTACGAGTCCGCCCTTCAGTTTAGCAGTCTCTGTGCCAAGGAGGGGGCTATGATTCAGGGGTTGTTTAAAGGGCTGGAAAGCGCTAGTGCTCAGAGATTGTGGGAGCAGAAAGCCGCAAGGGCAGGAAACATCACCCTCATCCGGCTTGAGTCGGCGGCATGATGGCACGGGCGTGTTAAGGCAGAGTAACTCCTTAGGGGTATAAGTATGAGCCTGGGTGGCGAAATGGCCAGGGGCTATGGCCCCGGGGCAGGCGCGGACGGGCGCAGACGGGCTTGCCTTAGGCGCGCCGGCGGCGCGCCCTCGCCATCTGGCCCCTAAATAGTGTTTCCGGTGGACGAGTGGAGCACGTCCACACCGGAAGTGAATCCAGGCAACAGGGAAGGGAGCAATTAAGCCCTGGAGTGGAGTATCCGCCCTCCGCACAATCGGCACATCAGCCGCGGCGGAACGGGGTCGGACCACAGAACCAGAATGAGCGGGTGAGAGTAGGTGAGTTAAAACACTTTATGATACACAAATGCTTTAAAAATGCTTAAATAATTAAAAAAGCCCCTAAGAACGTCAGCTAAAAGTATAAGAACATGAGGGTCGCAAAGAAATGGCAGCAAAATACAAATACAGGAGGTCGCAGAATATCACGACAGCAGCACGATAAACGTGCGACACACCAGCCGGGCTTACTCTGGTAAGATGATGCTGATGTTGGATGAAGGCTTTGCAGAGTTCCCTTGAGGGAAAGGATCGAGTAAAGGTGGTGGTTGCCAGGCTGGCGACCACTAAGCCTTGGCAGCGGTAAGCACAGCAGAAAGATACTTCAACATCTGGAAGTCTGGGGGAACACAGTAGCTGCCTGAAACTTTGCGGAAGGTAGGACTACAATTCTCACTATACACTGGACCATCTACTTTTGAGTGATCTCTCAGAGGGCCTGATGGCCAAAAATACTTTGGTTCCAGTACATTGTTTTTACCTGTTGCTGCAGGGGACTAGTGGCACTAGTCTAAGGAAGTCTGAGGTTGCTTTTTGCTCTCACAGGGGTCCCTGTGTTTGGGGGAACCAACCTTTAGCCTAGGTCAAGCCTCGATCAAGCAGTCCCAGGAGTGTTGCCACAGGTACAAAGTCTCCCTCTTTTGGTATGTGCAAGTCCTGTTGCTGTTGTCTCGGGTTTGATGCACATTGGATCAGAACTGAGGTTCTGGTGTTAGGGATAGCCTTCAAACCCTAGATTTAGGGGTGGTAAGGCTACTAGCCCCAGGGGCAAATCCTCCCCTGAAGTGACCACATCCGGGTTGTTGGTCATCTTTTCTACCCAGAACCAACAATTCTACCGCTTTTAAAAATGACAGAAGTCTTCCTCAGCTGTACAGCCACCCTAGAGGTGTGGCTAGCTTTCAGGGGGTGTACGCATCCTGACTACCTAATTTTCCCACCTGCGTGCGTGCAAATGTGCCTGGGGTCAGGGGGAGGGTCCTTCCTTACTTTGGGAGGCAGCCTGGATACATATCAGAGGCAGTGAAATCTTTGAAGCTCATCACCTTGATGTGCCACTTTACTGGCCAGCCTGTCAGGGAGGGAGGTGTCACCTCCTTCCTGTCCAGGCCATTGTTTCTGATTACTGGGAGAGTTCACACCTCCTGGTAGGGGGTCAGAATCCTGCCTTGGTGGCAGCAAGTGTGGACTGCCAACTAGAGCACAGGAAAGGCTGGGGCAACCATGTGGGCAACCTCTAAGGTAGCCACCTGGATGGATGCCCCATCATCCTCGAAATTTTTGCCAGGGTGAGAAGGCATGTTGTTTGATACCACACATTACATATTTAGGTGGTACCATAATGGAGCTGCCAACCTTGGGTTTGCCTAGGTGCCATCCCATGTTATCCTATGGACCATCTATCACTTACAGTGTCCTTTGATGGTAAAAGGCACTATAGGGACACATAAGCTTGCACTTACATGTCCACACCTTTAATATAATGCACCCTGCCTCCTGGGCTTTAAGAGGCCTTCCTTAGCGGTGACTGGCATATATTAAAAATAGTGCATTGACTTTGGCACACATGGTGGGGGCAAAGTCGGGTTTGAGCACTTTGCACTACTCCTGCAGTCTGCAAAGGCAGGCCTGCTGTCAGTAGTTTACTTAGGTCACTTAGGGTGACACAAATAGTGCATCAGGCCCTGGTGACCCATTTAACACCCATGCCCTGGGTACCACTAATGCCATATATTAGGGACTTATTAGGGGTTAAATTCCTTTGCCAATTGGGGTTACCAGTTCACACTTACAGTTTTGAGGGAAGAGCACTGCCATTGGGACCTGGCTAGAAGGCTCTAATGCACTGTCAGAGTAGAAAACCAGCATCTAGTAGTCCAAGTGGGGGCAAAAAGTGGGGAGTATCTGCAAAAAAGGCCTGTTTTCTTACAGAAAGCATTACCTTTCAGGTTCACCCAACTCTGAGTAAACCCATCCACTGCCATTGCTCCAGGATCTGGACACCAAGTGAAATATTTCTCCTTATGAAAGGTCAAATGGGAAGCATACAAATCCACTTCTGTTGGACCCAGACATTACTGTATCATTTGAAAGACATCTTCCCTTAACATCCAATCGCTGCAATCCTTCAAATTGCATGAATTCCAATCTGCCAGTAAATTCACCTTCCCTGGTACATATTGAGCTATTTCATGTATTTTGGGCTCCTGACTAAACTCCCATAACTCTTTTGCAATCTCTGACAGGGTGTTCCACCTGCTCCCTCCTAACCTGTTTATATAGGTTACAACTGTTACATTGTCCATTCTCAGTAATGCAGATCCCCCTTGCAACTGGTTCTTGAAACCCCAAAGAGCATAAAAGACCAGCAGTAATTTCCAGAGAATTTATATGCTCTTCCTTCTCCTCCCAATTCCATCTTCCTCCATTTTCTTGGCCCATACACACTGCTTCCCATCCATAGCTGCTTGCATCCGACTCTATAACAAAATCTGGAACTGTGCCAAAAACTGCTAGCCCATTCCAGGCATCCAAATTCTCTAACCACCAGGTTAACTCCACTTTACTTCCTCCATCATCTCCACCTTGTCTCCATGTCAGATACCCCTCGCTAAACCTTTTGTCTGTAAGGGCTACAAAGCCCGGTAATGCAAAGGTTCAAGAAAGACCGCTTGAATTGACAACAAAAGAAGACCAATGACACGTCCAAGTTCTCTCACTGTCACCTCCTCCCTTTCACTCAAATGAAATGAAGAGTCTCTCTTTTTATCATTCTTATCTTCCTTTTGGGTAACTGATGTTGGACTTTTACCATCTCTATAATGAAACCCAAAAACTCCACCGCCTAAGAAGGCTGAAGAACCGATTTCTCCCGATTTACAATATAACCCAATCTGTCCAACAGGTTCTTCACCATAAACAGATGCTCCATCAAAACCTCCACTTTCTGACTTGTCGTCTAAATATATAATAATTGTTACACCTTGTTCTCGTAAGAAACCTACTACTGGTTTTAAGACTTTCATGAAACACCACAGTGCTGAAGAGAGTCCAAATGGAAGACACTTCAACTGGTATAACTGACATTTCCACCTGAATTTAAGTGGACTCCGATTCTCTTTGCCGATTGGAACAGAAATATTGGCAACCTTCAGATCCAATTTCACCATTGAACCCAACTCCTGCAAAATATCTCTCAACATATGTACACCCTCTGTTTTGAAATATCGGTAAGTTACAAGATTATTTACGGACCTCAGGTTTATCACTGGTCTCCAACCTTTGTCCTCCCTTTCGACCAGAAACGTAGAAAGTTTTTTCCTCTTTGACTACCTTTATAATAGCCTCTTTCTCTAAGATTTTTTTTTTTTAACAAATTTTATTGTTGACAGACACAGCCTGCCCAGGTGGTGCCGGGGCAGCATTTGTATACATCTTGGCAATGGTAAATATGTCAACATTTACGATATACAATTGTCGCAGTATGGAATATGCTATACAATGAATTAAACGCAAATAAACATTGTTAACTAAAAACATCAATGTCACAAGGTCCATATGCAACTTGTCGTACAGTCGTCAATCGTAGCGTGTGCGTACAGATATTATCAATCACAGAATAAATACCCAACATTTGATCATTATGGCAGATCTTCATTATGTATCGTAGAAGCAATAGGTTCAAGATATAGGCCCGATAATCAGCCCACCGCTTCCAAATCTTCAGGTGTTTCTGGGGACATCCCCAGGCTAAGAAAATTGGTAGCTCCAACCCCAAAGAAAAATCAAGGCCCCGTTTCCAGGCCCCGACCGATGGCGGCGAAGTCGCCTTCCAAGTCTTTGCAATGTCACGCTTGGCGAGAGTGAGCCCCAGGAAGAGCAAATGCCTCTTGTATCTATTGCCACCAATGCCCACCGTAATGTGGAGCAGAGCCAGGCGCGGTGACTGTGGAATATCCCACCCCAACACTTCTGAGAGACAGGTCAGCACTCCACGCCAGAACCGCACCAACGCAGAACACTCCCAGATCGTGTGGAGAAAGGTGCCCTCTGCAATTCCGCAACGCAGACAGGTGGGAGATGTGATCATCCCTGCCCGCCAGAGCCTACAGCGAGTAAAATACACACAATGAAAATATTTAAATTGTATAAGGCGAAGGCGCGCAGCAATGGCCGCCCCGCGCGGGGACTCCAAAGCCTCAACCCAATTATCCTCATCAAGTGGGCCCAAGTCATTCTGCCAAGCCTCTCTGGTCTTAGTGAGTGTAGTATGACTATTAGTAACCAATGTGCGATATATCGCTGCAATCTTGTGTGGGCCCATCTCACCAAGAAATACCTTTGCCTCAACAGGGTTAAAGTCGGGAATACCGTCTTGCTGAGCAAGGTACGGGGAGAACGTGTGGCGAAATTGTAAATATTTATAAAATTGAGACTGAGGCATTTGGAATTCAGTTTGTAGCTGTTGGAACGATTTCAAGGTCTGACCACGAAGGACAGCACCTAGTGTTGAGATGCCAATAGAGTCCCAACCCACGAAGCCTTTTAGTTCAGCCAAGTGAGGCAGGAGGCCATTACGCCAAAGAGGAGTCTCTTTCGTAAGTTTGCCCCACCACCCCATCCTACGCAGCGCCTGTCGCCATATTATAAAGACCGTCCGAGTTGCGGGTGGTAGCTGTTTGAGCGTCGCTCCAGAATATAAAATTGTGTGTAGCGATTTAGAGTCCATTAGCCAATACTCGACGGCATAAGCCGGGTCGCGTCGATCTCCGTACCACCAATCATTTAGAATGAGGGGATGAGACGCCGCGTGATACGCCTGGATGTCCGGAGTCGCGATACCCCTGCAGTATGTGGACTGGAAGCACGTTCGTAGTGCAACGCGCACAGAGCTCCCCCCAAAGGAAGTGGCTAAGAACAGTGTTTAACTGCCTAAACCATGTATGTATTATTGGGTAGGGATGGTTTTGAAGTTGGTAGAGAAGGCGGGGAAGCGAGACCATTTAAAAAATTGCAGACCTACTAAATAATGATAAGGGCAGATGTGACCAACCGCGCACCTGCTCTTTAATCTGTGTCAACAGAGAGGCCAGATTTGTATTCCAGGAGGTAAATTGGGAGTCAGACAAAAACAAGCCGAGATATTTGAAACCATCCGGGACTACCGTAACAGTGCGTGTCCAAGTCCCGAGCCGGTCACCTCCGCACAAAGGCCAAAGAAACGATTTGTGGGTGTTCATGTAGAAGCCAGAGTTCTCGCCAAAGATTTGCATAATGCGGAGCAGGCGCGGGCCAGATCTATTGGGGCATGTGAGAAAAAAATAACACTTCGTCAGCGTACAACGCTATGCGATCAGAGACTTCCCCCGACCACTCGAAGCCTTGTACCTGGGCATCCATTCTTATCCACGCCGCGAGTGGTTCCATGGCAAGTGCAAAAAGATAAGGGGACAGGGGGCATCCATGCCTGGTGCCCCTACCGATACAAAACGGCCGCGAAGCTGCGTCCGCGACCCGTACCGAAGCAGTGATGTCAATGTATAAGAGGCGAATATATTGAAGAAGTCGGGGGCCCATATTAAGACGTTGTAGGAGAGCAAAGAGATAGGTCCAGCTAAGGGAGTCGAAAGCCTTGTCGATATCGGCAAGGAGGAGCGCTGCCGGCGCATTTAGTTGGTCAACAGAGGCGATAGCATTGTGCGCACGACGGATGTTGTCTGGTGGCGCGACCAGGCATAAAGCCCGCTTGGTCCGGGTGAACTAACGCCGTTATGTGTGGGACGATACGGTTTGCAATGATTTTAGCCAGCAATTTTGCCTCGACATTGAGAAGGGAAATCGGTCTATATGAGGTGTGGAGCTCCGGGGGTTGGCCTGGTTTTAAGAAAATTACTATTTCGGCAGGTCGCCAGTCGGTTGGCAGTCGGCCGTCTTCCATCACCGTATGGAGTGCCGCCAAATAGTATGTGGATATTTGAGATGAGTATTTCTTGAAAAACTCACATGGGAAGCCGTTCGGGCCCGGCGCTTTACCCGAGCTCATGTCCACAAGGGCAGTCTGTACCTCATCAGCCGAGATCTGAGCGTCCAAATCATCCTGCACAGAATCCGGTAGCGACTTCGGGGGCAAGTCAGCTAGGAATCGGTCAATAGGGACCTCAGGGAGGATCTCCCTCGGGGCGTAGAGGTCCGTGAAATAATCCGCAAAACTAGTAGCAATTTGAGCGGGGTTTATGAGCACCTCACCCATCGGGCCACGGATTTCGGGGAGAATCACGGGTCGGAGCGTCTGTTGGCATAAGCGATGTAGAAGGGCACTAGATTTGTCTCCCCACTGATAAATCCGGCTCCGCGTAGCGAGCCAATACGTCTTAGCTTCTTCCAGCAAATCGCTGGCATAAATTTGTTGTGTTATGGAAAGCTGACGGCAAAACATGGCACCGTCCGCAGCCCTACTTCTATGTTCTAATTCAATGATTTGGGCCTCCGTCTGGACAAATGTTTACAGATGCTGCCTCCACCATGCAGTACCAAAGGCAATGCCCACCCCTCTTAGTGTTGGCTTCATGGCCTCCCAGAGAGTCCTGGCGGAGTCGACAGTGCCAATATTATGGGAGAAGTATTCAGTAATGGCGGTATACATCTGGCGATGATATTGATCGTCCTGCAGTAGCCATGACGAGAGTCGCCACCGGGGTATGCCCGAGACCCAGGTGCAATAGTAGTGTAACCGGAGAGTGGTCAGACAAGCCTCGGGGTAAGATCCCAGCTGTCTCGATTTTGTGAACGTGGGGAGCAGAGATAAAGAGATAATCCAGGCGAGAGAAAGAGTTATGTACGCTAGAAAAGTATGTGTATTCGTGTGCATCTATCTGGATGTAATTTCTGCCAAATATCAACCCATCCCAGTCCCTGTGTCAATGTATGAAGTTTTGACCGCGCGTGTCCGCCCGCAGCCCCACGCCACGCCATCTATCGGTTGAGGGGCACATAACATCGTTCCAATCACCCCCGGCTATCGTCAAGCCCTGCGGTAGCTCTGCCCAAAGGGAGGTCAATCGTCCCATCAGGTTCCGTGTAATGCTGGGCGTAGCTCGCGGAGTTTCACTACGCGGATTTCCGCAGAGTCAATGGAAAACTCCGCAGAATTCCACGTAGTTCCGTGGACTGCGGAGTAACTTTTGAAACCCATTTACAATACACCGGTGCTTCGTCCTTACTAGTAAAATAAATTATTGTGGAGTACTGCCATTATAGTCCACAAGATGACAGCAACACTTCAAGTTTGCTGTGACCTTTCCATCTACAGAGGCTGTGCCTGCAGTGCGCTATACAAAATATTAAAATAATATTAGTGAATGCACGGCCTGCTGAGGAGTCGCCCGGTATGCAGTTATTTCCATGCATTTTATTTTCATATTTGATATATTTCTGTGAATAGGGCACGAAAGGTGAGATGACCGAAAGTGTTAAACAGCAAACAGTTAAGTAAACGGAGGCACACAGTGTAACGTATTCGATTCACAAAGACACTGTTACATCCAAGTTCAATTTTTTTGCACAAATCGGTTGATTTACGAGTGTAAATCAATTTGTGCTACTCTGAGTGTGTGGATTTACACTCTAAAAAAGACTAACTTCCACATACTTTTTGTGCGAGTACATATACCCGAGGTAGTTAAAGAGAGTTCCAGGGTGGCACTGCCCTGAGAAGATTTCGCACATCTAGAACGCACCATTTTTTAAGTTATTCACTATAAGTTGCAGGGCCCATTTCCAACCTGGGTACAGTTGGGTATTTAATCATTTCAGGGTCTGTAAACCCTCGTCAACGGAGGGAACGAGTAGCGAACATAGCCAAGGCCGGTGGTGACGAAGGGGGAGAGGTAGTGCCTCAGGGAAGTAGAACATCCCCATGAATTAAAACTCAGGCAAAAGTTTTTAAGTGCAGTTGCACAACATCGCTACATTTATGCACGTGCATCCACCTAGGAGAGATTGTTTATGTATGTTGGTCAAAGAATTTTAAAAAAACATTCTAGGAGCACCTCCTGATACCTGTGACTATTGGAGTTTTCCAGACACAATCCTGGACTCCTTATAGGATTCCAAAAATGGTGGAATGTTCCTAGAAACATAGGTGTGGATGTTTCCTTTTTTCAGTTAACTGGACCCAAAGTGCTCTTGCCAAGGTCCCAGGATGAGTAAAGCTGGGATCAGAACTGAAGTTCTCTTGTTCCCAAATTAAATTCTGTTCACTAGATAGCCATTAAAACCCCTCTCTTCTTCCGGTCTTCACTCTTACCTCCATTTTTTTCTCCTTCTCTGTTGCCTTCTCCCCACCCTCATCTCTCTCTAAAACCATCCTCCCTGGTTTTATTTTTTCCTCCCTTCAGCCATTCCCACCTGCCATTCGTCTTGATTCTCTCTCTGTTGCAACTGTCTTTCCTTCCTTGATTACTTCACACATTCATTTTGCTCCATTTTTTATGCAACATTTGCCTCTTTCCCCCCCCCCAATTTCCATAACCCCTTCTTTCAATGTGCTCATTATCCTACATCCCTCTATTCTTTCTTCCATTCCACTCACCCTTATGCCTTCCCTCCATTCATTTTTTCTCCATCTTAACCTGTCTTCCATACACCCATGTTTCTGTCGTTTGCCGGTAGGCAGTTTCACAGCTTGGATGGATTGCATTACAGTCTTTCAGAGGATGCTGCAGTTGGAAGCTCTTAGGAAACATCAACCTGCGACGAAAGTTCAATGCAAATAAGGCAAAACCATCTAAACACAGCGATGCAAAAGATGCACGATGGATCCAATTACAGAGGCATACTATCACATTGTAATTAGCAGACGATGTAAAGACAGGCATCCAGCCGTTTTATGGGTGCTGGAGCAGAAAGGAAATGAAGATGAATTGGGCACTTAAACACAAATGTTCACAATGCTACCATAAGGTAACACGAAGAAATAGTAAATGAGCAATTTCCACCAGCCAACTGTTCCAGTTCATCTGCTACCTATTTCTGCTCTTCTCTCACCAAATTTCACAAATTCTCTTATAAGCCCCACTCCTTGCGGTCTCTTTCCACAGTACAAGCTCACTTTCACACAAAAAATCAACTATTTATCTATTTCGATTTGTGCTATGTCATCTGACATATTGATTCAAGACTTAACTTTTCAAGCCTTCAGGAAGCAGTAGTCTCAGAGTAAATCTTTAGGCCTGGCTGTATTTTCGTTCACGCAGTTCTTCTTTTCACTACAACCCAACGGATGAAGTGCACCTCTTACTAGACAGATCAGGGTCACCCTTTAATAGAAAAAAATACTGAAGGTGGCCTACACACGGCACAGTGTTCTATTGGTGCAGTAGTGGTTGTACATGGTTGGTGCTGAACTCGCTGATCAAAAGCCACAATAAATAAAGCTTGGGTTAGTCCTATGGTAGCAGCAGTAAGGGCATAGGCCCTTGCCGACAATATTCCAATGTTTCTTAGTGCAGTATGCTTGGGCTTATTTTTGATGGCATGTCAAGGTCCCGCCTATTGCAGTAGTTGTCATGGTAACTTGCAGTAAGTCATTGAGTTTTTTTTTTTGTTAACCGAAGAAACACCAATTTCAGAAGCATCAAAGAACTGCCACATTTGATTTTCAATGAGGAATCGCTAGATTTTAGGATAAATGTTTAAGAAATTGTCTTAAGCCCGTCCTTTTTTTTTTTTTTCAGGGATGAATTCAAAAAAGGTATAATATCTGGTCTATCCAAATCAGTGTGACTTTATGCCGCAACGGTGTACCAGATAGCATCAGGCACCTACATGAAACTTTTGCATTGACCAACTAACTGGAGAGCCCCTTGGCCCTTCTGATGTTTGATTTTGAAAATACATTGTGGCATGGTTAGGTGGGACTACCTATTTGCAGTGCTGGAGAAAATTAATATTGGTACCAAATATCGGAAGTTTATAGTTCCCATTTACACAAGTATTTGTGTTAATGGAGTGTGATCGGACATGTTTTCTAGATGAGGTGAGACTGCACAGTGATGTCACCTGTTCCCGTTGTATTTGCCCTTGCCTCTGGTGGGGTGGTGGAGGAGTGATGCCTAATTACTAGTATTTGACAGATCATCAGAGGTTGAAGCTAGAATATTACTGTATGCAGACAACCTGCTGTTCTTTCTCTGTTACCCCACTGACCAAACCCCAAAGTCGGAAAATAAGAACAGCAGCAACAACAGGTTCTTGGGATGCGAGAGTGGGTGCAGAGATGGGATTGACGTAATGTATAAGAGAAGGGTAGCGTATGTGTGCACTGCTGTCCAGCAATTGTTAGCGCTTGGTATCTGACATTGTCAGCAGTACTGGTGACTGAGACGGAGGGCCCATGGTGGACGTAGGCTGCAATAAACACAAGGGCACCGCTTTTACAATGTACGCTGCGGGAAGAGTGTGCATTGTTAATACAATTAAATAATTATTTAATCATGAAGGTCTCCTACGTTTTTTGTCAGCGCAAGGCTTAAAAATGATTTCTTGTAGTCTACATGCGTAAAAAAATATATCAGCAAGCATTGGAAAGATGTGGTGTGTGAGCTGAGGGAGAAAAGAGGATAATGTTGCAGGGGTGGTGACTAGGACTCGAGGGGGGAGGGAAGAGGAGGAAGAGTGAGTGACCCCGGGACAGAGGGAGAGGGCAGGGTGTTCCTCACAGCTCACTCGCCTTCTTTTCCGGTGCTCGGCTTGGAAATGGCATCTGAGGCCCAGGAGTGAGGGCAGGGTGTCCCTCGCAGCTTGCCCACCTTCTCCTTCGGTGCTTGGCTCCGTCCTAACTCCATAGCTGGTGAGGTGTCCCGGGGCCCAGGGCCGGACTGGAAACCGAAACCGGCCCAGGCAAAGTGCTTGGCCGGCCCCCAGGAGGGGGGCAGAAGGGGTGCGGCCGAGCTGTTTGCTACGGGCGGTTTCGGACGATTTTGTTACTGGGGGCCGATATTGCCGGCCCCGGTAAGAAAAACGGCCCCCAGGGGGCCCAAAACCGACCCCCACCCTAGCGGCCGACCGGGGAAATGCCCGGTGCCCGCTACGGCCAGTCCGGCCCTGCCGGGGCCTGAACAGGCCATCCCTCTGCTCTGAGGCCCAGGAGGAATGTGAGCCAACTCCAGTGAGTGCAGCTCACATCAGGGCACACCCCTCCTCTAAACCGGGCTCCGTGTAGCACTGGGGTCTCTCGGGTTGTCCCTTGCCTACCTCCCCTGTGCTACTGCTGACCTGCCCAGTGCTCTGCCGACTTGCTCCCCGCCTGGGTCTCTCCTACAGCTGCACAGTGCTCACAAACCTTTTTAAAAAAACTGCTACCTTCGCGCCCGAACATTTTGGAGTGGCGCCTATAGAAAAAGGCCTAAATGTTCCCCCACTTCACATAACGAAGTGGATGGGCATATCGCCCGGTTGTGTAACTTGTATTAAAGTTTTAAAAGTGGCAAATTGGCTATTTTAGCATCATTTTTTAGTAAGCAGCACGCGCATGTCGGTAAACTCCGCTCGGCTGGCAGTTCGGCGGAGTTTCTAACCAAACGTCGCAGTCTGTGCGGAGTGCCGAGAACTCCGCCGGCGGAGCGGAATTCACCGCCCACGGTTAGTTCCGTGACAGGGGTGGGGGGGCATATACACAGACAAGAGTGAGATGTTCGCCGTATATCGTGCCTGTCACCACTATATACCTGCCCTGTAGATCGGACCAAGTCCGATCATGCACAAACGGCACCCTGCAGTGAATTAAGATCGCCACACCCCTGGATCCTCTAGTGAATCCAGAGTGGTAGGTCTGGACAAAACCAAAGCACGCAAGACAAGGTGTCTTGTTGCCCAATAGGTGAGTTTCTTGTATCATGAGTATGTCAGTGTTATAGCGCTTGGCCTGCCGCAATGTAGCCCCTCTTTTGATCTTATCTAGCAGGCCGCGGATATTCCAGCTAACAATAGTTAATCGCCGCTGTTGGATGTCGGTCATATCAGGAACCTAGTATGTAAATCGACCATTGTGTGGGTAGTGTGATGCGATTGGACTCTATACATGTATAGGAAAACGGTGACATTGGAAAACAACATGAACCCCCCCCAACAACTCGCCCCCACCCAGTCCCCCCCAATACCTCAATAGTAATGAAGCATCTGTTGCGGTATGGCAGGTGTCCCGTCCCCAACGGGGGGAAGGATCCGCTGCCAACCAATGGATCCCCAATAAACGTGGTGTACATTAAAGTGTCTACAGTTCCACCAAAATGTACGGGTTCGTGCAGCCCGGATCAATCAGGCATTTATAAAGCGCGCTACATACCCGTGAGGGTCCCAAGGCGCTGTGGGGGGGGGGGTGGGGGATGCCACAGCTAGAGGTCGAAGAGCCAGGTCTTGAGTAGTCTCCTGAAGGTCTGAGGGTCCTCTGTCTGCTGAAGGTGGAGGGGGAGGGAGTTCCAGGTCTTGGCGGCGCGGTAGGAGAAGGATCTGCCTCCGGAGGTGGATCTGTGTATGCGTGGGACGGCGGCCAGGGAGAGGTCGGCGGAGCGGAGACTCCTGTTGGGTGCGTAGAATGACAGTCGGTTGTTGAGGTAGGCCGGGCCGGCGTTGTGGAGTGCCTTGTGTGCGTGGGTGAGGAGCTTGAAGGTGATTCTTCTGTCGATGGGAAGCCAGTGCAGGTTTCTCAGGTGTGGGGTGATGTGGTCTCAGCGGGGGACGTTGGTGATCAGGCGGGCGGAGGCGTTCTGGATTCTTTGGAGTCTGCCGATGAGTTTGGCCGGGGCTCCGGCGTAGAGGGCGTTGCCGTAGTCGAGTCTACTGCTGATGAGGTCGTGTGTGACGGTCTTTCGTGTGTTGGTGGGGATCCATTTGTAGATCTTGCGGAGCATGCGGAGGGTGTAGAAGCAGGTTGATGAGACGGCGTTGATCTGGTTGGTCATGGAGAGTTTCGAGTCGAGGATGACTCCCAGATTGCGTGCATGGTTGGTTGGTGTAGGAGCGGTGCCTAGTGAGGTGGGCCACCATGAGTCGTCCCAGGCTGAAGGGTTGGGTCCGAGAATGAGGATCTCTGTCTTGTCTGTGTTGAGTTTGAGTCGGCTTTCTTCCATCCAGTCGGCGACAGCCTTCATGCACCGGTGGAGGTTGGCTTTAGTGGTGTGGGGTTCGTTGGTGAGGGAGAGGATCAGTTGGGTGTCGTCGGCGTAGGAGATGATGTTGAGGTCGTGGAGTCTGGCGATGCGTGCGAGCGGGGCCATGTAGACGTTGAAGAGCGTCGGGCTGAGGGATGATCCTTGTGGGACACCGCAGATCGTTTTGGTGACTCCGGAGTGGAATGGGGGAGGCGGACTCTTTGGGTTCTGTCGGAGAGGAAGGAGGTGATCCAGTCCAGGGCCTTGTCGCGGATCCCTGCGTTGTAGAGGCGTGTACGTAGCGTGTGGTGGCATACGGTGTCGAAGGCAGCGGAGAGGTCGAGGAGGATGAGGGCTGCTGTCTCCCCGTTGTCGAGCAGGAGCCTGATGTCGTCTGTGGCGGCGATGAGGGCGGTCTCGGTGCTGTGGTTCTTGCGGAAGCCTGACTGGGAGGGGTCGAGGATGTTGTTGTCTTCTAGGTAGCGGGTGAGCTGGGTGTTGACTATCTTTTCGATGACCTTGGCTGGGAACGGAAGGAGGGAGATGGGCCGGAAGTTCTTAAGGTCGCTCGGGTCCGCCTTGGGTTTCTTCAGTAGGGCGTTGATCTCGGCGTGTTTCCAGCTCTCAGGGAAGGTTGCGGTCTTGAAGGAGAGGTTGATGATGTTGCATAGGTGGGGTGCGATGGAGCTGTTGGCCTTGTTGATGACGTGGTGGGGAAGAGGGTCGGACGGGGCGCCTGAGTGGATGGAGTTCATAGTCTTGCTGGTGTCCTCGGTGGTGGTGCTGGTCCATACTGTGAGGTGCTCGTGGTTGGTGGGTGTCGGGGGGGCCGGGGTGGTGAGGTTGGCGGGGTCTGGGCGTGGATTGAAGCTGACGTGAATGTCGGTGATCTTGCGGTGGAAGAAGTCAGCGAGGGCGTCGCAGAGGGCTTGTGACGGGGGGATGTCGTTGGTGCAGGAGCTGGGGTTGGAGAGTTCCTTCACGACGTTGAAGAGTTCCTTGCTATTGTGAGCGTTGTTGTCTAGGCGGTTCTTGAAGGCGGCTTTCTTGGTGGTCCTGATGAGGTGGTGGTGGTTCCGGATGGCGTCTTTGAGGGCAGCGTGGCTGTCGGGTGTTTTTTCCTTGTGCCAGGTGTTTTCCAGTCTCCGACAGGTGCGCTTGGAGGTTAGGAGCTCTGGGGTGAACCAGCTGGCTCTCTGGCTGGCGTCTCTGTGGGCGGTCTGTCTAGTTGGGGCGATGGCGTTGGCGCAGTCTTCCATCCAGAGTCTGAGGGTGTGGGCTCCTTCCTCTGGGTCGGAGGGGTTGGTCGGGGGTTGAGTGCGAGGTGTGTTTGCAGTGATTCCTTGGTGATTTTGCTCCAGTGGCGTCCGGGGTTTGTAGGGTGCGGTGGTGTGAGACGGGTTTCTGGAAGGTGAAGTGGACGCAGCGGTGGTCAGTCCAGGTGAGTTCGGAGGCGTGGCTGAAGACGACGTGGGGACTGGAGGAGAAGATAGCATCGAGCGTGTGGCCGGCGATGTGGGTGGGCGTCGTGACGATCTGCGTCAGTCCTAGGGTGGAGAGGTTGTCGATCAGGGTGGAGGAGTTGCTGTCGTTGTTGTTTTCCAGGTGGTAGTTCAGGTCGCTGAGGAGGATGTAGTCGGTGGAGGTCAGAGCGTGCGCGCTGATGAAGTCGGCGATGGAGTTGCAGAATTGGGGACGGGGTCCTGGTGGTCGGTAGACGAGGGTGCCTCTGAGGGTGGTTTTCGGGTCCGTGTGGAATTGGAAGTGCATGTGTTCGGATGTATCGGCCACTAATATAATGCGTCTTTACAGACAAATCAGCCACCGTTAATTATGAAGGTACAGGAGGTTGTTGATCTTCCGTTATCCACCTGCGAGAACCGTTGCGATTCCGAGATCTCTTCCTAGATCTCGACCGGCGCTGCCGTTTGCCACCGGTCCTGGGCAGGTCCCGGCCAGACCCCCCGGACGAGGCGTCGGAGTCCGCTCCAGAGGGAACATGGGGCCACAATCTAACTGATTCATCCGTCCACCTGATCACCTCCTCGGGTGACTCGAAGAAATATGTCCGAGATTTGTAGGAGACACACAGGTGGGCTGGAAATAATAGGGAGTATTGAATCTTCAGGCCGCGTAACCGGACTTTGGCCTCCGCAAAGGACTGTCTGAGCTGTTGGACCATTTTGGTATAGTCCGGGAAGATCATAATGGTCTGGGAGGCATATGTAAGGACCCCCTTCAGCCTTGCGCGCTGGACGATCTAATCTCGGTCCTTGTAATTAAGGAAGCGGGCAAATATTGGTTGGGGCGCCCCCCCGAAGGCGGTTTCTGCTGCAGTGCACGATGTGTCCGTTCGATGATGAAGCATGGAGACAGGGAATCAGGAGGGACCAGTCCATAAGCCACTTGGTCAGGAGTTCTGCTACGTTATTGTTCTCGCAGCCCTCGAAAAACCCCACAAAGCGAAGATTGTTCCTACGCGCTCGACCCTCCGCATCGTCTACCCTCGCAGACAGGCCGCGCATCAACGACTTCAGGTTGGACACCTTCTTTTGAAGAGTAGTAACTGCATATTCTGCTGTTGAGATTCTTGACTCGGTTTCGGTTATTCTCTGGACAGCGTTACGCAGGTCCTGGCGAAGGAGCATAACGTCCGACCCAACTGCACCGATTTTGGCCTCGTGTGTATACCTGGACTGCGTGATAGCCGCCAACAACGCAGCGTTGTCGGGGATTGTATTCGCCACGCTCTCGGGGGCAGACGACTGGGCACCGGGACCGGTGTACTTGTCCATGGTAGATTGCTTAGAAGCGGCCCCGGAAGGTTTATCTTTAGCCATTTTACGCAGGTCCGAAGAGGTGCGCCACCAAATCTGTGTCCAGAGCAGCATGAGAGCCGGAACAGCGCCGGTAAACAGCCAGTTCACCAAGTCTCTATGTCAGCATCCAGGGGTGGAAACCGGGGGGAGGCCGCACACCCACAAGCTGCACCAGGACCTAGCCCGGCCACCTCCGCAGGCGGTAGCCCCCACCCACCCCTAATGGGTGTCCCCAACTCCCAGTTCCTCAACAGCGGCCCGGCTGAAGTCTCCACGACTGGTCGCCTCAGCGTACCTCATGATCAGCACAGGGTTGAGATCAGGCTGCAGCCACCACAATACCATGCAGCGGCCGGCTCAATAGGTGCGGGGGGCAACACAACGGCAGAGGCGGCGCGTCAGGCCCCAGGTCCAGGAACAGCTCAGGAGGGATAACAGCCTGAGGTCCACAACACTCCCAGAAGGACACAAGTATAGTATTATTTCAGGCCAGGTAGGCCCCACTGGACCTGGCGGCGCTTCACCACCTATGTCGACACTCCGACGTCCCAGCCGGTCTCACAGCAGGGCACCGAGGACCACAGAAGGATCCAGCACCATGGCCAAGATGTTCCTCGCCCACACCAGGCACGTATCTGCGGCTCCCACCTTCGCCGGAGTTCCCAGGTGCTCACCTCCTTGAGCGTGCAGTCCCTGCAATCACGGGGCAGCCGACTGAGGGGCTCCCCACGCCTCCACAGGCCGCAACTATGTCTGGTCCAGAAGCAATCTGCCTCTTGGCATCAATAGATCAAGGGGTCTCCAACAGCTCCCCGCCCCACCAGGGCATAAGGCATCCAGGGGGACAGCCGCACACCAGGCCTCGACACGGACCCGGCCGCCGTACCCACGTCACACGAATATGCTGATCTCAGGTCTGGCCCACAAGCCTGCGAAGCAGCTCCCTACCAACACACTTGGGCCCTAAGGAGGGGGGGCGGGGGCTCCGTGGTCTGATCCGACCGCTGGTCATGCAGCAGATGTCGCAATGCCCACAGGTCCAAACAGTTGCGGCCCGGTGCATCAGTCGGGAGGAGCAAAGATGGTGTCTCAGCCTCGGCCCCGCTCGCGGCCCGGACCCCGATCCACCAGCACAGGTTTTGCTCCAGCCGTCGGGATCAAAGGCTTGGCACCTCAGGCATTCAGCCCCTGGGGGGGGAAGAGAAGCCATGCACCAGCGACGATGCCCCAGATCATGCACTGCCTCCAGGCAGCGGGCCTCCCCTGTCGGACGCTCAGAACGCCCAGGCAGTCACCGGGGCACAAGTCCGACTGCAGCTGCCTCGAGATAGCAATCAGCGCACATCGGCTGTGTCTCGGGTGCCGCACAGTCCCGAGGCTAGCCACGGAAAGTCAGTGCAATTATAGCGTGGCGTTGTGGCAGGATTTATGAAGGATTAGAGGCGGGCTGCGCGAGCTCTGTTAAGGCGCGTCCGCCATGTCGGACCGCTTGGCCACGCCCCCTCTTTCTCTAAGATTTGATTTATTTCTTCTGCCACTACCTGACCGCTTGGCCACGCCCCCTCTTGCTCTAAGATTTGATTTATTTCTTCTGCCACGACCCAACTTCCTTGATTCTCCTCCCTGACATGGCAACTTCTTGAATACTGTTACAAAGCCTTCTAGTGCAGCAATCGCCCAAGGACCCTGAGTTATAAATTTACATTCTTCTGCAAAATGCCTCAGCCTGCCTCTCACCTTTTCCCAGATAAAAGCAGTAAATGCCCCTGAACTCCCCTTGTGTGGCTACGGTTTTCTGACCTCTTCCTCCTGAGGCCATTGTACTTATGCCTGTAACTCTTTGAGGATAAAACCCCCCTCCCCTCCAGATTGAAATTCACTATATACTCCTCTTTCCTCGTTATATTGGGCTCTGAAATTTCCATGACCGAAAGTTTGCCCTTTCCTTCCGGCCCTACCATATGAATTATTTCCACTAAATACTTTCCTCTCAAAGTCTGCTCGTTATCCAAAGCCATAAATGTAGAGATATATTTCCTAAGGGATTTTACCATACCTTCTCCAGACAACGGACATTTGGCCTCAAGCGAGGATTCTTTTTTTGCCAAATCAACCAACTTTGGACTTATTTGCATTTATACTGTGTTGCTCCTCAGAAAACAGAATGGCATTTGCATTCCCTAGAAACTCCAGTCTCTTGGCACCTAAATATTATTGTAATTTGCATTAATATAGGCTTCCTCCACAAAATCAGAAATATGTGCCAATGGACCCAACAGATCCAACAACTTGTCTTCACACAGTTTCAAAGCACCCTCCATTCCTTTCTTAGGATCTCTTTCCAAGTTTAAACAAATACGTAATCAGTTCTAAGTCTGACTTAATGCATTGTTATTTTGCTCGCCACGTCACCCCAGATCTTTATGGCTGCGGGGTAAATGTTTGCATTGTTCAACATTCCGTTCATCAATTCTCTTTTTGTTTGTATTGTCCTAAGTGGGAAGGGTATGCCCGGACGTGGGTCCCACGCTCATGGTGTCACTGGATTCAACCCAGCCTGGCTGATGAGGGAGGATATCCCGAAACAGTCTCAGGATGCTTGTTTATGGTCCAGGGAGGATCTGGCTTGGCAGATTGGGCTGGACTCTTCCCATGAGAAGCAGGGTCAAGACTGATCTGCATATGGCTGGGTCCAAACTGGGGTGGCGTGGTGAGCAAAAAAACTATAGGTTAAACCCAGATCTTTATGGCTGGGGGTGAATGTTTGCATTGTTCAGCATTTTGTCCATCATTGTTCTTTTTACTTGTGTCACCATTACTATTTCTACATTGATGTTGTCAGTGGCTCATTTAAATTAGAATTCTTCTTAGCAGAGTAGAGAATCATATCTCTGACCATGATCAAGGAAATATAGGGCTTGCTAATATAAATGCACATAAATTGCTAAATAGAGACTGTACATAAATTCAAGATCAAGACAAATTAGAGGTCCTATCTCAGTAATTAGACCAGAACGGCAGACACAGGATGTCAATACAAATCTTTTTGCAAAATGTCTTATATATGTTGAGTTTTCTGTGATAAAGTGAGAGTATTTTATATTTCCATTTTCCACAGATTCTGATATCTCAACAACTCAAATTATAGGAGGTAAGATAAACATTTCAATGGTCAAATGTGAATTAGCATATCATTTGAAGACTATGCCATGTGCACCATGTGTTGGCGGACTATGAATGCAATTTTACACCCACAAGCTGCGGATATATACCTAATCTGAAATCACACCCTTCATGACGACCCACACACTCATCTTTGCATCAGATTCTGGAGCTGAACCTACACATTGAGGAGAGAGCAAGCAATCCATCTTAAACCACATTATGCACATGAGGGATTACTATGAATCGGAGAGCATGTCCTGAATTAAAGAGCATACCCAGAAACTGATAGTACATCCTGATTCAAAAAGAAAATCCAGAAATTATAAGACACCCTGAAACACCAACCACTTGCTGAATCTGTTAGTACGTCCTGAATCTTAAGCAAACTTTGAATCTGAAATCGCATCCTTAAGCCACACCCTGAATAGGAGAGAACATATTGAATCAGAGAACATACCCTGAAACTGTGAGCCTGTCTTAGATTTGACATCACATCCTAAGACTCACTGACAACACAGGATCTGGGGGTAGACCAGAACTACACGCTGTTGACAGCCTAATTAAAACAATTAAGGTAGGATCATGGCTATCTGAGTCTTTATATGACTACGACCTTTGACATTAAATGAAACATCCACAAGACAGGAGTTCAAGTCAAAAAAGGGTTATTCAAAATTGAGTTCATTACAGAAGGCAAAGTTAGTTAAATCATTAAGAATCAGCAATCATAATAAGTCAAAATGAAATAAAGTAAGAGAATCACCTTAAGGTCAATCCTTAAAGCAAGCGTCAGCCAGAACCAAAGTATAGTCAACCAAGGTGACCGGCATAGAGTCTACCACCAAAGAGTGTACAAAAAAGCCTAGGTATAAACAAAGTAAACGGACTAATGCAGAGTCTGCTCAGTTTAAGAGGTGAGAAAGTCTAAGGGCCTGATTATGACTTTGGCGGTGTTGCGCCAGCTCTCTGCTGGCACAGCACCGCCAAAGCTGTGCAAAGACCGGCCGCCGGATTACGAGTTCAACTCATGCAGGTGGATGGCCCTTTTGCCTTTCCCACGGCGATGCCCTGAAAAAGGGCATCGCAATGGGAACGGTAAAAATGTTCCAGCACGGCATGGACTGTGGAGTGCATGCCATGCTGGAACTGGGGGTGCAAGCAGACAGGGGGCCCCATGTTGTGCCCCCATGCATGCATCCCCATGGCAGGGGGGCATGGGAGCCCTGTAGGGCCCCCTTTGCTCCTCCACCACCAGCCTTTTCGTGGCAGGCACACCACCATGAAAAGGCTGGTGGTGGAGGAACTTGTAATATGCTCGGTCGGACTGCATCAGTCCTGCTCAGCATATTGCATTGCCCCTCCATCGCACCAGCCAAGGGAACGGCGGTTCCCTGTCACAGCCGGTGGTCCACCACCAGTACGACGGTGAAAGTCGTAATCTGGCAGACGGTGGACCGCCACCGCAAGTGCGGCTGTTGGAAGACTGCCGCATTCGTAATCAGGCCCTTAGTAGAAATTAATAGACAGACTGACATAGAGTCTGCACCCTTGGGAAAGTCTTGCACATCTCCTAAAACATCATCTTTATAGGGTTTTTAACAGAAAAGCCATATACATGTAGTTACTTTTATGGTCTGGACTGGCAATATCACAAGTCACACACCAACCAGCATTCAAATACATTAGATACAGTCAATAAGATACATCTAGAAACACCTACTTTATTGCATATTAATGAATGAGGTGTGCATGGGAAATAAAGGAGATTACATGACATTTATATAATGCAGAAATATAATTGGAAGTTCAGCTTATGAATGGTTCCTAAAAACGACTTGAGCAGAGGACCTTGAATGTTACAAAGACAGGAGCATCATGAGTATGGTTTCCTCACAGGAATACAAATTAATACAATTAAATTGGGCACGGTAAGCAACACTATGAATGAGGCTTTAATTATGCAGATTTTTCTGAAATGGAAAAGCATGCAAAGAAACATAGATATGGAAATGCTTGGTCACATAAAATAAAAGTGCACTTTTCTGCTGCAGATGTGAATGAATGTCAGTGCACAGTGTTTGAATCCCAGTCATGCCCACTAAAACACATCTAAATCAAGCACTAGCATTAAAAATGCCTTCACAACCCTAAAACTGAAATCAGATGCTGAAGGTATAATCATTCCATAAATATCTGAGTACAGTATGCCTCTAAGCAGACACCATGAGCCTGACCCCATAACCTAAAACTGAGAGCATATAATGAAATGAAAGCCATAAAGTGAATCCGGTATCCCACCCTAAAAAGATAACCACATCTTGTGTCCGAGAGTGCATTCCTAATCTGAAACCACACAATGATTCTATGGACGAATACTGATTCTGAATGCACAGCCTAAACTTAAAATCAGAAACTGAGAGTTCACTCAGAATATGATTTCAGAATATTAATTTGAAAAGATACTATGAATAGCACACCATACACAAGCAAAATAAATATGAGAATCCCCTGAATCTTACAGCACACGCAATTCGAACACACCTTGCAGCTGAACATGCAATCTTGTACTGACAGAACACTGTAAGTAATTGCGGTTGTTAGTAAATGGGATTGGTGGCCCACCTAGAGTAATAACCAGAATACTTGTGATGCTAAATCACTAAAGTTACTAAATTTACCTGAGCTCAATCCCCTGGAAGCTATGGCACAGAGCAGACAGGTTTAATTTAGAGGAAATGCAAAACGTTTTCAAATCATAGCACAAGAAAAATTCGTAACCAATTTAGAAAGATGGAATACATTTTAATAAATAAATGACACCAAATCAACAAAGATCCAATAAAGGAAACAAAGAGATATGATCAAAATGTCGCCAAAAGCATTAACCATCAACTGTCGTCATCTGGTTGTGCTTAACCTAGGTGCAGTTACGCTTGACAGAAATGGAGCGGAGGCTAGATATAGAAATCAGGTTTGATCCGTCCAGAAATGTTATCTTCAGACTTAGGGGCTGATTTCGATGTCGGACGGACCTGAGTCCATGCATGAAAAAGGCACAGCAATGGGAGCGTAAAAGGCAGTTCCTGCAGGGAATGGACTGTCAAGTTCATGCCCTGCAGGGACTGAGAGTTCATGCATATAGGAGGGCACGCCATGTGCCTGCCTGCATGCATCCACTGGCGCAGAGGCAACAGGGGGCCCTGTGGGGCCCCCTTTGTTTCCTCACGGCCACACTTTTCTGTGGCTGTGTGGAAACTCCTAATATGCTTGGCGGTGCCACTCACAGGCACACATACACCCAGCACATGCATTTGGCCTATACGCACTGCACTGAACTACATCCTTCAGTACTGTACCACTCATAGACACATGTACTTCGAGCACATGCTTGCACCATACTCACACTGTTCAGTACTGCTCTATCCCTGTATTGTACCCTTTCTGGGCACACATACACCCAGCACAGATACACCACCTCTGCCACACCAATCAAATGTAGGCCAAGGTTAAGTTAAGCACACAGCAGCAGAACTTTAAAAGTGATGGAGCCTGTAGGCCTCACTCCAGTGACACAGGCTAAAAATAACCTTTTCACTCCTACTGATCACTACACCATATTCTGCTTACACGTCGCTTGTGCTGCTTAGATCCTGGTGAAGGCAGTAGCCTTCCACCACTATGAGGGTAGTGCTTTGGGTGCCCTTCCTGGTCCAACAAGACTGCGATGTGTGAGACAGGCATATGCCATGGCACGCACCATAATCTGAGTTTGCCTATGACAGGATCACTGACATAATATTGATGCACGCAATATCGAAACACAAAAATATCAGAAAATAAATATAGTTAACAAAAATATTGCCTTCCTATACCAAACTAATAGAACTACAAATATTGAGAGCACAAATATCATTGTTAAAAATATTGATTTTTACCTACATCAAAAACACACATATCGCGAACATAAATGTCGCCACCTTTAAATAAACATATAATATGTAAAAAATATTGATTCACACAATATCGACTACAATAATATTCACCAAAATAATTACATTATCATTAATAAACCTAAAACAGTGCTGTTTTTTACGAAAAATATTTATTTAAAATAAACATAAAACATTTCATACTCATAATTAAACTAAAATATATAACTAAAATCATACCTCAAAACAAGAAAAGTGCATTAACTACAAACATTTATACAACAACCTAAATTTATAAATATTGCTCATTCTGGTGACTCACGTAAATATTGGGCTCTAATAGCCAAATACTGTGATAGTAGAATTAAGGTTGAAGCCATTTTAATATCAAATGCAGATTGGACACAATATATCTCACAGTTATATGCATAACATTCTAGGAATGTGTTCAATTTGGAGTTAATTACTGAGTCTTCCTTGAGGAATGCTTACGGCCCCCCTTCCTGTAAGGAAATAGAGTGCTTCATTAAAGTGGCAAGGTATTCAGGTGCGATGGGCCCGGACGATCTACCAATAGCTATAATTAAACAAGATAGCTCCGTATTCCTTTCTCTGGTGTTCTCTTACTGCAATGCACATCGGATTATCCCGTCCTCTTGGAGAGGAAGCATAGCGGTTCCATTATATAAAAAGGGTCCCAAAACTTCCCCTGCCAACTTTAGGCACATCGCGTTACTGGATGCGACCGGAAAACTGTTTGCTAAGAGTATACTTTGCCATCTCCAGGATTTGGGCTTTTCGTAATGACTTTGTCTCTGCAGAGCAAGCGGGGTTCCGTAAGCATAGCGGCACTTTAGATAATATTACTGCCCTGCAAACCTTGATCAAAAAATATCCAATAGGCAAGGGGATGGCCTTGTACACTACCTTTATAGATTTCTCCATGGCTTTCGACCAGGTTGACTGGGGGACGCTGTGGAGGAAACAGGCTGCAATGGGGATTCCCATGCATTTGCTCAGATTGATCATAGCATTGTATTCCCCAACTTGGCCACAGGTCCTGATAGGAGGCAATCAGGGCCTGTCCAGTAAAGTGGAGACCCATAATGGGTTGAAGCAAGGGTGCCTATTGGCTCCTCTCCTTTTCTCTCTTTATATTAATGACTTGCCAAGTAGGGTGGGGCACTGTAAAGGGGACTCACCTAAAGTAGGAACAATGAAACTGAGCTGTCTACTTTATGCGGATGACGCCATCCTATTGGACTTAACTCTGATAGGTTTACAAAGGCATCTTAACGAGTTAGGTTATTATTCCGATGATCATTTATTTATAATAAATACCTCAAAAAGTAAAATCATGGTTTTTAGATCTCGGGGATGCAGAGTTAGGAAAATTATGTATTGGTATCTGGGGGAAGATAAACTTGATGGGCCCGATTCACATAAGTAATCTGAGACAAAATCCTAACTTTATGACTTCCGGTATTCACAAAAGGCATTTAGGAGTAGTAAAGTTAGGATTTTGTCTTAAGTTTTTCTTAAGTTTTGGTCTTAAGACAAAATCCTAACTTAAGTTTAACTTAAGTTTTACTTAAGTTTAATTTAAGGCCAAAACTTAAGACAAACTTAAGACAAAATCCTAGCTTTACTACTTCCTAAATGCCTTTCGTGAATACCGAAAGTCGCAAAGTTAGGATTTTGTCTCAGATTACTTTTGTGTATCGGGCCCGATGTCGTGAGGAAGAATACTTAGGAAGAATAATTTCAAGCAAGTGCTCTAGCAGTGATCACATTGGCCAGTGCAGAATTAAGGCAATATCTCAGGCCTCCGCAATTGGTACGCTATATAAATGCTGCAGGCAAAGACATTTTGCACATGTTTTATCAGTATGTATATATATGTATTCAAAGCTATCAAACTATATATCAAACATTTAAAAAAATTGTGTTCACCATAGGACATACTTGATAAAAAAATTTAAACTAAACTAACCAATAAAATCAAATTATGAGTAACCTTAACCAATGAAGACAGACAAACAATTAAATGAACAATATAAAAGTCACACTAATTTAACAACCAAACTTTCCAAAAATGACACGCACTACAAAACGAGGAAACTCTGCTGGATTCCCTTACCAGACCCTTAAAGAAGAAATATATACATCTCGGCAACTACCTAACCAAGTAAGTAAAAGTTATATTTAAACTAAAACTTACTTGTATATAAATTAAAGAATGTAAAAGAGCAAATAATTAACAAAACACTCTCCAACTTCTATCTCTTTACATGTACTTCCTAAAAGAAAACACTACTACTTCAAAAGTGATAAGCTGCCAGAAAAAAACAACTATCACAAACCAGTAAAAAGATATAATAAAGTACGTATGCACAAATTATAAACAAATATAAACTCACCCAAATAGTGAGTAAAAATAAACCTAATAACCTCTACAGACTACAAAAAAAGAAACACTGAAAATTAAACTGATATTTTGTTTTCTTCCAACAGAAAAGAAAGCACTTGCTGCAAGTTATAACACAGTCGGGATTTGGATATCCTTTTCCGACAGCCTGTTCATGGCGGGAACACTGCTATGTACAGGGTGTCGGAAAGGCCCCTGTTCCTATTGGGCCACTGTAAAGTGGCTCTGGGGCCACATGTAGTGCCCCCACTCACCTCCATGCACCGTGTGCCATGCACCACATGGTGCATGGCACATGGTCTGTGGATGTGCAAGAAGTGCTCCTTTTCACGGCGACTTGTGCTGTGGCCCTTTTCCTGGGGCACAGCACAATCCGCTGTGAAAAGGAGCACTTTGTGGCTGCCCGCCTGGCGTTCTCATCATAATACAGCAGTCGGACCTCCGCCTGCTTTTCAAGCAGTCTCGTGACCACCACAATAGTGGGCGGAGGTCAGACCACCCGACATCGTAATAAGGCCCTAAGTGCAGCATATGCTACAAACAGCCAATTTGCCTTTGAAATAAAAAGATGATAGCAGTAACCTACGTCCTTGTCACAGAGGTAGCTAACCATGATTCACTGACAAAATAATGCCTATGAAAATATCGCCATATCAAAATATCGTGACCAAAATATCGATGTCAAAAATATCATCATCCTATACATATAACGGTAAGTTAAAAAATAACGAAAAAAAGTATTGTTGTCATTAATATTGTTAAATTAAATAAATAAAATAGTAACATTATATTAACTTTTTAAAGAAAAAAAAATATATATATATATACACACACACATACAAATAACATAACATATTTAAAAAACAAACCATTTTAAATAAATTGTTCCAATTTTATAAAAATATTTTACAGATTAAAAACATAATTATAAATATTATAATTTTAAGCAAGCAAAAATATAATAATATAAATTGTAGCAATATAATTTTTTTTATATAATTTAACATTTAATACATATACTATTCCCACTACAATTTATACAAAAGTAGGCAAAGTGTTCTACTAAAGATGTATAAAATGTACTACTCCTACTCAACGCAACAGTAGGAAAACTGTTACATCACACAGGGGTGAAGGTTACTATTCCCACTCCAGTCAATACAGCAGTGGAAAAAATTTTGGTTTGCGTAGTGGTCAAATTTATTATTCCCACTCCAGTCAGTGCAACACTAGGGAAAATGCTGGATAGCGCAGGGATACATTTCCCATTCCCAATCCAGTCAATGCAACAGCAGGGAAAGTGTTGGATTGCTGAGGCATCAAGTTTACTATTCCCACTTCATTCAGTGCCACAGTAGGTGTCATAGGGATTCTGCACACACAGAGCTATGCACAGGATAATAGAACCTCGGAATATAGTGGTGAGCCAACCATAACCCTTAGTACCTAAAACCCCAACCCAACTAGCCTTAGCGTCCCATTAGCACCAATGTACCAATGATTAGACAACCCAGAACACGGTATCTCTCTCTCAGGACTCGCAGAAGCAAGAACACTCTTTCGTTACTCACTCGTACCTGTCCACAAAATGCGTAAGCAGAGACACTGTATAGGTTAAAATGTTTATTTCAACTTACGTGCTCTAAGATACAGTACACGTGTCAGTACTACTAGCATAATACATATGAATAATATAATCAGCATAGTTACAACTCCATAAAATACGAACGGGGAAAGCATCTCATAAAGCAGTGGATATATGTCTACTTAACATTACCACCCTCCCCGTGCTGGAAGCCAGTTTATTATGAAAATAGAAGACCTCTGGGCTTTGACTAGCGAACCCCCATACCTCAGTCTCTAGATGCAAAACTACATCAGCAGACAATCACAGCTCTTCTCCCTGGAAAGGTTGTCTGCAAGTGTGTCTAGAGCGGGCCCACCGCAATATTAAAAGCACACTAATTTTTCCATGGCAGCTGTACCTAGTGTTATGTCTAGGTGTGAGGGACTGGCCAAATCAGCAAGACAAGGAAACATTGTTATTCGACCTTGTACATGTTGTGCAGTTTGAGCCCAAAGTGAACAGGAGAAAAGGTGAAAGATAGAAAATGCAGACAGTGCAAAAAGAACTTGTCAAGAGCAGAGGTCGATAGAACAACTGCCCAGAGTAACGTGTGCAAAGGAAAGAATTATGGCAGCCAGGCCCAAGACAACTTAGCAAGGCAGGCCAGGGCCAGGAAGCCACAAACCACAAGACACCCTCCCCTGGACAGTCCATCGGCCAAGACAAAGGACGAATACAGAGTTCAAATGGGCCGAGCAGAACAAAAAAGTCTGTAGGCCATGCAGAAAGGCAGGCTATTCAATCCAGGAGCGTGTAAGAGCAAAAAAACGCTATAGCATCCAGGAGGACATCATTGGAAGTGTCAGAAAACATAGACGCCATCCAGTCCATCAGATCAAACGAGCAGGAATGTTCCTCAAAGGACGGAGCATCCAAAAGCAATGCGGGACAGCTTGCGTGATATTCAATATAGCTCTGTTGTAGGAGATCCTGAGCAGCCGCCCAGATATCCCATTGTGCCAAAATCCCAAGTGCAGCCGCACACGTCATACAGCCAGTAACGGAACAGTCCTGTTCATGGGCCTCTAAGGGACCCACCAACCGAACAAAATCCGGAACAGACAACGACGAATTGGAGAGGCAATAATCCATGGTCCAGGTGAAAGGACAGCGGATGCAAGACATCACAGGTTGCACGCAAGTGAAATACGCAAAGCGAAATGAAAGGGTATATGATACACTGATGGTCGCCAATGGGAGGACACCGAAACTGTCCAGGAGTCGCTCACGGAGCAGCTGGAGGCGTTCGGGATCGAGAAGGGCCCATCGGTGAGCAGCCATTGCGCAGAAAACAGACCAACAACAAGACACCAGCCGCCAAGGCGAGGATTAATGGGAATCCACCAAAGACGCTGGAAAAAATAGAATGAATGAACGCCGGTATCACACCGAAAATAGTTTGGAAGGTGGACACCAGGCCGGACCCCACAACTTTAAAAAAGTGCACCAGACCCTCAGTGTTTGATGCGTTAAAAATACGATGAATCAACTCCCCAAAATGTTGGGGGAGGTCAGTGTTCAAAAGGGCCTGTATTCCACTGTGGGTACTCGCCACCTGGAGAATGAATGTCTCCCGGGCGGATGTGAGCATAACCTCCTCATTCAATAATAGGGCCTTTATTCTGCTCAACTTATTGAAATCTGCCTCCATGGTTGGAATGGAAGGCCAAATAGAATTATCAACGATGTCGTGAGGGGGAGGAAAAAGCACATTCTTGCAGCAGACAACTCTGTGCGAAACCGTGACAATATACGGAATGCCGGCCTGTAAACCACAACAGTCTTCGTTATTCAAAAGCAAATAGCTACCATTAGTAAGCAAAGTAAAGGTGGGAGAAATAGCAGGAGCAGGAATACCTTTTAGCACACATGCAAGATTTGGAACGGAAACGCTACAAGCTCCGTGCAGCTTAATATGTTTACAAATAAGTGAATGACCCACAGTTGAATCACAAGACTCCCCCGTGAGAAAAACTTCCTTGCCGTCTCTAAGGCATTTATACATGAAAGGCAAGGACCAGAGTTCATGCAGGAAGGCACTACCCAAAGGCTGGAAACGGCCCACAGGATAATGTTTCATGCATGAGCTAAATTCAAACAAGGAAAAAGGTAAAGCGATAACCCCATGAACTAGCCACACAGCAGAATCTAGTTCCGCTACAGAGAATGGTAAAGGATCCACTTTTTCAATATGTAACAAAGTGTACGATGCATCTTTCATGGACATAAACTGCTGTTTTTCAGTCAAATTAAAAGGCAGAAATAGGGCGGTGGTGTTCAAGAACTTCCAAGGAACTTTACCTAACTTCAGGGTCTGCAAAGTCCACGCAAACTGCATTACTGAACGCAATTGATTTTGACCATGGTACAATATAGAAACATCATCTTGTACAATATCAACAACAGAGGACACAATATTCTCTAATGTGTAAATGCGGGAAGACAGGGTATTAATACTATTGTCAACGACAGCAAGCACCTTTTCCAAATTTGCTTGGTCTATTTCCCGTAGACGGGATGCAGCTTCCATTTGTGATAGCTTCCAGAGTTCATTATACGCTTCATAAATGAACCTCTTCGGTCGTGGACCACGAGGTCCCAAAACAAAGTCGGACAGATCAATGTTGCCTGAAAGGAGGGATAAATGCTGTTTTACAGAGTCTAGGGACGAATGCTGCAACCACTGTTTGCATAGTTTACCAACAGAATATGTGGTGACAGTACGGGAATCAGAAAACCTCGGATCAGGCCTGTCCTGTTTGTATCCAGGAACTGAGCCGTGAAAACGCAGTTGGCATGCATTAGACGATATGGGCCATACCAACCAGGGTGACTGTACAAGTGTAGAAACATTGAATGAATTGTCCTGAAACATGGCCTGCAAAGTCGCAAGGGACATATTAAAACGCAAACTATCATTGGGAGCGCTTGACAGGGATGGTAGGGAAGGTGCGTTTAATTGTTTAGTAGTAGCCAAACCCCAACATGTAGTCTGATAGATGGAAGCATTTAGAAACACAATTTGGGCTGGGATAAGGCAAGCACGGTGCAAAGCCTCTGTGCCCTGCACCTGCCATGGCTTTGAGCCCCAGATTGATTTCAAATCTACAGTGTCCTTCCAGTACTCATAACCACCCACAGCTAAGGCTTTCAAAAAGGAACCCGAATAAAGTAATTTTGTGTGGGTCAACATGATTTTCTGAGTTGCTGGGGCATTCAGTTTAAAATAATAGGACCTAGGGTTTGATCGATTGAAATCAGTGAAATAGGTAAATTTATTTCTAAGGGTCTGGGAGCTACCTGGTTTGGGGTTTGGGCAATGTTCCCATTGGGTATAGGTAACAGGGCTACGTAGTGCACTCGGTTTGTGGAGAAAATGGTTGCCCCAATGCTGGTAGCAGTACAAATCGGCATAATTTGCAGAATTCATATACAAATCCTCAGCATTAAAAGAAGCATAATATTTTAAATCAGCAAATAATGCTTCAACGGCATGCACATCCCAATCGTCAGAATGAATATTACTTTTTACTACATCACCCATCGAAACTCGAAGGACATTTGGTACATTAATAATTTCTGTCGGACCATGGATTTGAAAGTTTACCGCATCCCATACGATGCCATCAGCAACTGGAAACGCTGAAATGTTCACAAATGTGTGGTCACGCTTCATGATGTGAGAGGAGGAATGTGGAGCCAAAGTTCCAGTAACACTGTTCACAGCAGAGCGTTCAGGTAAATAGTGACCATTGATAAGTAGAAAAAACACTGTGACAAAGCCAATGGACATGAATAAAAAAATCAGGAAAAGCACCAAACAGAGATATGTCCAGGGTGGAACCAAAAAATTGTCTCTAAACCAGGATACAAAAAGACTGAACTTGGACGGGACATTTGAAGAGGTGGAATCCGAGTCAAAGGAAAAACGTGTCGGGCTCAGTGGCGTTGTTGGTTGGTGTGCCACCGACTCTGTTGCGGGATAGGTATACTCGTCCTCGTCGATGCAGGGGGTTCGAATATATTTTCAGGCAAATCAACCATCTCCATGGTAACACCAGTGACCGTTCGGGCAGGAGTGCCTCGAACACATGTCCGATAAATGGCAGGACAAGAGACCGCCGGTGTAACACTATTCAGGATCGGCCAGATGTTGTAGCTTGACATTTTCCACTGAGATGTATCTGTTCTCCTTGCGACCAGGAAGCGGTGGTAAGATTACTGTACGTGTTCCCTTCAAGCCCAGAACTGGAACCGGTGCACGAAAAGAGGGGCCGAATTATTTTTTGTTCTCCACCTTCTCTCGAACCAGGTCGCCAATTTTCGGAAGCCAGCCGGCAACCGGAATCTGCAGAACGGGGTCTGTGGCTGAAGGCAAATGTGCAAGTGCAAGTTTGTCTCGGGCTTCTTGTAAGTCCTGTAACATAGCAGAATGGTTATCTACATCAAACTTGGCGGATTGCGCCGCCATGTCTAGACCATCAAGGTCAGGCACAAACATTCGTATGCCGAAAAGCATTTCGTATGGGGTCCACCCACCCAGAGGTCTTCTAGGGAGATTATTAAGTGCACGTTGTACGGTATACAAGTGGGCCAGCCAGTTCCTGCCAGTACCTATAACTCTAGCTGTCAAGGATTGCTTTAATTCACGGTTCATTCGTTCAACGATAGAATTGCCCTCAGACCTATACGGAGACGAAAATTTCACCCGCACCCCCAATGAACCCATTGCGTCCTTGTAAGCCTTAGAGGCAAACGCCGGACCTTGGTCAGAATGGAAGGTGCCGCATGCGAAAATTCCCACAAAGACACGCAAATCCCTGATGACATTTCGAGCATCAGCACTCCGTTGTGGCCAGACCCAGATGAACCGTGTGCACAAGTCCACTGCCACTAAGATATATTTATAGGCAGTGTCTGAAGAAAATGGACCGCAGTGATCCAGGTAAACACACCCAAAGGGTCTGTTAGAAATGCCTAGCGAGGTCTGAAGTGGTCGTGTAACCGTGGAAGGCTTAATCTGTTGACAAACGTCACAGGAAAGCACATAAGTACGGGTGTCTTTATATAAACCACGCCACCAGTAACGCTGCTGTAAGATGGAAACTGTCGCAGACACACCAGCATGAGCCGAAGCCATGCCTTCGTGCGCTGCCGTTATCAAGGAAAACCTGCGGTCCGCATTGGGGATCAGCCGATCCCCAACACCGGGTATTGTTACATAAGGAGCCTGTTCGGGACCTAATTGATAAGAATATTTGGAAGGAAAACCCTAGGGTAATTAACGCCTTCCTTTGTCGCAGCAATAGCTGCCAAGATATCGGTGTCTATTCTAGACATGGATCTAGTAACTGCTGCTACTGAACACGTGACTACTGCTGATTTGACAGCTTCATCTGCCAAACTGTTACCAACAGCGTGTGCGCCCACCCGCTGATGGCCTAGGGTGTGAACCACCTGTGTGAGCGGCAGACATTGTTGTAATTCTGCCACTCGAACCCAAAGCGTTTTATGCTTGATTGTGTTGCCTTTAGCGTCTCTATAGTCATTTTGCGACCAAAAGAACAGATTGTCATTATATGATTGAACACAGTAGTAAGAGTTGCACACAATTAGAGTGGTCACATCAGGATTAACGAACTCAAGTGCAAGCACCAAAGCGCGCAGTTCTGCCAATTGTGCGGTACTATCCCTGAGTGTTTGAGTGTGCACTACAGAGGATTTGAACTCTCCGTTCACAAAGGTACCTGCAACAATAGCACATGCGGCTGAATAAGCATGCTTGGATCCCGTGGCCGGTTGTGCCGAACCATCGGTGTAGATCACACAGTCGTAATCCTCAAGCGGCAATAAAGACAGAGGAGGAGGATGAACGAATTCATACTGTAAAAACTCCTGAGTCTGAAGAGAAGAATCGAAAATGAAAGTGACATCCGGAGACGTCAAAGATGTGGCCCATTGAATCCAACGGGGTGCAAAGCTTTAGAGTTTGGTACACTTGCTTTGGTCACTGCCTCTAAGGCAGGATATGGTGTTACCACCAAAATGCGTTTGCCCTGTGCCAGTGCGCGCTCCTTTAGAATCGCTATTTGCACTGCTGTTAGAACTTTTTCTACAGAGGAAAACCGCATTTCCGCGGAAGTGTACAGATGTGACTTGTATGCGATGGGTACTGTATCACCTTCGTTAAAGGTTAAGTACGTGAAACCCACTGCCCCTGGTATGATTCTAATCACCAGGTTTGTGTGGTTATCACGCGTCAAAAGAAATTTAGATTCAAGAAGGTCAGTCTGCAAAGACTGTAGAATGGAGGTATGTTCCGGAAGCCAACAAGACTTCGAAAAGGTAGGTTGTATCAAAGCATACAGTGGTTTGATACGCTAGGCGTATTCGGGAATATATGTACGTCCGAAGTTCAGAAAACCCAGCAAGGACTGAAGCTTCTTCAGATTAGTAGGAGGGCACAGAAGTGCACATTTCTCTAGGAAATGGGGGCTAAGCCCTTACCTTCATTGTTGAGCTCATAGCCCAAGAACAAAACGGTAAATTCAGCAATGTGAGATTTAGCAAAGTTAAATTTGTAACCTTGAACCGCAAATTCAAGAATAATGCGGTCTACTCGGGTCAGATGCGGAAACAATTCGTCATCTGTCAGATAAATGTCATCTACGTACGAACATGCGTCTGGATCTGTGCCGTCTAACAAAGAGACAACACGAGCGGCGAATACGCCTGGACTATTTTTGTAGCCCATAGGAAGACGCCTGAATTTGAACATTTTACCACCGGAAGTAAAAGCACACCATTGGCCACTCTCCGGGGCTAAGTTGTGCGTGTAGAATGCATTTGAAAGGTCAAGTGTCGTTTTATATTTTTTACGAACAAGACTGTCTACAAGCGCAGAACTATGGGTATTTTGCACCGCAAAGGTCCGGCAATGAGAGTTCAAATGCCGGTAATCCAACACTAAGTGGTACGATCCATCGGGTTTAGAAACCGCGAAAAGGGAATTGTTCATAGGTGATACGCAGGTTTCGATTACTCCCTGATATTCCAACTGAGTCAGAATTTCGGAAACGGGGCCTTTGGCTTCACGTTTTATGGGATATTGGGGTTGTGGTTGCGGTAGTGACCGCAAAGGTATTTCATGGGGGAGATTCTTCGTCCCAACCCACGTGGCTGCGGTATAACGCAGGAGCCAGGGACACAGCCCACTCAGCTGCCAGAGCCTCCGCTTTGTTCTTTGGGACATGTCGAGAAAAGCTCGTAAGGATTGCCTCCTCCCCTGTACGTGCAGCTAGAACGAATGGGGGTGGCCAATCCACCTCCGCTAATAAAATGTCATATGAAGAGGTTAGATTTTTCCAAAAAATCCCTTTAATAATACGCTGTATATCACCTTCAATTTGAATGACAATATTAAAAAGTCTATCAGGGGGTGCCACTCTGGTGTCAGCTGTCTCGACAGTAATGAATGTTTCAGTTGCTGTCGCCTCCATATGAGGACGTAGCGCCTCCCGCACTATGGTAACTTCCGCGGCGCTGTCTAGGAGGGTTACTGCCCACGTCCAATTCAGGAGCCTCATTCTCACCATCTGTGGCATATTTCGCTGTTACAGCAACAACTTTCTTCTTCTGAAATTGTGGTCGAAAACGTTGAAAGTCTTCTGCCTTTCCTCTGACTTGTTGTCGAGGTTGGTCTCATCCCTGGGGAGCCTCTCGGTCCCTCCCTCTATCCTGGCGGTCTCCTCCACCGGCCTGTGACGAAGTCTGTGCCTGTGAAGAACGAGGAGAACGCGCATCAGGGATCTGAAACCTATCCGGTGATTTAATTCTCGCTCTATCGCGTAAATCATAAGTGCGTTCAGAAGAGACTGAAACCGGGGATGCGCCTCTCGACCCCGGCTTCTTTTGTTGCTTACCCTGTTTTTTCAGCCTCCAACTCTTTTTAGTGAAGACTGGTTTCTCATCTTTCTCAGGCTGAGATTTGGTTTGTTGTTGTTGTTGTTGCGATTGTGTTTGCTGTTTTGCAAAAGGCTTGTTGCCCAGGCTATTTCTGCCAATAGTTTTGTAAGCCTGGGTAATAATTTTCGGTAATTCGCGAGGCTTGTCCAATTCTGGGACCAAAGCCAAAGCATTCGCTACTTGAAAGTTCACGGCATCGCCCTTGACATTCGCAAGGATCAGCTCCGCTACTACTTCAAACACTCCCACCAGTCGCATCCCTAATTCCACAGCCGCTTCAGGGCCATGTTCATCCTGTACTTTTTTAATTACTGAGGGGAGAACTGTCATGGAAGGAGTACCAAAACACTTAGAATATACTGCTGCGAATACCTTACCCCAGTTGTCACATGCTGTCAACTCGGGAATTAAGTCTTTGGCAAACTAATCGTAAGAATGCGGTGTTTATCCACCGGGGTTGTGTGTGGAAAAACTGCCTCCAACTGGTCAAATTTTTCTGCAAGCCAATAAGGAAAATCATCCTTATTTTGTGGACGTTTGCCCATCACCGAATTCACCATGACAGGACTTATGGTCACTCCGCTTGCAGCAGCTGGTTGGCCGGCAACTCCAGGAGCGGCTCCATGGATGCTGCCTGTAACATATCGCACTAAAGCTCGATGCACCTGCACCAAGGCCGCATACATAGTGCGCAGTTCCGTGACTGGTATAGTCATATAACGCGGATGTGGGGTGTACCCGGCCAAAACAGGCCAAGTGGCCCCCTCAATAGATAAGGGGCCTAAACGAACCGTGGTAGTCGGTTGTGGGAGGGCGCCATTAAACCAAACACGGTGCTGCCAAGCCGTGAGCGGTACTTCAAGAGTAGTATACGGTCGATAGACAGCGGGAACATTAGTGGGTTCATATTCATGGAACAGATTATCGTTCGCGTCCACCGCTGGAAAAGTGATCCAAGAGTAGAACACCTCAAAGTGGAAAGCCGGATCGGCTTGAACCACAAAAACTAGTTCGACTCCAGTGTCGGGCACTCCATACACCCGTAAGTGATCCCGGAGTGCTGTGCGGCTATGCGCCGCTATGTCTATACCCGCCATTACTAACGGGATTATTCGACAACCTTACAAGAGGCAGCACAAAAAGGGTTATGATTAAGAAACCTTTTTTAACAACTTCAAGCTTGAAAGAACCTACAAAAACTTCAATATAGGAGGTATCGCCGTCACACACGCTTCTGGAAGCGTACGTGAGGGGATTGTGGACAAGCACAAGTACTACTCAAGCGTCTCGCAGATAAGCCGCCCCACGTGTTGGTCGCGCCATGTCGTAGGGATTCTGCACACACAGAGCTATGCACAGGATAATAGAACCTCGGAATATAGTGGTGAGCCAACCATAACCCTTAGTACCTAAAACCCCAACCCAACTAGCCTTAGCGTCCCATTAGCACCAATGTACCAATGATTAGACAACCCAGAACACGGTATCTCTCTCTCAGGACTCGCAGAAGCAAGAACACTCTTTCGTTACTCACTCGTACCTGTCCACAAAATGCGTAAGCAGAGACACTGTATAGGTTAAAATGTTTATTTCAACTTACGTGCTCTAAGATACAGTACACGTGTCAGTACTACTAGCATAATACATATGAATAATATAATCAGCATAGTTACAACTCCATAAAATACGAACGGGGAAAACATCTCATAAAGCAGTGGATATATGTCTACTTAACATTACCACCCTCCCCGTGCTGGAAGCCAGTTTATTATGAAAATAGAAGACCTCTGGGCTTTGACTAGCGAACCCCCATACCTCAGTCTCTAGATGCAAAACTACATCAGCAGACAATCACAGCTCTTCTCCCTGGAAAGGTTGTCTCCAAGTGTGTCTAGAGGGGGCCAACCGCAATATTAAAAGCACACTAATTTTTCCATGGCAGCTGTACCTAGTGTTATGTCTAGGTGTGAGGGACTGGCCAAATCAGCAAGACAAGGAAACGTTGTTATTCGACCTTGTACATGTTGTGCAGTTTGAGCCCAAAGTGAACAGGAGAAAAGGTGAAAGATAGAAAATGCAGACAGTGCAAAAAGAACTTGGCAAGAGCAGAGGTCGATAGAACAACGGCCCAGAGTAACGTGTGCAAAGGAAAGAATTATGGCAGCCAGGCCCAAGACAACTTAGCAAGGCAGGCCAGGGCCAGGAAGCCACAAACCACAAGACATAGGGAAAGGGTTGGATTACAGAGGGATAACATTTACTATTCCTACTCCAGTCAGTGGAACAGTAGGGAAACTGCTGCATTGCAGAGGGGAAACATATAGGGGCCGATTCCGATCTCGGCCGGTAGTGCTCCGAATCGGATTCGGATTCACCGGATCCGATTCGGAGCCCTGTTTCCCGACCGAATCGTACGCGGGTCTGGCCAAGCGAGTACGATGCAAGCACCAGCGAAATCGCCGACCGACTCGAACGCGGCTTCAACACGCTCCGACCGACTCGCATGGACAAGACTCGCACCGCGCTATGGAGACGTTTCCCGGCCGGGTAAGTACGATGCGCGCCGCGAGCGAGTCCGACCGACTCGCGCCGTCCGGCTCGAAAAAGCTGTCGGAGCCGGACTTTGGGGGTCCGTGTCGGACCCCCTGTACGCGTAGGAGCGCGAGTCGCACACAGGGGGACCCATGGGTCCCCCTACCTGTGCATGTACGCCGCAATGTGCATGGACGCGTACCCGCTGTAGGGGGCGCCCTTGTTCACCTCGCACCCATTGAGTCAATGGGATCCCGCGTACGTGTTGTACGACAGGCTCCCATTGACTTCAATGGGAGTCCGACCGACTCGAGTCCGATAGCATGCGTGCGCATCGTACTCGTTTGGTCGGACTGCTAGGGTCCGATTCGGTCGGAATTCTCTCCGGGTCCGGCTCGGTCGGAGAGATTTCCGGCCCGAATCGGAATCGGCCCCTTATTATTTCCACTCCAGTCAGTGCACCAGTAGGGAAAGGATTGCGAAGGGGTAAAATTGACTACTCCAATAAGTGCAACAGTAGGGAAAGTGTTGGATTGCGGAGGGTAAAATTTACTTTTCCCACTCCAGACAGTGCAACATTAGAAACAAACCAATTCTCTTCAATACAATAAAATAATTGCACGAGCATAGTTAACAAAAATATAAAGACGTAAAAATCAAATATATTTTAAATTCAAAATTAAATAAAATAAATACATATTACAATGTTGAATACATATCATACATTTTTTTTTTAACACAGACTTTATTACATTTTCAGTTTTGTTGAAAATCCCATTACATTCTATCATGTGTATGTTAAATACTTAACATCGTATAGAACCAATGATGACAATGGTTACACAGCAAATAATGGATTTATAAACAATGCTTCTAGAGGTGATCCATTTACATATACAGGTCACATATATGAACAAGGTGGAGTAAACCAAATATATGTTATACATGGATAAATAATATGATGACACCAATCATAACTAAACTATCCAATATCGTGCAGCTAAGTAATAAATCTGAGTCAAGATTAGAAAAATAAACTGAACAACACAAAAAACACAAAAAAGGTGTGCTATTATGAACTAAGGGGCCGATTACGATGGCGGAAGGACCGTCACCGCCAGCCCGGTGGTGGCGGTCCTTCCCACATCGGAGCGCTATTTTCCCACCACCAGATTACGATGGCGGTGGGATCCAGACCGCGACCGCGGCGGACGCAAAGACCGTCCACCACGGAACCGCCACAGATTGCCTGGCGGAGCGGTCTGCATCCATAAAATGGTGGCGGTGTCTAGCAGGCAAATCTCCATGGTAACACCAGTGACCGTTCGGGCAGGAGTGCCTCGAACACATGTCCGATAAATGGCAGGACAAGAGACCGCCGGTGTAACACTATTCAGGATCGGCCAGATGTTGTAGCTTGACATTTTCCACTGAGATGTATCTGTTCTCCTTGCGACCAGGAAGCGGTGGTAAGATTACTGTACGTGTTCCCTTCAAGCCCAGAACTGGAACCGGTGCACGAAAAGAGGGGCCGAATTCTTTTTTGTTCTCCACCTTCTCTCGAACCAGGTCGCCAATTTTCGGAAGCCAGCCGGCAACCGGAATCTGCAGAACGGGGTCTGTGGCTGAAGGCAAATGTGCAAGTGCAAGTTTGTCTCGGGCTTCTTGTAAGTCCTGTAACATAGCAGAATGGTTATCTACATCAAACTTGGCGGATTGCGCCGCCATGTCTAGACCATCAAGGTCAGGCACAAACATTCGTATGCCGAAAAGCATTTCGTATGGGGTCCGCCCACCCAGAGGTCTTCTAGGGAGATTATTAAGTGCACGTTGTACGGTATACAAGTGGGCCAGCCAGTTCCTGCCAGTACCTATAACTCTAGCTGTCAAGGATTGCTTTAATTCACGGTTCATTCGTTCAACGATAGAATTGCCCTCAGACCTATACGGAGACGAAAATTTCACCCGCACCCCCAATGAACCCATTGCGTCCTTGTAAGCCTTAGAGGCAAACGCCGGACCTTGGTCAGAATGGAAGGTGCCGCATGCGAAAATTCCCACAAAGACACGCAAATCCCTGATGACATTTCGAGCATCAGCACTCCGTTGTGGCCAGACCCAGATGAACCGTGTGCACAAGTCCACTGCCACTAAGATATATTTATAGGCAGTGTCTGAAGAAAATGGACCGCAGTGATCCAGGTAAACACACCCAAAGGGTCTGTTAGAAATGCCTAGCGAGGTCTGAAGTGGTCGTGTAACCGTGGAAGGCTTAATCTGTTGACAAACGTCACAGGAAAGCACATAAGTACGGGTGTCTTTATATAAACCACGCCACCAGTAACGCTGCTGTAAGATGGAAACTGTCGCAGACACACCAGCATGAGCCGAAGCCATGCCTTCGTGCGCTGCCGTTATCAAGGAAAACCTGCGGTCCGCATTGGGGATCAGCCGATCCCCAACACCGGGTATTGTTACATAAGGAGCCTGTTCGGGACCTAATTGATAAGAATATTTGGAAGGAAAACCCCTAGGGTAATTAACGCCTTCCTTTGTCGCAGCAATAGCTGCCAAGATATCGGTGTCTATTCTAGACATGGATCTAGTAACTGCTGCTACTGAACACGTGACTACTGCTGATTTGACAGCTTCATCTGCCAAACTGTTACCAACAGCGTGTGCGCCCACCCGCTGATGGCCTAGGGTGTGAACCACCTGTGTGAGCGGCAGACATTGTTGTAATTCTGCCACTCGAACCCAAAGCGTTTTATGCTTGATTGTGTTGCCTTTAGCGTCTCTATAGTCATTTTGCGACCAAAAGAACAGATTGTCATTATATGATTGAACACAGTAGTAAGAGTCGCACACAATTAGAGTGGTCACATCAGGATTAACGAACTCAAGTGCAAGCACCAAAGCGCGCAGTTCTGCCAATTGTGCGGTACTATCCCTGAGTGTTTGAGTGTGCACTACAGAGGATTTGAACTCTCCGTTCACAAAGGTACCTGCAACAATAGCACATGCGGCTGAATAAGCATGCTTGGATCCCGTGGCCGGTTGTGCCGAACCATCGGTGTAGATCACACAGTCGTAATCCTCAAGCGGCAATAAAGACAGAGGAGGAGGATGAACGAATTCATACTGTAAAAACTCCTGAGTCTGAAGAGAAGAATCGAAAATGAAAGTGACATCCGGAGACGTCAAAGATGTGGCCCATTGAATCCAACGGGGGTGCAAAGCTTTAGAGTTTGGTACACTTGCTTTGGTCACTGCCTCTAAGGCAGGATATGGTGTTACCACCAAAATGCGTTTGCCCTGTGCCAGTGCGCGCTCCTTTAGAATCGCTATTTGCACTGCTGTTAGAACTTTTTCTACAGAGGAAAACCGCATTTCCGCGGAAGTGTACAGATGTGACTTGTATGCGATGGGTACTGTATCACCTTCGTTAAAGGTTAAGTACGTGAAACCCACTGCCCCTGGTATGATTCTAATCACCAGGTTTGTGTGGTTATCACGCGTCAAAAGAAATTTAGATTCAAGAAGGTCAGTCTGCAAAGACTGTAGAATGGAGGTATGTTCCGGAAGCCAACAAGACTTCGAAAAGGTAGGTTGTATCAAAGCATACAGTGGTTTGATACGCTAGGCGTATTCGGGAATATATGTACGTCCGAAGTTCAGAAAACCCAGCAAGGACTGAAGCTTCTTCAGATTAGTAGGAGGGCACAGAAGTGCACATTTCTCTAGGAAATGGGGGCTAAGCCCTTACCTTCATTGTTGAGCTCATAGCCCAAGAACAAAACGGTAAATTCAGCAATGTGAGATTTATCAAAGTTAAATTTGTAACCTTGAACCGCAAATTCAAGAATAATGCGGTCTACTCGGGTCAGATGCGGAAACAATTCGTCATCTGTCAGATAAATGTCATCTACGTACGAACATGCGTCTGGATCTGTGCCGTCTAACAAAGAGACAACACGAGCGGCGAATACGCCTGGACTATTTTTGTAGCCCATAGGAAGACGCCTGAATTTGAACATTTTACCACCGGAAGTAAAAGCACACCATTGGCCACTCTCCGGGGCTAAGTTGTGCGTGTAGAATCCATTTGAAAGGTCAAGTGTCGTTTTATATTTTTTACGAACAAGACTGTCTACAAGCGCAGAACTATGGGTATTTTGCACCGCAAAGGTCCGGCAATGAGAGTTCAAATGCCGGTAATCCAACACTAAGCGGTACGATCCATCGGGTTTAGAAACCGCGAAAAGGGGATTGTTCATAGGTGATACGCAGGTTTCGATTACTCCCTGATATTCCAACTGAGTCAGAATTTCGGAAACGGGGCCTTTGGCTTCACGTTTTATGGGATATTGGGGTTGTGGTTGCGGTAGTGACCGCAAAGGTATTTCATGGGGGGGAGATTCTTCGTCCCAACCCACGTGGCTGCGGTATAACGCAGGAGCCAGGGACACAGCCCACTCAGCTGCCAGAGCCTCCGCTTTGTTCTTTGGGACATGTCGAGAAAAGCTCGTAAGGATTGCCTCCTCCCCTGTACGTGCAGCTAGAACGAATGGGGGTGGCCAATCCACCTCCGCTAATAAAATGTCATATGAAGAGGTTAGATTTTTCCAAAAAATCCCTTTAATAATACGCTGTATATCACCTTCAATTTGAATGACAATATTAAAAAGTCTATCAGGGGGTGCCACTCTGGTGTCAGCTGTCTCGACAGTAATGAATGTTTCAGTTGCTGTCGCCTCCATATGAGGACGTAGCGCCTCCCGCACTATGGTAACTTCCGCGGCGCTGTCTAGGACGGTTACTGCCCACGTCCAATTCAGGAGCCTCATTCTCACCATCTGTGGCATATTTCGCTGTTACAGCGGCAACTTTCTTCTTCTGAAATTGTGGTCGAAAACGTTGAAAGTCTTCTGCCTTTCCTCTGACTTGTTGTCGAGGTTGGTCTCATCCCTGGGGAGCCTCTCGGTCCCTCCCTCTATCCTGGCGGTCTCCTCCACCGGCCTGTGACGAAGTCTGTGCCTGTGAAGAACGAGGAGAACGCGCATCAGGGATCTGAAACCTATCCGGTGATTTAATTCTCGCTCTATCGCGTAAATCATAAGTGCGTTCAGAAGAGACTGAAACCGGGGATGCGCCTCTCGACCCCGGCTTCTTTTGTTGCTTACCCTGTTTTTTCAGCCTCCAACTCTTTTTAGTGAAGACTGGTTTCTCATCTTTCTCAGGCTGAGATTTGGTTTGTTGTTGTTGTTGTTGCGATTGTGTTTGCTGTTTTGCAAAAGGCTTGTTGCCCAGGCTATTTCTGCCAATAGTTTTGTAAGCCTGGGTAATAATTTTCGGTAATTCGCGAGGCTTGTCCAATTCTGGGACCAAAGCCAAAGCATTCGCTACTTGAAAGTTCACGGCATCGCCCTTGACATTCGCAAGGATCAGCTCCGCTACTACTTCAAACACTCCCACCAGTCGCATCCCTAATTCCACAGCCGCTTCAGGGCCATGTTCATCCTGTACTTTTTTAATTACTGAGGGGAGAACTGTCATGGAAGGAGTACCAAAACACTTAGAATATACTGCTGCGAATACCTTACCCCAGTTGTCACATGCTGTCAACTCGGGAATTAAGTCTTTTGGCAAACTAATCGTAAGAATGCGGTGTTTATCCACCGGGGTTGTGTGTGGAAAAACTGCCTCCAACTGGTCAAATTTTTCTGCAAGCCAATAAGGAAAATCATCCTTATTTTGTGGACGTTTGCCCATCACCGAATTCACCATGACAGGACTTATGGTCACTCCGCTTGCAGCAGCTGGTTGGCCGGCAACTCCAGGAGCGGCTCCATGGATGCTGCCTGTAACATATCGCACTAAAGCTCGATGCACCTGCACCAAGGCCGCATACATAGTGCGCAGTTCCGTGACTGGTATAGTCATATAACGCGGATGTGGGGTGTACCCGGCCAAAACAGGCCAAGTGGCCCCCTCAATAGATAAGGGGCCTAAACGAACCGTGGTAGTCGGTTGTGGGAGGGCGCCATTAAACCAAACACGGTGCTGCCAAGCCGTGAGCGGTACTTCAAGAGTAGTATACGGTCGATAGACAGCGGGAACATTAGTGGGTTCATATTCATGGAACAGATTATCGTTCGCGTCCACCGCTGGAAAAGTGATCCAAGAGTAGAACACCTCAAAGTGGAAAGCCGGATCGGCTTGAACCACAAAAACTAGTTCGACTCCAGTGTCGGGCACTCCATACACCCGTAAGTGATCCCGGAGTGCTGTGCGGCTATGCGCCGCTATGTCTATACCCGCCATTACTAACGGGATTATTCGACAACCTTACAAGAGGCAGCACAAAAGGGTTATGATTAAGAAACCTTTTTAACAACTTCAAGCTTGAAAGAACCTACAAAAACTTCAATATAGGAGGTATCGCCGTCACACACGCTTCTGGAAGCGTACGTGAGGGGATTGTGGACAAGCACAAGTACTACTCAAGCGTCTCGCAGATAAGCCGCCCCACGTGTTGGTCGCGCCATGTCGTAGGGATTCTGCACACACAGAGCTATGCACAGGATAATAGAACCTCGGAATATAGTGGTGAGCCAACCATAACCCTTAGTACCTAAAACCCCAACCCAACTAGCCTTAGCGTCCCATTAGCACCAATGTACCAATGATTAGACAACCCAGAACACGGTATCTCTCTCTCAGGACTCGCAGAAGCAAGAACACTCTTTCGTTACTCACTCGTACCTGTCCACAAAATGCGTAAGCAGAGACACTGTATAGGTTAAAATGTTTATTTCAACTTACGTGCTCTAAGATACAGTACACGTGTCAGTACTACTAGCATAATACATATGAATAATATAATCAGCATAGTTACAACTCCATAAAATACGAACGGGGAAAGCATCTCATAAAGCAGTGGATATATGTCTACTTAACATTACCACCCTCCCCGTGCTGGAAGCCAGTTTATTATGAAAATAGAAGACCTCTGGGCTTTGACTAGCGAACCCCCATACCTCAGTCTCTAGATGCAAAACTACATCAGCAGACAATCACAGCTCTTCTCCCTGGAAAGGTTGTCTCCAAGTGTGTCTAGAGGGGGCCAACCGCAATATTAAAAGCACACTAATTTTTCCATGGCAGCTGTACCTAGTGTTATGTCTAGGTGTGAGGGACTGGCCAAATCAGCAAGACAAGGAAACGTTGTTATTCGACCTTGTACATGTTGTGCAGTTTGAGCCCAAAGTGAACAGGAGAAAAGGTGAAAGATAGAAAATGCAGACAGTGCAAAAAGAACTTGGCAAGAGCAGAGGTCGATAGAACAACGGCCCAGAGTAACGTGTGCAAAGGAAAGAATTATGGCAGCCAGGCCCAAGACAACTTAGCAAGGCAGGCCAGGGCCAGGAAGCCACAAACCACAAGACATAGGGAAAGGGTTGGATTACAGAGGGATAACATTTACTATTCCTACTCCAGTCAGTGGAACAGTAGGGAAACTGCTGCATTGCAGAGGGGAAACATATAAGGGCCGATTCCGATCTCGGCCGGTAGTGCTCCGAATCGGATTCGGATTCACCGGATCCGATTCGGAGCCCTGTTTCCCGACCGAATCGTACGCGGGTCTGGCCAAGCGAGTACGATGCAAGCACCTGCGAAATCGCCGACCGACTCGAACGCGGCTTCAACACGCTCCGACCGACTCGCATGGACAAGACTCGCACCGCGCTATGGAGACGTTTCCCGGCCGGGTAAGTACGATGCGCGCCGCGAGCAGTCCGACCGACTCGCGCCGTCCGGCTCGAAAAAGCTGTCGGAGCCGGACTTTGGGGGTCCGTGTCGGACCCCCCTGTACGCGTAGGAGCGCGAGTCGCACACAGGGGGGACCCATGGGTCCCCCCTACCTGTGCATGTACGCCGCAATGTGCATGGACGCGTACCCGCTGTAGGGGGCGCCCTTGTTCACCTCGCACCCATTGAGTCAATGGGATCCCGCGTACGTGTTGTACGACAGGCTCCCATTGACTTCAATGGGAGTCCGACCGACTCGAGTCCGATAGCATGCGTGCGCATCGTACTCGTTTGGTCGGACTGCTAGGGTCCGATTCGGTCGGAATTCTCTCCGGGTCCGGCTCGGTCGGAGAGATTTCCGGCCCGAATCGGAATCGGCCCCTTATTATTTCCACTCCAGTCAGTGCACCAGTAGGGAAAGGATTGCGAAGGGGTAAAATTGACTACTCCAATAAGTGCAACAGTAGGGAAAGTGTTGGATTGCGGAGGGGTAAAATTTACTTTTCCCACTCCAGACAGTGCAACATTAGAAACAAACCAATTCTCTTCAATACAATAAAATAATTGCACGAGCATAGTTAACAAAAATATAAAGACGTAAAAAATCAAATATATTTTAAATTCAAAATTAAATAAAATAAATACATATTACAATGTTGAATACATATCATACATTTTTTTTTAACACAGACTTTATTACATTTTCAGTTTTGTTGAAAATCCCATTACATTCCATCATGTGTATGTTAAATACTTAACATCGTATAGAACCAATGATGACAATGGTTACACAGCAAATAATGGATTTATAAACAATGCTTCTAGAGGTGATCCATTTACATATACAGGTCACATATATGAACAAGGTGGAGTAAACCAAATATATGTTATACATGGATAAATAATATGATGACACCAATCATAACTAAACTATCCAATATCGTGCAGCTAAGTAATAAATCTGAGTCAAGATTAGAAAAATAAACTGAACAACACAAAAAACACAAAAAAGGTGTGCTATTATGAACTAAGGGGCCGATTACGATGGCGGAAGGACCGTCACCGCCAGCCCGGTGGTGGCGGTCCTTCCCACATCGGAGCGCTATTTTCCCACCACCAGATTACGATGGCGGTGGGATCCAGACCGCGACCGCGGCGGACGCAAAGACCGTCCACCACGGAACCGCCACAGATTGCCTGGCGGAGCGGTCTGCATCCATAAAATGGTGGCGGTGCCTAGCAGGCACCGTCCTCCAAATTACGATGCGGTCTCCAGCCAGCCTTTCCGCGGCGGGTAAACCGCCATTGAAAGGCTGGTGGAGATTGGTTTCGGGGACCTGTTGCGGCCCCCCAATGTGTTGGGGGGGTGTATGTGCACTGGGGGGTACCATGGGTACCCCCCTACATTTCACTGCACCGAGGGTCAGGCACCATGTGGTGCCTGCCACGTAGTGCAGTGAAATGCACCACATGCTTTTTTTAACACTGCGGCGGTGCAGCGGTCAGCAGCACCCGCCACAATGTTAAAGGTGCAGGATGCGACCACCACGGTTGGTATGCAGAACCGCCGCAGGTATTGCGGACGGTCCCGGTTGCCACCACCATGGCGGACAGACTCCAGTCCGTCCGCCATCGTAATCGACCCCTAAGTGTCTGTTCCAATCCTTTGGCGGGCTGGGCAGGGCGAGAACACCGGGGGCAATACATATCATACATAACTACAAATATTTATTTAAAGATTATTTATTAACAAAAATATTTATTTAATTATTTTATTTTAGTTCCTTCCCACCCTATACTTCTACAAAACGCACAACACACACCTAAAACTTAGCTTTAAAAAACAAAATTATTTACATATTAACATAAATATTCATCAATAAGCTAATTTTCATTAATTAAAATTTTATTATTACGTAATTATAATTAATTTACTTCCCACAATAAACCGCCACAGAACACACTCCTAAAATTGTAACATAACAAAAAATGAATTACATAATTAACATAATTAATTATCAATTTAATAATTAATATTAATTAACAAAATAATTATAACAATAAAATTAATTTACTTCCCACTCTCTACCCCTAAAACCCCACAACCCACACCTAAAATGTAAGTAAAAAATTGTATTGCACAATTTACATAATTATCAATTTATTAATTCAAAACTAAATATTAATTACTTATAATTAACTTACTGCCCACCCTGTACTCCTATAAACCCCACAACCAACATCTACATTTTTTTTACATAATTAAGATAATTCATTATCAATTAAATAATTATTATTAATTAACAAGTAATTATTAATTAATTACATTTAAATTACTTACCACCCTGTACCCCTATAAACCCCACAACCTGCACCTAAAATTTTAATTAAAAAACATTTAAATGCACAATTAACATAATTAATGACCAATTAAATGAGTAATATCAAAAAATGAATTATTAATTTATTATAACTAGGGGCCTCATTTTGATGGCGGTTGCACTTTCATCCGACCGCCATCATATCGGGACGGGACCGCCTGACTAGCTGTCGACGGTTCCGTGATGCTAATTACAATGCGACCGCCTTCAAGGTGTATATTTTGAATTGCGGCGTGTGCTGTGGGCTGCAGCACATGTCGCAGTGCAAAAAATACACCTTTTGCATATCACTGCACTATGCGGCAGGCACCGTGCGGTTCCTGCGACATGGTGCAGGGATATGTAGAGGGGCACCATAGGTGCCCCCCAAGGCCCATGTCAGAGCGCCTGGGTGAAGGGGAGCCCACTACAACTTTGGAGACTTTGGCGGTGCAGCGCCGGGTCTGTCCCTCAGCCGCACCTCCAAAGCCATGGTCGGGCTTTCCGCCAGATTAGGAGTTTCCCCCTATCTGGCAGGCTTATTTTTGGCGTTCACATGGCGGTGCCTCCAAAACAGGCACCGCAATGGGAACGCCAAAAACAGTTCCTGCACGGCATGGAATGAAAAGAACTGGTGTGCACGCACACAGGGGGGCACATGTTGTGCCCCCCTGTGTGCATCCACTGGGCATGAGGCATTTGTTTCCTCTCCACCAGGGTTTACATGGAGGAGGAACCGCCATGAAAACCCTGGCAGAGAGGAAACTCCTAATATGCTTGACGGGACCGAGGCGGTCCCACCAAGCATATTGATGCCTCCTGACCACTGCAACACCGCCAGGGAACGGCGGTTCCCTGGAAGCTGCGGCGGGGCAGTGGCGGACCAACCGCCTGAGGCGTAATCGGGCGGTTGGGAGACTGCTGCGCCCACGCGAGTCTGGCGGTCCATTGACCGCCAGACTTGTAATCGGGCCTAAATGTTCTGTAGCTGCAGATGGTCCCCTGTATCCACATATTCCAAAATATTAATCCACCACAAATGGGAAAAAATATTTTCCAAAAATCCCCGCAAAAATGCAAAAATAAAACAAATCCAATAAACATCTCTCAAAGCAAACCAATGTATCTGGGAACCATAAAAAACCCGGAAACGTGAAAAAAAGGAAATCAAAGTAAAAAATATTGCTTTATTATAAACCAAAATTGGATTCCTTAAAAAAAAAAAAAAAAAAAAACAGTAACTCCTAATGCCCGTAGGACACGTTCGTAGACAAAAGCCTGTAAAGTAAGCAAGAAAACCTACTCCCAAAACACATTACATTCCCAAAAAATACATATAGATTATACTTACTCATCATAAAATAAGTAATATTACACAATGTAAAATAACATAACAATACAATATTAAAAGAGTGTATGAAGACCCAAAACTACACACTAGTGAAAAATACTACAATTAATACAACTGAGGGGCCGATTACGATGCTGGGCGGAAATATTGTGCCCAACACCATCTCGGAATCGGGACAGACCAACTCGTACTCGGGTGGTTCCGCCCGACTGATTACAATGTGACCGAACACTGTTCGGTCGGAGTCCCATTGTTTCCTATGGGAGCTTGTGTTCTGCCCGACAACACAAGCTCCTATTGTGAAATGGGATGTGTGTGTATAACCCTGTTGCAGGCACCCCATGGTGTCTGCCACACAGTGCAGAGTTTTACAGGGGGGTCCCTTAGGTACCCCCTCTGCCCCCGACCGGAGGCCTCAGGATGAAGGGGGCCCTGCTAGGGTCCCTAAAGTCACCTTCCAAAAGCCTTTCTGTGTCGGACAGGCCGACTCGGAAAGGCTGTTGGAAATATGCATCATGATCACGAGGTCAGAAACGCTGTCCATAGAGGTGTACGATGCGGTTCCGACCCACGCAAATTCTCCGAGAGCCAGTCGGAACCGATTCGGAATGACCCTGTGGTTTACAATTCGACCGCGAACATCGTAATTGTCGTGCGGATTTTCAACTGACCGAGTCGGTCGGTCGGAAGGGTGCTGACACTGTTGAGGAGATTCAGACTGTCGGGAGGAGGCTTTCCGCCCGACATCTTAATTGGCCCCTAAATGTACACAAAACCCAAAACCCCAAATCTCCACTATAGGTAATCTCTAGACCTTCCCCCTACCTACAATCCCCTTAAAAAAAAAAGTAAAGAAAGACCTGTTCCGGCAAGCAGCCGCATCTTACTGCGACCTGGATCCAGGAAAATAGACTAAAAATGACACAAATAGACAACAAAATAGGAGGTAGTGGTAAAAAAACACTATGGGGCCGATTCCGATTCGTGTCGGTAATTTCTCCGACCGAGCCGGCCTCGGAGAGATTTCCGACCGAATCGGACCCGTGCAGTCCGACCGAACGAGTCCGATGCATTCGTATGCCACCGGACACGAGTCGGTCGGACTCCCATTGAACTCAATGGGAGCCGGTCGTACAACGCGTACGCGGGCTCCCATTGCCTCAATGGGTGCGAGGCAGACAAGGGCGCCCCCTACAGCGAGTACGCTGCGAAGCGCTTCGCGGCGTACACGCACAGGTAGGGGGGACCCATGGGTCCCCCCTGTGTGCGCCTCGCACGGGTACGCGTACAGGGGGGTCCGACACGGACCCCCAAAGTACGGCTCCGACAGCGAGTTCGAGTCGGACGGCGCGAGTCGGTCGGAGCGGTCGAGGTGCGCATCGTACTTACCCGGCCGGAAAACGTCTCCATTGCGCGGTGCGAATCGGGTCCGAGCGAGTCGGTCGGAGCGGTACGATCCGGGAACCAGTCGGTCGGAGCGGTCGGGTCGCCCGGACGAGTCGGTTGGCGAATACGCATCGTACTCGCTCGCCCGGACGCGCGTACGACTCGGTCGGAAAATAGGGCTCCGGATCGGATCCGGTAAAACCGAATCCGATTCGGAGCACTACCGGCCGAGATCGGAATCGGCCCCTATATGTGCTAAATGAAACAAGAAAATAGACTATCTCACCATAGAAATTAATGGGAAATCATTCACAAATGCTGAATAAATGTATTACATTTTATAAAAATTATTAAACATGTAACAAATATCAAAAAATGTTGATGCTTTTTAAAACAAATTATAAAAAAATAAATAAAAAATTATATAAAATATATACAATTCTTTACTATATACTGAAAAAGCCTATGTTAAAATGTTTCTGAAAATATGTATATAAAACAATTTAATAAATGTTAAAAAATGTTAAACAATGGACAAAAATTGGAAAATGTACAACATGCTTTTTACATATGTTAAATATGTTGTTTTTATGTGATAAAAATACATTACAATTTTTTATTTATTTATCTATATATAAATGTTGAAATATATATATTTAAAAATATACATTAAATTAACTTGGAAAACATAAATAACGTTTGAAAAATGTGTCACATCTTTTTCTAATATTATTTATTACAAATATGCAACTAACTATTTTTTGTTATATTTCTAAACACCACCAATACTAATTAAGTAACACATGCAATTTCTACTACATACAATACAAATTAAACAAAGGATTTCACACAAAAATTATAACATTAAATAATAACACTCCAAGGTTTTAAGAAAGTGTTGGACACTAAAGAGGCGAACTTTACTATTCCCACTCCAATCAAAACCAATATGGGGAAGGCGTTGAACACTAATGGAATGACATTAACTATTCCCACTCACATCTAAAGCAGTATAAGGAAGGTGTTGGACACTAAAAGGCTGACATTTACTATTCCCACTCCAATCTATACCAATTAGGAGACGGTGTTGTACATTAAAGGGGTTACATTTACTATTCTCACTCCAATATTTGGGGAAGGTGTTGGACATTAAAAGGACGACATTTACTATTCCCACTTCCAGCTCAACCCATTTGTGGAATGTGTTTGACGGTAAAGAGGCGACATTTACTATTTCCACTGCAATCTATATCAATTTAGAAAAGGTGTTGGACACTAAAAGGGTGATATTTACTATTGCCACTCCAATCTAAACCATTTTGGAGAAGGTGTCGGACACTACAGGGGTTACATTTACTATACCCACTCAAATTTAAACCATTTGGGGAAGTTGTTGGACTCTAAAAAGGTGACACTTAGGGGCCGATTCGGGCCGGAAAACGTACCGACCGACTCGGTACGGGAATTTAGTCCGACCGACTCGGACCGGCGCCGCACGACCCGGGTAGTACGATGAAATGCATGTGAAATCCGACAGACTCGGACGGAATACAAAACGACCGAACGAGCCGGACGGAAACAAGCCATCCGGCCGGAAAATCACGCAAAACGAACCGACCGACACGCACTCGGATTGAACCCGAACGATACGTACCCGCGAACTCCGACCCGCGTAGTACGATGCTGTGCGTGCAAAACACGACCGACTCGCCCAGAGCACAAGCCGTACGACCGACACGCATACAAAACCCAGCCGAAGCAACCCAATACTCCGCGACCGATTCGTACGCCGCATATGAAACCTAGCAGACACACAGCGGGAACGAGTCGGACAAGATCGCACCAGACAACTGCAGCGTCCTACTCGGACACAAGAACGACTCGTACATGCACCAAAAACACCAAGGAAAAATTAGAAAAAAAGGGCCAAACAAGCAACCACTAAGCCAATAAATACAGGGAGGGAAAAAAATGGAACAAGGACACACCTCCAACTCCACCTACATAAAGGTCACAAATCCCTACCATGATCCTTTGCAAATTCCACTGACCTGCCAGACAGAACACCATCACACAGCAACCACAGACACACTCACAGCTCATACATCACACAAGCCACACACCATTACCAGACCTACAAATAGCACCCTCACACACACCCAGCTAAACCTACACTCACACCCCCCACTTGCACACACACACACACATCAATCACCACCACCACCCATCACCATGCCCCCAAAGAAGAACCATAAGTTCCTAGATTGTGAATTGGAAGTCCTGGTAGACGAGATACTCAGGGTAGAGCCACAGTTGTTTGGTACATTGGTACAACAGACCCCCATGTCGCAGAAAACCAAGATGTGGGCGAGGATTGTCGACAGGGTGAACGCACAATCACCATGTTTGCGCACAAAGGAAGACATCCAGAACAGGTGGTATAATGTGCGCAGGAGGGTCCGGGACCTACTCAAAAAGGACTACCTCCTCAGCCAGCACACCGGCAGTGGCCCTCCTGCAAAACCAGTATACCTCAGGCCCTGGGAGGAGAAGGTGCGGGCCATCCTACCACCAGTGAGCTTATACGGACTAACAGACATCCCAGAGCCTGGTGAGTACACAACTAATATATACAATATGGTGTGACAACACACACATCACAGTCAAGGGGATAGGCAAACCATGCACACTTAGCAAATACACAGCAACCAAAAGATATTCATCCCAAGATGTGAATGCTAGTCAGACAAACACAATACCTGCCATCTCATAGTGATATGTAACTGTGTCATGAGATCTACAAACCTAACAACAAATACAGCAAGGCAGTGGCACAAACAGAACCAACAAACACTCACAGATATTTACCCATCACTAGAACACCACCTCACAGGGAAGCTCACTCAAAGGAAGGAATTCTGTGTATGCTGGTCAAGTCAGTGTAGCCAATAGCATGATGGGAGTGGTAGTCACAGATATTGGTCACACCCACAATTGGCCCATTAACACCACTCTCAACCATGCTCACATCACAGGGAGTGGATAAGGACTCACAAGATGGCTGACACTGGGTACTGCTGTGGGGAGCACAAGGCCCTGCTGGGAACTGTGCACCAACAAACAGCAGAACACCACTGCCTGACATCCTGAAAGCCAACTTGCACTCCCTGCAATGCAAGCACGTTGCATGGTGGGATATCTGGCTGGGTGGGAAGGAGGACTCACAGCACTGACCATAGTTACAAGCAGCTCTCCTCACACACCCCCTCAACACTAACTCCACATAACCCACCTGGGAGAATGCAATGCCTCACAGCCTAACTGAAGATCCCACAAAGAACCACCACCCTGGGTTATGCTGTGTGAAGCACAGGGACACTCTTGGGACTTGTAGCCAAACAACTGCCAGGACAACACTCCCAGCCATCCTGTCGGCACAGGCACCCCACCCCACAGGGAAGCAGAGTCAAAAGGAAGGAAGGATGGGCATGCTGGGAAGGGGGGTGGAGGCAATAGCATGATGGGAGTTGTAGGCACAGATATTGCTCACCCTCACAATTGGCCCATCAACACCACTCTCAACCATGCTCACATCACAGGGAGTGGATAACGACTCACAAGATGGTTGACACTGGGTACTGCTGTGGGGAGCCCAAGGCCCTGCTGGGAACTGTGCAACAACAAACAGCAGAACACCACTGCCTGACATCCTGAAAGCCAACTTGCACTCCCTGCAATGCAAACACGTTGCATGGTGGGATATCTGGCTGGGTGGGAAGGAGGACTCACAGCACTGACCATAGTTACAAGCAGCTCTCCTCACACACCCCCTCAACACTAACTCCACATAACCCACCTGGGAGAATGCAATGCCTCACAGCCTAACTGAAGATCCCACAAAGAACCACCACCCTGGGTTATGCTGTGTGAAGCACAGGGACACTCTTCGGACTTGTAGCCAAACAACTGCCAGGACAACACTCCCAGCCATCCTGTCAGCACAGGCACCCCACCGCACAGGGAAGCAGAGTAAAAAGGAAGGAAGGATGGGCATGCTGGGAAGGGGGGTGGAGGCAATAGCATGATGGGAGTTGTAGGCACAGATATTGCTCACCCTCACAATTGGCCCATCAACACCACTCTCAACCATGCTCACATCACAGGGAGTGGATAAGGACTCACAAGATGGCTGACACTGGGTACTGCTGGGGGGAGCACAAGGCCCTGCTGGGAACTGTGCAACAACCAACAGCAGGACACCACTGACTGACATCCTGAAAGACAACTTGCACTCCCTGCAATGGAAGCACGTTCCATGGTGGGATAACTGGGCTGGGGGGAGAAGGAGGCCTGGATGGTAACCAAATACCACCAATGCTGGTCATGCACACACCTCAACATTCACATTGACATGCCACAGGTTGGCAGGACAATGTGCTACACCAATATCACTCTCTGACTGTCACTATTTAGGAGAATGCAATGTCCTGGCCCACATCCAGAGGTACAGTCACAACTGTCAGGTGTTTGAACAATTGATGCCAGTAGAAACATAACATACAATCTGTGTCTCTCCCCAAAACAGGTGATGATGGGGACACAGCAGCAGACCAGGAGGACTCCCTGTCCCAGGCTCCGGGGAACACTAAGCTCACTGGTGTGGATCAGCCTCTGCACTCCTCGGATGGCGAAGAACAAGCTGGACCCTCCGGTGTGAGTCATCATGCAGCACCAGCAGGACCAACATCTGCACCCCCTGCACCCACCCCTCCAACAACTGCCAACACACAGGCCACCCCTGCCAACACGGACACACCAAGGACCACAGATGACAACAGCGCAGGGACCCAGGCCCAAACTGGAGCTGGTGACAACGAGCCCAGGAACAACACCCAAGTGGGCCCACGGTCACCTGTGCGTGCCACTGCAGGTCCTGCACGTGTCGCCAGGGGTGGTAGACATAGGTCACTCCTTGCAGAGGGGTCTGGACTGCATGATGACCCACAACTGGCACGCATCGCGGATGCGTACCAGACTAGCACCGGAGAGGTCAGCCAGGTAGTGGGGATCCTCAAGGACATACAACAGCAGCAGGCTGCCCATCATGCCCGCTTGGACTCCCACATGTCCCGTGTCGAGACACACATGTCACGTGTCGAGACACATGTGTGGCATGGAGTCCAAGTGGGACACATTGGAACAACTGACAGCGGTGCATAGGGACATACTGACATGCCTCCGCCAGATCAGCACCAACATGGCCTCACCTCCCTGTGTGCCCACAACATCTGCTGCTAAAACAACTGCAAATGCCACAGGGAGGGAGGAGGACTCTGGCAGAGAGTCCCCTGCACCGCCGCAGCCTGCACCTGAGGGCCCCCCCCCCCCAAGAAGAGAGGCCGTCCGAGGAGGCCAAACTGAGAGGCCGATGGCCATCTACATCCCCCAGGAAGCCAACACCTGTTCTGGAACTTTTCCTCTGTGTGCATACTGCATGCCCTGTCGAAGCCAAGCCAACTCTCCCACATGACATGGGGAGCTCTAGTTGACCAAATGTATCAGATGACTGTGGACTTTACTCTGGACATTTCAGCTACCAAGACTTCCAATTCACATGGGAACTTTGGATCCAAATTTCTATGTACAGCACCCACCATCCTGTGCACCATCCTCACACCTGTATGTAAATAAACTCACCAATACACCATATCTGCCTCTGTTGTGATTCCAACGTGGTTTTTGTCATGTAGATGTTGATCTGCTAAATTACACTGTGCATGCTAACTGCTACAGCAAGTCCAACACTGTCATGTCAGTCATGGCGACGTGACACATATGAGGGAGACACACCACTAGGGCCACAAAACACATACACACCAGGGCCATCAGACTCATCACCTATACTGATGTTGCAACGAAATACAGTGGAATGTACAGACACGCCACCTATTCACAGTCACTGTCAACTAGACAACAGGTGCAGTAAGCAAATGTCAGTCAGATGTGTGACTACAGACAACGCACATCCCAAAGTGAAGCACAGGTTTATTTCACATTTCCAACATGTAGTTTCCACTACAAATGCAAGCTAATCCAACCTGGCTGTGGCCACAAAGTCAAAAAGTGCAGAAGATAGAAAGTCCAGGGGTGTGTGGCACATCACCTGTAGGGAAACGACTGCTTCCACCTTGGAAGTTGAATCATGGATTCGGGGGATCCAAGTTGATCAGACAACTCCAGCAGCACCCTGTGAAGGACAGACATGACACACAGTCAAAACCACTGAAGAACAGCACAGAACGGCAATACTCATGTCTAATACATGTCACGAGATAACTACACAAAACCAAGTTAGCATGTCAACACTGTTGGGCAGTACAGACCACCTGCAAGGACACATCGCTGCACGCATGCAGTCAAGTAGCACATGGCCACACTCAAACAGCACCAGAGCACCACACACACATATCATGCAAACTCAAATCATTGACATTACAACCCTCTGGAGACTCACATTCAGCTGAAGAAGTTGGTGATGAGCTGTGTGCGGACATCACCATCATCATCATCATCATCTTCACTGGCATCGTGACCCAGGCCAGGATCTTCCACAGGTGGCGGACGTTGGTCATCGTCATCCAGGATGAGAGGCAACTCCTTCCGCACTGCCAGGTTGTGTAGCATGCAGCAGACGATGACAATCTTGCACACCTTTGCTGGGGCATATGGGAGGGCCCCTCCTGTCTTGTCCAGGCAGCGGAAGCGGCTCTTCAGGAGACCAAAGGTCCGCTCAACCACCCTCCTCGTCCGACCATGTGCCTCATTGTAGCGCATCTGGGCTGGTGTCACAGGGTTCCTGAGGGGTGTCAGCAACCACGGCATGTTGGGGTATCCCGAGTCACCTACAGACAGACAATTGCACATTAGCCGATTTGAAAATGTGTGCAGAAAACAACATAGCAGAACACACACAATGGTACAAAGTCAGTACACACCAACAAGCCAGGCACGCTGGTTCGGCATCTGTGACATCATCCTCGGGATGCGACTACTCCTCATCACGTAGGCATCGTGTGCAGAACCGGGGAAACGGGCACACACATGTGAGATGGTCATATCTGCAAGACATACCACCAGAGCATTGATCGAATGGTAATGTTTACGGTTGCGGTATGCCTGCTCATGTGCCTGTGGTGGTATCAAAGACACATGTGTCCCATCAATGGAGCCAATTACATGTGGCATCCTCCCCAGGGCATAGAAGTCACTCTTGACATCAGTGAGTCGTTGACGTGTTGGGAAATAGATGTACTGGTTGAGGTATCTCAACATTGCCCCCAAAACATCGCGTAGCACACGGCTGAACATAGTCTGTGACATCCCACCAGTAGTTGCCACAGTGTGTTGAAAGGTACCGGTGGCAAAGAAGTGTAGGGCTGCCATCACGTCACCTTGGGGGTCAGCGCTGTAGGATACGGCCGGCCAGGCTGCAAATGTGGGGCCAACCGCACTGCCAAATCCTCAATCAGCTGCCTGGTGAAGCGGTACCGTCGGATGCTGTCATGTTCCACCATCGTTGCCAGGTCTGGGAATGGTCGATGGACAGCAGGAGCCCTGCAGTGCATAGGTGAAGAAAGCAAGATTGTCAGTCACCCCACCTATGTGCCGTTCACCATACTCAATTTCACATGATACATCATCAACATACACAAGTACTTGATGTGTGTGTCGTCCCGTTTGGACATATATGGCACCTACATGGACATCATCTAACATCTCTGTTCAACAAGTGTTGACAACAGGTTCCAGGGTGTGCTATGGGACACCATTAGGCTGTGTCACAGTACCCATTAACTGCTCTCACGTTCCACACACATACCACAGTGACATGTCTGGACAGATGCTCCACAGGCATCACAGCTCATTGACAGGTAGATTCCCAGGGAGCCTGTCTTGCCACATGGACACTGGCATGACATGGCGTATCATGTACACGTCAGAAAAACAAACATGACACCCACAGGTGGTGGCCCCTGTAGCCTCTGCAGGACAGACATGGACGTCTGTGACACACACACACACACCATCAAAGTTCATGCACAAACCACGTGGATGTGGAGACTGTCTCCCATTGTGCACATGGAGTCAGAGACATGTGATACACAACATGCTCACAGACTGTGGAGGGACATCACTATTGTTGGAATGGGCCACCCTGTGACGTACATGCCTTCCCACATGTGAGCCTGGGGGTATGTGACATGTCATACACATACACAACCTGGAAATGTGACCATGACACATACTCAGAAATGATTAGTTGCACACCACAGTGGTCAGGTGCACAACACACAAAGGACCCTGTCCTCATTAACACGTGCACAGCCTGGGTGTGTCTTCCCCCAAGTGCCACCCCAAAATCCACATGTTCACCCCCATACACAGATAAGGTTATGCTGCCACACATGCCTCATAGACAGTGTGGACTGGGTGTGGTGTTGTAGGTGTGCCCCTGGAAAGTAAATGTGGCTGGCATAGGTTCACCAGTGACCAGCATGGTGACATATGCGTGTGACCTGTCCTGGTACGCGTTGTAGAGCAATGGACCGATCGGTGTGCCCGGCCGGCCCATTGCATTGAATGTGAGCGGGTACGCGTTGTATGCCTGGTACGCGTTGCACAGCAATGGACCGATCGGTGTGCCGGGCCGGGCCATTGCTTTGAATGTGAGCGGGTACGCGTTGTATGCCTGGTACGCGTTGTAGAGCAATGGACCGATCGGTGTGCCCGGCCGGCCCATTGCATCGTATGAGCGGGTACGCGTTGTATGCCTGGTACGCGTTGTAGAGCAATGGACCGATCGGTGTGCCCGGCCGGCCCATTGCATCGTATGTGAGCGGGTACGCGTTGTATGCCTGGTACGCGTTGCACAGCAATGGACCGATCGGTGTGCCCGGCCGGCCCATTGCATTGAATGTGAGCGGGTACGCGTTGTATGCCTGGTACGCGTTGTACAGCAATGGACCGATCGGTGTGCCCGGCCGGCCCATTGCATTGAATGTGAGCGGGTACGCGTTGTATGCCTGGTACGCGTTGTAGAGCAATGGACCGATCAGTGTGCCCGGCCGGCCCATTGCATCGTATGTGAGCGGGTACGCGTTGTATGCCTGGTACGCGTTGCACAGCAATGGACCGATCGGTGTGCCCGGCCGGTCCATTGCATTGAATGTGAGCGGGTACGCGTTGTATGCCTGGTACGCGTTGTACAGCAATGGACCGATCGGTGCGCACACATTGGCTGGGGCCTGGCATGGCAACGGACGCGTTTTCGAAGCTCCGAGTCTGATGCAGTGAATTCAGTTGGCCAGCCACAACAATGTTGCAAAATCATGGGTGTCATGAAGTTGAAGATTTGAAGGATGCTGTGGGCGTGTATTAGTGCTGCAATTCCATGGATAGGTCAAATTCAGAAGATGCAAACGACTTGGACCTATCACTTTGCACACATGGGACAGTATCTGCCTCTGCAGCACACATATAATGCTGGCTGTTCCCCTGAGAGCTCACTTGCCTGCACTACATGCTCCAGGACGACATCTGCCACCAACACTGCTGCTGTTTATGCATCCTCTGGCTCCTGCAATGGCACGTACTGTGGAGAGAGCCCCAGCCTTCAGCCTTGAGGAGAACCAGGCCCTGCTGGACAGCCTCCTTCCACAGTACAGCAAGCTGTATGGGACAGCAGGTGAGTGTGCTGTCCACTGCCTCACTAATTGTGCATGTTGTCTGACTAGCAGGGCTTTCAGTGTGCACACCACTGGCTAGCATGCCCACTGAGTAGTTGTCACACCCCAAAGTGTGTAGTCACATGCACAGAACTGGTACAGTGCAGTAACAGTGCATTCCAACTAGGTTTACTTCCCATGCAATGATACCATGTAGTGACTGCTGGCAAACTGTTCATAGCCATTGTTGCACTGCCTGTGTACATCATATGCCCCTGTGATTGAGACATGTATATCCAACTGTGTGATGCACGTATATGTTGCATGTGTAGTAATGGCCTTTTCACTTTGTCATCCTCACAGGTTGATGCCCACCAGAAGCAGGAAATCTGGCTGACCATCGCCCGGAAAGTAAGATCCGTGGGGGTGTACAGGCGCAGGATCTGCAACTGCCAAAAGAGGTGGCAGGACCTTCGTGGCTGGACCCGGAGTATCGCAAGGGTCCAGCTGAAGCTGTCGCCTCCTCGCAGGAGGGGCGGACACCGGACCCTGACCCCCCACATGCTCCGGATCCTGGCGGTGGTCTTCCCTGACCTGGATGGGCAGCTGAAGGACAGACAGCAGCAAGGAGGGGGTGAGTCCATGACTGCACTGTGCACTTTTTCTGCCATGCTATGTGCCCTCCTCTGGCCTGGTTAAACTTCCACAGTACATCAGTCATGTGGTCCAGGACCCATGTCCCTCATTTGTTACATGCCCACTTCTCCTCTGATACGCATATGTGTGGCCCTTATAGTCATGAAATTGTCTAATTTGGGGACTGTGTCATTGCATTTTGCTTTGCTCAAGGTGGGGGACTGCATTTGTTCCCGTGACTATGTTGTGCAATTCATGGGTGGGTCAATTGCTTACACAATGCCTAAGTTCTGACATGTGATCTGCGTGTAACTTTGATATGTGGTCCGCTTGCTGCTCTGACTCACCACATGTCCCTGGGGAATGTGGCACACACCCATGCTGCTGGTGGGAACAATATTTGGGCCTCAGGAGTATGTGTATCCAGTGTGTCACACATGCTTAGCCACCTGCCTACTGTCCAGGACTCATCCCTCATACAGGTGGAGCTGGACAGTCATGCCTACTCCAGTGCATGCAATACACTCTGTACTCCCACTCCTGTGTATCATCTGGCATGTTGTGGTCAGTGAAATGTACCCTCAGGTGTCTGCCTCTGTCTCATTGTGCTGTGTCTTCGTTGTCAGGACTACTGGTATGTTCATCGTTTGTGGCTCAGCATGCCATCTGAGATGTGACCATGATAGACGATACTTCTGTGACTTATAGGTGTCTGATCACTTGACTGTGCAAACAGGTGTTTGCGACTGTGACTTTCAAGCAGCTGTATTTTCATTCACAGCACACTGTGAGGTGCTCATGTTCAGAGAGTTGTGTTTCATGTTCCCCATATGTCCAGTTGGTATGACGTGGACAAATAGTAGTACAGATGATGTGGTATATGGGGGATGGACATGTGCACTTGTCAGTCACATAACTTGCATTCCCCATGCCCTCGGATTGTGACACAGTGCAGACTGTTGTTGTCTGGCTGCCATGGCCATGTGACTTGAGACAGTTATGTATGACTTTGCACACATTCCTGTGTCATGGCATTCAACTCCCTGGGACTGATCCTGCTGGGAAGTGACATGTGCAACATGCACCCCATTGTGGCATTGACTATCCGGACATGGGTGCATCATGGTGTCTGGTGCTGGTATGCATCACATGCATTCCTAATTAGAATCTGGCCATCCCTTCATCCGGACACCTGCACTGACTCAGTGGCAAGAGATGTGATGTGTGTATGTTCACATGCTTCACCGTGTTCCCTGCAATGTCCAACAACTGTGTAGGTGGTGCATGTGTCCACACTGGGGTCTTATCATCAGACAGGCACCAGACAGATGGGTGCAAGGGCAGGAGGGGTGTGAGTCCCATGGTTGACCATCAGACTGACAATTGGCTTCCCCGAATCTGTGTGAGGACTTTAGGCAATGTTCAAGTAAGGATGCCAGGGCTTGCTCTGTAATGTGCTGTACTTACTGTGGTGTGTGCGGTCAGTGCAGGTGACTGATGTTTGTCTGTTTCCCTAATTGTTTGCAGATACATCCACGGCCACAGGAGGGGACAGCTCCACAGACCAGGAGGAGCAGCGGAGCCAGACTGGGTCAGCATTGGACGAGTGGTCAGAGGGACCCAGTGGCACGGAGGGCGAGGGGATCCATACCGAGGAGTCCTCAGCACCATCCACCTCAGCTGGGGACCACAGCAGCTCGGAGGATGACTCCCTTGTGGAGGTGGGTCTCGGCAGCCACCAAAGGCCAGCTAGTCTGTCTGGCCCGCCACCACCACCACCGCCCTCCCATCGGCTCCCATTCCTGAGGTCCGTGGAGGCTCCCGTGCTCGGGAGCGTGTCTCCTTCGTGCCAGGCACCGCAGCCCCTGCCCCTGTGTCCCCTGCTGCCCTGAGTGAGGAGTCTGTGTACCTCCTTCGGCAGCTCCATGTAGGGCAGACAGCAATGCTGAGTGTCCTCCATGCACACACCACTCTGTTGACACAGCTGGTGTCGTTCATGGAGGGCATCTCGACGGGTATGTCTGCCCTACAGAGGAGCAATAGGTCCATGGACTCCTCCCTGATGGCAGCAGTGTCCCTCCTCCAACAGTCCCTCACCCCTCCCACCTCTGCCCCATCCACACTTCCTGCCCCCCTACCTGTCCAAAGCACATGCACACCTACACAGTCATCCACACACACAGACACGAGCAGCACAGACACACCCAAGAGTAAGGCAAGACGTGCACACAAGCATCCTCAGGGAACTGATACCACAGACACAGGGGATGGGGAACAGACACACACACAGGCATCCACATTCACTCTGCAGTCCTCCAAATCCTCTCCTTCCAAGACCCCTTCCCTTGCCTCGCCTGCTACCCCACATACACAGCAGGTCTTCCTGTGTGACCTCGGCCTCTTCCCCACCATTCCTGCTGACCCAGCACACCAGGGGAAGAGGAAGTCCACCCACACAGAGAGGAGTGCCCCTCGCCCCCGGACACCCTCCCCCAGGTGCAGGCAGACACAGGAGCCCATTCGGAAGTCCCCCGGAGCAGGAAGAGCAAGACCCCACCACCACCACCACGCAGCTCCAGCGCCCAGTCTCTCTCCTCCATCCCCCAGGCCACCACTGCACAGGTTCCCCCGCCACACCCTGCCCCAGGTTCCCCCATATACCGATACCGCATCCCCAGACTGCTTAGGCCCTCCCCCCCTGCCACTTGCTCTTCCACCCCCAACCCAGATGCTCTGCCTGTTAGTGGCACTGTTGTGGGGATCGGGTCCCCCCCTCTGTCCTGCCCACCTCATCTGCCCACCCTTCCACTCCCTTGGAGTCATGCACTGCAGTGGAGTCCACAACCACCACGTCTGACTCGGGCACTGCAGTGGGTACCCAGTCCACTACATCAGTCCAGCCCACTGCAGTGGTTGCGGCACCCACACCAACTGACTTGTGTACCACGGTGGTGCCGGCCCCCCCTGAGTCAGACACCTCCACTGCAGTTGCCGGTGACACTCCTGCACCCACCACCCCTTCACTGCCTCACTCTGCCATCAACTGATCCTGTCCCTGCGGTGCCTGGCCTGCCCCTTGTATGCCCCTCCAAGGGTGATGTCCCCCAACCATACCAGTGCAGGCAAGCAATGTGTTACCAGTTGTCACTTCTCACCCCGTTGGTACTGTGATTTTGGACTGGCCATTGGCCTTAGTTTCTTTTGGACTTCCGTTTTTACCCTGACATTTGCTGAATAAAGCCTCTTTTTGTTTACTTTTGGGTTTTCTTTTGATGTACATGATGTGGATGAGTAGCATCCTGCATTTGCTGTTGTAATAGTGTTCACATCAGGACGATGAAGTGTTGCAGTGATGGACTCCATGTGGTCCATGGGATATGTGTCCTGTTGTATTCTGGATCTATGGCATCCTTTGCTACAGTCTGAGGGTGTAATGTTCAGCATTTGACACAGGGATGTCCTTTTTGCATTAGTAAATGAACATCTTTGTCTTACACTGATGCACATCTGGTGGGCTTGCCACTGTTCAATGTTCCAATTTCCCTGACTGTGTGCCCAGCTCCACTGGACATGCAGTTTTGCACATCAATGTCGAAGGACTCATCTGTGTATACAGTGCAACTTGCTTGACACGTGTTTGGTGTGTGTGCAGATGACTGATGTGACACCCCCGTACCCAGGCTGATGTGAGCAGAGCCTTCTGTGTGTTGTGGTTGTTGACTCACTGACGGAGTGTTCTGCTGACATGTTTGGGTCGTGCACAGACAAGGTTTGGCACAGCGGACCTTCCACAGGAGTGGTGTGCCCTCATGGCAGTGTGTAATCTGGTGACATTGCGTGGGCCTGTGTTGTGTAAGCATGTCTGTGCGTGTTCCCTTCCCTTTTCCTACACAGGCTGTGTCCCTAGGGATGTTCCTGTTTGTGATGCTTGCTGAGTTGTTCTGTGTTCATCCAGCATCTTGGACCTGGTTTCTCTGTGATGTGGGTGCATGGCAAACTAATGTGCATGAGGTTGTCATCCCAGGTTGTCTTTGTTGTCAGTGCTGGGGATGCGGGCAAACGCAGATGGGACACATTCAGGATTCCCCTTGGCACTTGTTGTTTACACGAGTAATGTGATTTACAGTTTGTGTTAGCTTACAGTGATTGTGACACGTTGTGTGTGTGACAGCTGCCACTCCTCAGGGTCAGAGCTGCAATGTTGGTAGTTGTGTACGTGTGTTCTTCGTGTGTCACCTTGGCTTCTTTATTGGTGTGTGACTATGGCCAGGATCCCATTGATTGTGGTGGATTTCACATCATGCCCACGTACACCATACTGTGCTGTGTGTCAGACATTGACAAGTCTTGTTGACTGGCCATGTGTGATGGGTTTCTGCACCTTGGTTCCCACCACCACCCCTGGTATTGTCATGGGTGCATGTGCAATGTCACCAGTCCATGTGAGCTTCACTGCTGCACATTGGTGGAGATCAGGGTGTGTGGTGTTGAGTGTGTGCAAATGTGAGTTGTTGCCCGGCCAGACCCCTACCTCCATATTGGCCTTGGCTGGCAGGCCGTGCTGATTGATTGGAGCTTGTGTAGGTGTGATGGTAGTTAGTTGCTCAGGACACATGGCTGGGGTTCACAGTGTGAACAACATCTAACATTGTCATCACAGTGGGATTGTCATGCAGGCTAGTGTCAGCACAATATGGGGTCCCTGGGGGTAGTGCTGTGGTGGGTCTGTCTCTTGCTGTGTTAGTTGCTGTTCCTACAAGCTTGTGTGACATGTGTAATGTGTGCTCCCTCTCATCTAACAATGCCTGATTGCCCACATAGGGGATTTGGATCCATGAGTTACTTTTGTGTGGCACTGTATGTGCATCTGTGAAATTGGTATTGAGGCCTCATCATGTGTTGTGTGGTTGCCTGGGGACACTGGCACCCCCCTCACCTGTTGTGTTTGATGTGCAGTGTTGGTCTGCCTGTTTGTGCATCTGCACCACTGCATTGGCATATCTTTAGTGTGCTATTGGCTGTATGTTGTTTGGTGGGTTTCACCTGCTGTCCCTGGGACTCCTAGGTCATCAGTCAGCACAATGATCATTGTTTGTGTGTCCCATTGCTGCCATGGTATGTTATTTGTTCACCTCACATCTACAGTCTCCACAGGGTATCTACATTAGTGTGCCCATTGGTGCAAATATGTGGGTCTGCATTATGATGGTCACTTCTGTTATTGTGTCATTGATGGATGTTGACAGTGTCAGCCCCCATGGGTGATGTTTGTCTGCACATGGCCAAGGGTATGTCTTATTTGCACTGCACTGTTTGCCTCCCCCAATCTATGTTGCTATGGGACACAAGCACTACTTTGCCACTGATGTGTTTGTTGTTCTGTGACCAGGAATCATCCATGCAGTTTGGCAGTTGCAGCTTTTTCAATGTCAACACTTACATTTTGGTCACTGTGATGATGGGGGTTTAGACCCCATTGCCACAATGTGCAAAATGTGCTTCAGCTATGGACCCCACACTTACCTTTTGGTCACTGTGATGATGGGGGTTTAGACCCCATTGCCACAATGTTCAAAATGTGCTTCAGCTATGGACCCCACACTTACCTTTTGGTCACTGTGATGATGGGGGTTTGGACCCCATTGCCACAATGTTCAAAATGTGCTTCAGCTACGGACCCCACACTTACCTTTTGGTCACTGTGATGATGGGGGTTTCGACCCCATTGCCACAATGTTCAAAATGTGCTTCAGCTATGGACCCCACACTTACCTTTTGGTCACTGTGATGATGGGGGTTTCGACCCCATTGCCACAATGTTCAAAATGTGCTTCAGCTATGGACCCCACACTTACCTTTTGGTCACTGTGATGATGGGGGTTTAGACCCCATTGCCACAATGTTCAAAATGTGCTTCAGCTATGGACCCCACACTTACCTTTTGGTCACTGTGATGATGGGGGTTGGACCCCATTGCCACAATGTCCAAAATGTGCTTCAGCTATGGACCCCACACTTACCTTTTGGTCACTGTGATGATGGGGGTTGGACCCCATTGCCACAGTGGTCATGGTCTGCTTGCATTGTGGGGGCCACACACATTTATGTGTGACACATGTGATAGGGGGTCACATTGTATGTTCAAAGTTATGTTCAGTGTTGTAGGCATTTGACACAGTCTACACACGCTTGTCATGGTGTTGGGGGGAATGTCTTTTTGTTGCATTCCGTATGTTGGTGTGTGCTTGTTGTGTCATGCATTAGCCATCCTGTGAGTGGGGGTGTTGTTGGTGGTAGGCATCCTGCCCCCCATGGGTAGAGGTGGTAGTAGTGGTAGGCATCTGGCACCCATGGGTAGAGGTGGTAGTAGTGGTAGGCATCCATCCCCCCATGGGTAGAGGTGGTAGTAGTGACAGGCATCCAGCCCCCATGGGTAGAGGTGGTAGTAGTGGTAGGCATCTGGCACCCCCTGAGTAGGGGTGGTAGTAGTGACAGGCATCCAGCACCCCATGGGTAGAGGTGGTAGTAGTGACAGGCATCCAGCCCCCATGGGTAGAGGTGGTAGTGGTGGTAGGCATCCTGCCCCCATGGGTAGAGGTGGTAGTAGTGACAGGCATCCTGCCCCCCATGGGTAGAGGTGGTAGTAGTGACAGGCATCCTGCCCCCCATGGGTAGAGGTGGTAGTAGTGGTAGGCATCCTGCCCCCATGGGTAGAGGTGGTAGTAGTGGTAGGCATCTGGCACCCCTGAGTAGGGGTGGTAGTGGTGGTGGGCATCCAGCCCCCATGGGTAGAGGTGGTAGTAGTGGTAGGCATCCAGCCCCCCATGGGTAGAGGTGGTAGTAGTGGTAGGCATCTAGCACCCCTGAGTAGGGGTGGTAGTGGTGGTGGGCATTCAGCCCCCCATGGGTAGAGGTGGTAGTAGTGGTAGGCATCTGGCACCCATGGGTAGAGGTGGTAGTAGTGGTAGGCATCCAGCCCCCCATGGGTAGAGGTGGTAGTAGTGACAGGCATCCAGCCCCCCATGGGTAGAGGTGGTAGTAGTGGTAGGCATCTGGCACCCCCTGAGTAGGGGTGGTAGTAGTGACAGGCATCCAGCCCCCCATGGGTAGAGGTGGTAGTAGTAACAGGCATCCAGCCCCCCATGGGTAGAGGTGGTAGTGGTGGTAGGCATCCTGCCCCCCATGGGTAGAGGTGGTAGTAGTGACAGGCATCCTGCCCCCCATGGGTAGAGGTGGTAGTAGTGGTAGGCATCCTGCCCCCCATGGTTAGAGGTGGTAGTAGTGGTAGGCATCTGGCACCCCCTGAGTAGGGGTGGTAGTAGTGACAGGCATCCAGCCCCCCATGAGTAGAGGTGGTAGTAGTGGTAGGCATCCAGCCCCCCATGGGTAGAGGTGGTAGTAGTGGTAGGCATCTGGCACCCCTGAGTAGGGGTGGTAGTAGTGACAGGGATCCAGCACCCCATGGGTAGAGGTGGTAGTAGTGACAGGCATCCAGCCCCCCATGGGTAGAGGTGGTAGTGGTGGTAGGCATCCAGCCCCCCATGGGTAGGGGTGGTAGTAGTGACAGGCATCCAGCCCCCCATGGGTAGAGGTGGTAGTAGTGGTAGGCATCTGGCACCCCCTGAGTAGGGGTGGTAGTGGTGGTGGGCATCCAGCCCCCCATGGGTAGAGGTGGTAGGAGTGACAGGCATCTAGCACCCCCTGGGTAGGGGTGGTGTTAGTTGTTGGCATCCAGGCCCCTATGTGTATATGTGGCATTGGTGATGGCCATCCCGCCCCTATGGTGCTGCTGTTGCTGGTGTAAGTAATTTCTGCATCCCTCTGTGTGTGTGTGATATGTCAGGTACGTGTAGTTTGTTTTTGTGGCTGGTGTCTGACTTACCTTCTGCGCCTTATGCGTCCGTGCCTGTTCAGGTAATAGATGTAGAGTATTGGTAGGACCTGCGCGATGGGATTCATGGTTGGTTCGTTTCGTTCGTCTTTCTCTTTGCTTCGCCTCGTCCTCGTCGCTGGCGTGTTCGTCTCGTAGCCGTGGATCGTCTTGTGGCGCGAATCGGAGCTTATGTACGCCTCTCCCGGATGCTTTGACGTGCCGTGCGTAGCGACGGGTTCGGCGCGTACGAAAAGCGCATCGTACTTGTCCGGCCGGACGGGGCTGCATTTTAGCTTCCGTGCGACTCGATTTTGCGTTTCCGGATCCGCATCGGTTGGAGAACTGGACCTGTATTGGGTGAGTACGACTGGGTCGGGATTTGGGCAGTTGTGCGCATCGTACTTGCTTGTTCGGACGTATGTGCGAATCGGTCGGGAAACAGGCATTCGCCTGGCTTTTTTCCCGGCCGAATGGTATTAGGTGCGCCTCCGACCGGGATCGGAATCGACCCCTTACTATTCCCACTCCAATCTATTTCAATCTGTGGAAGGTGTTGAACAGTAAAGGGCTAATACTTACTATTCTCACTCTAATCTAAACCAGTTTACAGAAGGTGTTGTACACTAAGGGGGTGACATTTACTATTCCACACTCCAAAGTAAACTATTTTGAAGAAAGTGTTAAGTACTAAAGGAGTGTCATTTCGTACTCCTACTCCAATCTATACCAATATGGGGTACGATGTTGGATACTAAAGGAGTGACATTTACTATTCCCACTCCAATCTAAACCAAATTGGGGAAGGTGTTGGCCACTAAAGGGGTGAAATTGACTATTTCCAATGCAATCTAAAACATTTTTTGCAGGGTGCTGCAGACTAAAACGTTTATATACACAATCAACACTCCATACACATAATTTTCGATCTATAAAATAAACTAAAATTGAATTTAAAAACACACTAACTAAAAGAACAAACCTATATATTCATATTTAAACATTAACATATAAAAGAATATTTTTATCACTATTAGTAATTAATATAATTTTTAAAATATTTACTACCATTCCTAAACTCTGAACCAGCAAATAAAAAATAAAATCATAATCCAAAATTAACAATTATAAAATAAAATATATAAAACTAATACAAATATAGAAAGCTAAGTTTTAAAATACAAACAAAAAAGAGATCTTTTTACAATGACATTATAGTTTTAAAAATAATTTAGAAAAAAATATTTTAATTATGATCATTATTTTTCACAAAATGTCATTTAGAAAAAAATATTTTACTTTATTAAATGTAGTTTTCAAATATGTTTAATTTTTAAACACATTTTGTAATGTAAATATTTTAACAGCTAAAGTAATTATTTTAACATTTTAATATAATTAATATATTATGATTAGTTATACATTATAATTTAGAAATATGACAAACGTAACAAAATAAATTAAACACATTTATAATATTAATTTACATATCATTAAAATAAGGAATATTACATTTATATTAACATATCCACTTTTTAAAAATATCCTCAAACTTACCCCCTAAAAAGCCAATATTCTGCTACTAACAAAAAATTATAAATCCATTATTTTTATACATTATTACAACTAAAAAGACACATTTTATCAATTTTACTATTAATAAAGTATCTTACTAAATACACACAAAAAAATGTTAATAAACATATAGAATCAAAAACATTACAATAAATTACATACAAAATAACATCTGCAAACAATATTACATACAATATTTTCGAAATCAATATTTTTTACAACAAAATAAAAAACAACACTTGAAACTATTTTTACCTTCAATATTCCTGTCGACAATATTTTTGGCATCACAATATTCTTGACACAGTATTTGGAATCACAATATTTTTATTCGATATTTTGTCCAAACACCCGTATGACAACCAAAATCAATATTAGGGAAGTACAGATGGGCACTTAACCATGTAGAGGACTTTTCCGTTCCAACAGAGATATTAGCACAACAAAAGTTTTTTTATGGCATTTTTAGAAAACAAAATATGCTTTCTTTGCCAGCACTTTTTCCCATAAAAAAGCAGCTATATTTTGGCAATTATGACATTTTAGAAGGATGTTGGAAAAAAACACGCACATTTGACATGGATACCTTTTGAGCAAAAAAATGTATGAAGGTTTAAATATAAGCTACATCAAACATCCAAAAAGTACTTAGCACTGAGTGAGAGTCCTAGCAGTCAAGAGGTTAACATCTCAGATACAACCTTGCCATTAACCAACACCTGACATATGCTCAAAAGTCATGTTGAAGCCCAAATCTACAAAAATATTTTCTTTGTTTGTAAATGGATAGTTCACACAGATGACCCCAAATTCTTCCGGACACAGACCCCTGTTCCCAAAGGCATTTTATTTAGTACGAGGAGTAGTATGAATATATGTTTGAGATAGGTAGGGACATACACTACTGAAATCTGGATTGAAGAGATGGAGGGTCTCCTTCTAATTTTAGAATTAATATGGTGTTGTCCGCCTAAGAAAAACAGATAAAACCAAGCAAACGATAGCCACAAGAGGGGCCACATGAAGGCTGGCAAGATTAGGACTAAGTGCCGAGCTATGGAGTATCCCACATTGGATGTTTTTGAGCACTGTTTCAATAATGGAATCACAAGCGGTTGTTTCTAGGGGTCTGGATCTAAACCACAGTCCATAAATAGGTTGAAAAGCCTGGTCAGTTGTGAGGCAATAATGGGGGCCCATAATGTAAGTTTTAGCAGGACAGGGATTGAGAAGTGACGTAAGAGAAAGTATTTTAGTGCATACAAAACCTTCCTCTGCGGGTAGGAAAGCAGGAAAAGGTGGGTGTTACTGAAAGAAAGATATGACCTATGCAGTGGGAGGTGCTGTCGTGTTGGGTGTGAGTGTCTGTAAAATATCCATAATTTTGATATGAACGCAATATCACAGGGATCGCATATAGGGCCTGATTTAGATCCTGGTGGATAGGTTACTCCGTCACAACAGTGACAGATATCCCATCCGCTGAAATATAAATCTCATAGGATATAACGGGATTTATATTTCAGCGGACGGTATTTCCGTCACCGTTGTGATCTAGCAATAAATATTGGGCCTGGGCATAATTTCGATCATGCCGGAGTAATCTGAATAATTTTGATAATTCTGCGTAACTATTTGAAACTGAACTACTGCTAATTACACAGTAACTCCTCCTTGTGCAGTTAAGAGTAATTTGAGGGAAAAAATCCTACAGCAAGAACACTGTTAGTGTTCATGAGTGGCTCTTGCTCTCTTTATTAGTGTTCTGCTGCATTTAGCACTGTTACTTAGCGCAGAATAGATTGTTGTGTTCATCTTGGATGTGAGGGTGCATTTAGCACTAAGAAAATGACGCTAAATGACGGCAGCAAGTTGTGGGAAAATCCTACCCCTAGAGCACATTTAGCCAATGTGAGCAGCTGATCACACTTGCTTATCTTGTTCTGTTGCATTTAGCACTATTTCAAAGCACAACATGCATCTGTGTGTCCATTTTAGATGCGAGGGGGAATTTTTGCGCTATGAAAATAGCACTAAATGACGGTCCCAAGTTGGGGGAAATCCTACCTACTAGGAGCACATTTAGCAAGCACAATGACCTGCTATTCATCTTCTAATTCATTTAGCGCTATTTCTTAGCTCAAAATGCATCCTTGCATCCATTTTGAAATTGCACTAAATGCAGAATTAGTGTTCTAATGTAATTCTTAGGTAATCTCACTGAATTTATAGATAATTCAACATGGTTACACTACACGGGATTACGCAAGTTAAACCCACCCCTAATAATTATCTTTGTCATGGGTTGATAAAGTGGTCTCCATTTACCTTCAAGGCATTTGAAGAGGGAGAGAATTCAGGGGCTGGAGGGCGTGACTAGAAGTGTCAAGGCTACTATAATGCATTTGTTAAAGGCTGCAATCTGGCTATTTATGTTGGATGAGCAGGTGAAAAGACACTCAGAGAGAGCCCCAGGGAGGGATTATGTAACTTTTGTGACAGATACTTTGGGTCATGGCCGACTTTGGAGGACAGCCGCGGCTAGGATAGGTACATGACAGCAAGAATATGAGGGCTGAATGATCGGTCCATGCCATAGGAGAGTCATCCACAAACTTATGTGACATAAAGATCAGGTTAAACATAGGGCATTTCTAGTTGGTGGCTAACTCTCTTAAATTAAAGTAAATAAGAAATTAAAATAAGTGAGGTAGCGGGGTAGGCACCCCCAAATGTACAAGGAACCTAAGATTGAGAGGCGTTAAAACACAGAGAGGCAAATAATGAATAACATAAAAGCAGTACACTTCTAGAACTTCAATCTGCACATTAGCCTGAGTAAACAGGGCTTTGAATAATGGGACAGGACGTAACCGGGTGGGCAGGTTGCAAAAAGAAAGAGGTACAATGGTGGGTTAGCAGACAAATCAAATGGCACCCAGCAATTACTGCCCCCGATTGTGAACCCCTTCAGAATTGTAACTACTGGGAAAAAAATGTAGTGCCTGATTACAAGTGCAGCGGTCTTCCAACCGCCGCACTCGGTGGCCCAGCAGTGGTGGTCCACTGTATGCTGGATTAAGACTTTCCAAATCGTACTGGTTGTGGACTGCCGCACCAGGGAACCACCAATCCCTTGAGTTGGCACAGCGGAGGCCCAATGTAACATGCTGAGCGGGACTTGTGCAGTCCCGCTGAGCATATTACGAGTTCCTTTACCGCCAGCCATTTCATGGTGGTCTCCCCGCCATGAAAAGGCTGGCGGTGGAGGAACAAAGGGGGCCCTATACGGCCCCCATGCCCCCCGTCATGGGGATGTATTCAGGGGGCACAGCATGTGCCCCTCCGAATGCTTGCACTGCCAGTTCCAGCACCGTCCATGCCGTGCTGGAACATTTTTGCCGTTCCTATTGCGGTGCCTTTTTTTCTGGCACCGCCATGGGAAAGGCAAAAGGACCGTCCGCCTGCAAGAGTTGAACTTGTAATCAGGTCGGCGGTCCTTGCACGGCTTTGGTGCAGCCATGCCAGCGGAGAGCCGGCGCAACTGCGCCAAAGTCAGAATCATGCCCATGGCTCCAACAATTATGAGAGAGACAAACCAATGCATTGACAGTCTGTCATCTCCTACCACGTGGCTGCCTTCTCCACTCCTCTGTGTGTATGGAAGCAGACCATGTCGTTTCTTGTACTGAACAACAAGAAGTGTAACTACAAGATCGGTTATTTCTCTTTCACTTGAGTGGGCATCCTGAATCTTGGAACAGGGAGGTGTTGTGTGGCATCCTGTTGGTTAGCCAGTCCAAGTGTAAGAGGGCATCGACTAGAGAAAGTGTGCTGTACTTGCATATCTGGAGCGTGAATAATTGCCAGGTGATCTGAATTTGGTTAGCTTTATGGTGTTTGCCTATTTCCTTCCATTCGAAGTACTCTGGCCTAGAAGTGTAGTCGAAAAGCGCTCCATGAAGTCGTATACCTTCGCTGAGAGGTCCAGCTAAAAAGGATTTGCTGCTGCGGACAATAACGAAGCGGGAGCTGCAGCAAAGTCAATCACACCAGAAACCACCTTCATCAGATCCGCTTGTAGGCAGGTCAAGGTCTCCTGTTGGCTCTCAGAGCAATTTTCAGTGAAAAAGTTTCTAAGCACCAGGCTCAGGCTCACCATACATACCGAAAATTTTAAAGTGATTCATTAGACAAAAACATGTCCTAGCACGTACATCCACGTCATAATGATACATATCGGATTAGATAATCTTTTTGTTGGCTATTTACTCTTTGTTACGCTTTTTTCTTTTCTACATCTTATAAGGGAGATACACTTAATACAATGCACCATGGAATGCCATTGATGAAAGTTTAGATGCCTAGTACTCGGTTTACTAGCTACCAAAACAAGGAACAGCATCGAGGGTTGCCAAGTCTGTCAGCGAAAAAAAATGGTTATTTTTCATGTTTGACAATCTGGAAGAGCCATCAGACAGTACTCGAATAAGAGTTTCTGAAACATAATGTATATATTTGGACATTGTAGTTCTGTCTCTCTACGCTCTGCTAATCATTTAAAATAGGTTAGACAGTCCTACAATACCCCGAGGCGATTTCATTTTGTATTTACTCTTTCAGGTTTCTATTCCTAAAAGGAAAAATACCATCTTTCACTGATTTTCCCGTTTTTTGCACATGCCTTGGCATATGGCTAGATCAGTAAAATACTGGCAAATGGGCAAACAACATATGAGACTGATGGTTCAGAATGTCTTTCGTTTGTTTGTATACAATTATTGAATTTGTATTCTTTCTAAATCAATAGAACTAATGGTCCTAGCTCTCTTGTGGTACGCTGTTATGACACAAGACACTTCTCTCTCCATATTAGTGACCAACATTATCCCTCTGAGTAACTCCAGCAGTTTCAGTCCTTTCTCTCGCATGTAAGATTTGTGTGCAGTAAACCTTATTTATAGGTAGACATAATGGGTTTGTGTGTGTTATGTGGCGTACGCACAGTGCCACTGTGGCACACACATCACAGCTTTCCTTGTCCTGAAAAGCCTCCTGGGTGTTTCGTCTTCAGGCATCCATCTTGCTCTGAAATATAATACGCATAAGCTTCCCTCTAATTTGCCTAGTTGTTTGGAATCTCTCTATTTTGTGCATCAAAAATTGTTGAACGTTGCACTCCTGGTAAATGTTATTGATTTTCAATAAATGCAGATTACAACCTCCCTATCTCTGCTCTATTAACAGAAACAACAACAGAAGAACCATATGGTAGATATTGATTACATTTTTCAATTATTTTGTATTTTAAATATTTATTTGTTAAGGTATGTAGCTATTTATTGTGGTTAACTATGTTGTTTTTCATTTTTGCCTTATTGGTGCTTTGCCCCGTAGACCCCAGCTTTAGGTTGCTGGTGAATAGTGGGAGCTATGAGACCTTCCTCCAGCATATACCCTAGCATCAGTAGAAACAGCTCGTGCCAGCTCTGTCAGAAGATTTTGCATGAGCCTGGAGCAAAAACTTAATATATTGCCTAATGGACACATCTTTGTTTCTTTGCCAGGTACCCTAAGCACCTAACTGAAATATGAACTAAAACATGTCAACCGGGGAAACGAGCAAGCACAGCAACTTTGGTATCTGGCACCACCTAGTGGCACAGCCATGTAAAAGTCCTTATTATTGAAAATGACAGAGAGAAAGACGCCCTTGTTTTAAATTAAAAATCAGTAAATACAATTTGCTACAGGAAGGTGGTGCATGAAAGTGCTGGGTACAGGCTATGACCCCCTCCCTCTATTTCCTGCTTGTAATGGCCCTGGATCCCACCAGCTTAACCCATCAGCTGCCGAGGCTTTTCCTTTCCCAGTGCTAGGCCTGTTTTTTTTTATGCTGGGCGCATTTTGTGCTTAGCCCTTCATAACGTTTTTGACACAGACGGTATTCAGGTCAAATTTGCGTAATTTTCCCACATGTGGATTCTAAAGTTACTCAGGGTTTGTTGGTTTCCCTAGAGGGCACCGAGAAAGTAGCCAAAATACAGGATTTCTTTTAAAAAAATGAGAAAAAAGTGCCTTGGAAGAAAATATAAGGGTTTTTTTCACCAAAAATCACACCAACAAAGTGTTTGCTCTGCCCAGATTCTCAGCTTTCAGGAACAATCCGAGTTTTATTTTCTAAAACCAACAATTTGGGATTAGTAGGTTTTCCAGGATAGATGCTGGGCTGGAGTTTAAATGTTGATGCTACCCACAAATGCCAAAAAAGGATTTCATAGTGAAAACGAGATGTCTTTTTGTGTGTTTGGGGGCCTATCAAGTAGAGGGCACTAGGACAGTCCAAACAAGTGCGGTACTGTTTTTATCATCGGATGTGTGGGAACACTGGATGTAAGGAATTCGATGGATCCCCATAGGTTACAGAACTTCATCTCACAGATATTTGAGGAAAATACAGAATTCTGATCGAAACTGCTAACCTCTGATTTCTCACCTTGTGAATTTCCTCAGGTGCCAGACTGGTTCTGGGAATTTTTTCGATTGCAATTCCCTTGCACTTAGGCAGGCGAAGTTGAACTCCGCCTTGTCAGATCTGTCCCACCCCGGATGTGATGTCGAAGCACTATATCTATGTCTCCTCCACACACTGGCATCAGTTCATTTCTTTCCGCATTGTTTGACACAGATCTGGAGCTCCTTTGAATTCTGCCACTGAGAGAAACTCTTCCCTAATTGTATTTTTCAGTGTGTACGGGACATGCACCCTCCAAAAACTATTGGGTTTAAACCGCGTAGAGATTGCCATCGCCAGATGTCGGTTATGAACACCCAAACTGTCTGTCTCTGGTGTCTTAATTCCAAACACGACTCAGCATTGTATGACTGTTGTGTGAAGATAAACCACAAGGCAATCCACAAAGCCAAACTCACCATCGCAGAACTCAGAAGGAAGTCGAAGACCAGGTCTCAGTCGAAGTCGAGGGTAAAGACATACTCCAGAGACCAATCTCGCAACTGCTCATTGCAGAGTACAAAGTTCAAGTAAGTCAAAAAAAGTCAAGAGACATAAGAAGTCCAAGCACGGCTCACCTTCGTCCTGCCACTCCCACCATTCAGATTCACATGACCCCCCCCCCCCCACGAGTATCTCCAAGCCACAGAGTCGCTCTCTGATTTTGCTACCGATTACAACATTGCTCCTAATGCGCTCAATTTCCCCAGGTCATCAGCAACATTGCTACAGCTTAATGAGCTCAAAATAGCCTATGACAAAATATTTGGCACTCCTTCGAATCCCCCTGGCATACCTTCTGCCTCCAAGGGTCTGAGGCAGACTCCATTCGGGTTACCGCCAGAGGATTCATCCCTGATGCCAACTATGCTGCTCGACCTCAATCCGAGACAGGCCATTTATTCAAGCTCGGTCCATTGGATCTGGCTGTGGTGCAACATTCGACTCCTCCTTTGGCACTGCAACACACACTGCCAGCCCAACTTGCCTACTGGCACTACCGTCATCGATTTTGGAAGCAGAACTGATAATTGTATCCGATTCCAAAACACATTAGCAACCTCCCCTGAGATAGTGATTATGCTAAATTGCACACCTGATATTCCCTACTAAATATAGCGTAAGCGATCGATCTTTTATTTACCTAAAGTGGTTGAGGGGAGGAAACAACTCAGATTAATAACAGCAAAGTTGTCATGCCTGGAAAGACCACCAACTCCAAAGTGCAGTTTAAATATTTATTATAAGGCCAAAAACAATTGGATGTAAATACATCTCAATAGCAAAGAATAAAGGTACAGAAAAATCAATACAGAGCCAAGTTTACGAATATAAGTAATTCGGCCCAAAAGACAAATGATTATAAATTCCAAGATCACAACGCAACACAGAATAGATGCGATATTCAGTTCTCGACTCATTGAAAGAAGTCAAAATCTTTCCCTACACTGCTCTAGATAAGGGCCCTTCCTGTCTCTCTTCTATCATTCCCCAAAGGTGTCAGCACATGTCGACTTCCTAAGAAGTACTCACGTCAAATGGGTCGTTTTAGCTTAAGGCTATGGAGCTTGCTCTAAGATGCTCCTTCTTCTCCGTAAGCTAGCAGAAGTCTGGGCTCTCTGTCCCTGCGCATCATATAAAAAGATGGGATTCAACCCTCACTGCGTCATTCGTCTTAAAATTTTCCATCGCACCTCTAAGCAGTAGCTTTTCTTTCATGAAACAAATTTAATTAATGATATCTTCTTCCAGTGGCCTTGGCTTCCAGACAGACCAGATACGCAAGGCATCCTCCCTTCTCGCTTCCCAGCCATCTTCAAAGACATTCCGGGTTTCTCCTTAACTCTGAAAATAACGATGTGTTTCTTTCACCTGCAGTAGGATGAGAACATTCTAACCTTGAACACAACAACATTTAATTATTTATTTCTCGAGAGCGAGAAGAATCACAACCTAAGACATTGGGCCTATAATTCAGGCAACTTAAACTAACCACAATTACGGTGTATAGAAATAATATCGTCCTGCACATTATGCATGAAGGAATCGTAATACATACAAAGTTCTACTTAAATGCGTTCACTAGTTTTCAACATCAGATAATTCAAATAAATGTTTCTTAATAGTTGTAAAACACTGCAAACAATACGAATACATGTGAGTGCGTTTAAACCATGAGTATAGTGCACTCATACAAAATAGAGTGCTATCAGCACTCTATCAGTTCCCCCCTCTTATGACTAGTGTCATAACACCAACTTTCTTTTTTCCTGTAGTTTTTCCTCGTAGAAGAGACCGACCTAAACAGAAGCTGTAGCTTGCCGTCCCTGTCCGAATCGTTCTAACCCCTTAAGGTGCTGGTAATGACTGTCCTGCAGTCGTTCAAGTTGGCGCTCTCGCTTTCTCGAAACAGTCTCCTGATGTCGTGCCCTTTGCCATTTGTAAGCCTTGATGGCTCCTAGTAGGACAATTATACAAATGACAGCTATTATAATAGGCTTCAAGATATATCCCATTATTCCTTGTCCCAGACTTCCAAACCAACTGCCTATCTTGCCAAATCCTTTCCCCACTTGTTCCCAGAGTCCTTCAGCAGCCATCTCACGTAACTCTTGGTGTATATCTGAAATATTGTTAATGTATTTCCTTATATCCCGACTGTTGTCAGGAATATAAGTGCAGCACTGTTGAACTTTCAACAATTTGCAGACTCCTCCGGCTTTTGCTAGCAGCACATCTCGGGCAAGACGGTTCCGCAAAACCATAGCCCTTATCGAAACCATCTCCCCATCTACAAGTAATAAAATCTGAGCTGTATTTATTGAGAGCTTATCCACTAGTGTTGCCAGCTTTCTGATTTTCAAATCATTCAGAATCACACCCATACTCGGTATCATAGCGCCAAATATGTCTCCAATCACTTCTCCTGCACTCACACCACGTTTTCCTCTTTGAGGTCTTTTCCTTTCTAATGTCCATAAATCATTCACGTGAAAAATCTTGGGAAATACCACAGCCAAATAACACGTGCCATACCAGTTTTTGGGCAACTTCACATAGGCATTCTTTCCACACACAAAATACACATTGGGCACTACTGTTATTTTGTCCAATAATGCTTTTCGAATTGATTCTTCAATCAAAAAGATGTGCTCACAATCACTCTCACCCACAAATATCTTGTCGTAGTATGTGGTCGGGTGTCTAATGCACAACTTCCCCTTCTGCTGGAAATCTAATGCTATGGGTCCAAAACTCCCCTTTGCTTTATGATCTAATTCTTCTTTAGTCCTTGGGGTAACCTTGTGCTTTGGATCTGGTCTAAATAGAGTTTGTCTATGCCGATCTTCTATCTGATCGGATCACTGACAAAATATCGATCTCACAAATATCGAGTACACAAAATATCGTGGAGAAAATATCGACTGTCAAAATATCGACTCCCTATCTCCAAACAGGTAAGTACAAAAATATTGAATCCAAAATATCGTCGTTAAAAATATAGTTAGTCAAAATATCGAATTTTATAAATCTGTTAAAAGTAATGTAAAATTAATGAAATAATAAATAAAATAAAGTAAAACATACTTAAAATTAGTTAAATTACTTTAAAATTAATAAATAATTATTTGAAGTAAAAAAAAATATACATACATTTTTATTTTTTAATACATACATATATTAACGTAATAATATACAATAATAATCACTACTTTTAGCGTAGGATAGCGGGAGGGTAAAAATTACTATTCCCACTCCAGAGAGTGCAACAGTAGGGAAAGCGTTGGATAGCGGGAGGGTAAAAATTACTATTCCCACTCCAGTGAGTGCAACAGTAGGGAAAGCGTTGGATAGCGTAGGAGTAAAAATTACTATTCCCACTCCAGAGAGTGCAACAGTAGGGAAATGGTTGGATAGCGGGAGGGTTAAAATTACTATTCCCACTCCAGTGAGTGCAACAGTAGGGAAAGTGTTGGATAGCGTAGGGGTAAAAATTACTATTCCCACTCCAGAGAGTGCAACAGTAGAGACAGGGTAGGATAGCAGGAGGGCTAAAATTACTATTCCCACTCCAGTGAGTGCAACAGTAGGGAAAGTAATATTTTAATATTTTACTAAAAAATAATTAATTATCAATATTAATAAATATTATTAATAACACTAATTACCAATTACAAAATGTTTAATAATTAATTTATTATAAATACAATACATATTATTTATTAAAAATAAATTACCTATTAATAAATCATTAACAACCAATTAATAATCATTACCAAATTTGTATAAATATTTAAATAAATACCAATTAATATTTAATTACCAGTAAATTAAGTATCAATACAAAAAAGTATTTTCTATAATTAACTAATTACAATTAAATTACTTCCTCCCACATTCCCCTATAAACCCACATCCCGCTACAAATATTTAATTAATAAAAATAACATAATTACCAATAAATAAATAAAAAATAATAATTACCAATTAATAAAATGTATTTACCAATTAATAATTAATTAACAATAAATTAATTATCAATACCAATTAATATTAATTAATATTTACTTAATTTCAATTAAATTACTTCCCACCCTATTCCCCTATAAACCCACGTCCCGCTACAACTATTTAATTAATAGAATTAACATAATTACCAATTAATACATTAAAAAAAAATAATTACCAATTAATAAAATGTAATTACCAATTAATAATTAATTAACAATAAATTAATTATCAATACCAATTAATATTTATTAATATGTACTTAATTTCAATTAAATTACTTCCCAACCTATTCCCCTATAAACCCACATCCCACTACAACTATTTAATTAATAGAATTAACATAATTACCAATTAATCAATCAAAAAAATAATACTAATTAATGAAAGTTAATTACCAATTAATAATTAATTAACAATAAATTAATTATCAATACCAATTAATATTTATTAATATGTACTTAATTTTAATTAAATTACTTCCCACCCTATTCCCCTATAAACCCACTACCCGCTACGGAATTAAATTACACAAAAATTAAATAACATAAAATTCATTGCTTTTAAAAATTAAACATACATTACAACAACTAATATACACTTTTAACACATATACTAACATACAATACACTTAGAAAAAATTCGATATTATTAAAAATTCGATATTTTTAATGCCTATATTATGTACTTCGATATTTTAACAATCGATATTACTTACCTTAATTTCGATATTTTTAACGACTATATTATGTCCATTCGATATTATGTCCATTCTATATTTTGGCCTCGATATTTTGTCCATTCGATATTTTTGTTTCGATATTATGTCTGTTTACCATCTGATCTATGAACTTCTTTTCAATATCAGTTAACATACAGGTTAAATTGTGTCTATGGGCATAGGACGTATCTAAAGTGATGGTAGGCACAAAATACTTTGACATTCGCTCTACTTCCCTATAATAATCATATTTATTCATGTATTTAAGAACGGGAACTTCTGAGAGTACCACATCATAATTTGAGAAATAGTACTCGAAGTGTGCTTTGCTGTAAAACATGTTCAACAACACGCTACATGTAATGCCATAGGTCACAGGCAAATGATGATATTGAATGCCTTCTTCTACTGAGGCTGGTAATTGCATACACACATAGCAATACTTCGCTTCCATGGTATCCACATACTCATACAATAATCGAGTATACGCATTCAAAGTAAAATCACCCTTGGACAAATCAACATGTAATCTACGACTAGTTTCCTTAATCATTTCTAGATCCTTTGCGGATGCATCCTCATCTATCTCAGAGAGTGGTGTAGTGAGTGTTGCCTGTATCCTATTCTGTCCGTCATCCTGAGATCCAACAAGAGATGTAACAATCACCACAGTTATAACAATAAGGACCTCCACAATGAGGGTACCAATGATGCATTTCTGTTTGCGTGTTGATTTTTCGGACACCATGGTTTCTACTGATTCGTTCCGAAGCACAAAAGGGAAAAACACAGTCTCTTTCTGTTTACTTTGTTTGAACAATGTCTTGTTCACTTCTCTCCTCTCATGCGATTAATGTCCAAGTTCATTTGATTGATACTAAACCTATTGAAGAGATGTAGTCAGCCCTACTCCTCACTCCATCATCTACTAGAAAGTCCCTAATTTTAAATCTTCTTAAACTGGGGTCTAAGTTATCTTCTCTCTAAGGCCTAATGCTTAAGTTTCATCGTTAATGATATTTGATCCAAGTATTTCGAGGACAAATTGCAAAATCTCCTCACGAATTTCTCCTAAATCTTGCGCGGTGAGCTGTCGGCCAAATGAAGGGAAAATAACCTCACTCAGCTTTGGAGGATTTGGAACTTGCAGAGTTAGCTTTCCAAATGCTTCTACGCCTGGGACCAGCAACTGTATTTCAATCGAAAGGGTGTCCCCTTCGTAGCTCACCGTACCAGCTCCCAACCTCCCGGACTTCGCTGGGCTCTGCATTTGCAGCCAGGTACGTCCACTCAGGAGATGCGTATCTTCGAGACACTATTCTTTCTCTTCTGGAACGCCTCAGACCATCCGGTCTTTCTTCAGCGTCGCTTTGATCTGAATCAGATGCTTCAGGAATCGGAGCGAGATCTTTCTCGGATGCGAGCCTTATGTTCAGCCTTTCTTTTCTTGCTGGCCACTTTTCTGCTCTGGCATCCGTTCTCCTCTCTTCCTCTTGATCTGATCCTTCTGAAATAGACCTCTCACCTTGCTCTGGTGCACGGTTCACTTCTGCAATATCATCTATTTCAGGATCTGGGCTCAGTTCAGGAGCACTCAGCTCTCGTCTCTCGTGCTCACTTGGCTGTTCCGTTTCATCCGAAACTCTAACAGCTGGGTCTGTGCCTTCATCGTTGTCTGTGTCAGGTCCACACACACACCTCGGAACCAGGGGACTCTCTTCCTCCGCAGGCGCTTGAACTCGGCGAGTATGGGAAGCGTGGATCCAATTCGGCAATCCTCCACACTTCACAGCGGTACTTGTGACCAATATCACCTGATATGGTCCTCGCCAGCGAGCATCAAGACAACTCTTCCTCACGTGTTTGCGAACTAGTACCCAATCACCTGGATTTAGATCATGCAGCAGGTCTCTCGAGGTGGATGCAGTCGCAGCCTCGACCTGGTGGGATACAGAAGTAACCACATCAGCCAGTCCCTTACAATAATCCAACACTAAATCATCAGTGATGTTTATCAATGCTGTAGCTGGCACCATAGGCAATCGCATAGCTCTTCCAGTCAAAATTTCGTGGGGAGACAGCCCTGTTCTCCTATCAGGGGTGCTACGCAGACTCATAAGCACCAGGGGCAACGCATCTGGCCATTTCAATGAAGTTGACGAACACACCTTTGCCACTCTTGATTTGATGGTGCCATTGACCTGCTCTACAAGACCTGAAGCCTCTGGCCTGTAGCTACAATGCAGCATCTGATCAATATTTAAAGCAGAGCACAATAGTTTCATGATTTCACTGTGGAAATGAGTTCCTCTATCTGTCTCCACTGCTGTCGGAAATCCATATCTCGGGATCACCTCTCTCAACAACAATTTGGCTACTGTGAGACTGTCACATTGTCTAGTTGGATATGCTTCCACCCAACGCGAAAAGATACACACAACCACCAAAACATATCTCAACCTATTGCACCTCGGCATCTCAATGAAATCTAATTGTATCCTATTAAAGGGACCTCCAGATCTGCCAATGTGACTCAATGCAACCACAGTTCTCTTTCCAACATTCATTTGTTGACAAGTGACACACCTGTGACATACCGTTTCAGCCCACACACAAAAGCGTGGATTAAACCACGTCTGCCTAAACACTCGCACCATAGCATCTCTTCCCAGATGGACTGCTCCGTGAATTTGCCTTGCCATTGAGCTCAGTAGGCAATTGGGTAATACTGCTCTTTCATCTGTGGACACCCAAATGCCATCGTCTCTTTTTGTGCAACCTGCTCTGACCCATGAAGCAGCTTCCTCTTCTGGGACTTCATCCTGCAACCGCTTCACTTCATCTCAAGTATCGGCTATAGCTAACATCATGCTGAGCTCGGTCTCTTCTGTGCTCTCACCTACATATTCTCCATTGAAAATACAAGCATGTTCAGCGCAAAACGTGCTACTTCATCTGCATAATTGTTGCCCTTAGTGACAAAATCTTCTCCCTTTCCATGAGCTGCACATTTAACGACTGCTATCTCTTTGGGTTTCTGTAAAGCTTCCAATAGTTGGCGCACATACTCGCCATTACGTATAGGTGACCCTGAGGACGTTAGAAACCCCTCTGTGACCATAACTGCCCAAAGTCATGCACTACACCAAATCCGTATTGACTGTCAGTATACACAGTCACTCGAATATCAGCTGCAATGATACAGGCACGTGTCAAAGCGACAATTTCGGCCACCTGAGCAGAGAATACTCTATTTAAACAGGCAGCTTCCACTACTCCCATGATGGTGAACACAGCAAACGCTGCTCTCAAATACCCTTCATTGTCTCTTAAGCATGAACCATCAACAAAAAGGATCAAATCAGATTGGGGCAAAGGTTCATCGACAATGTCAGGTCTGGGTTTGGTAGGTAGGTCAGTAACATCTAGGCAGTCATGCTCTTCACAATCCTCATCTCCTTCCTCTGCCGGAACAGGTAACAATGTAGCAGGGTTCAGGGCGGTACAACGTCTCAGGGTAACATTTTCAGCGGCCAAGATAACCTACTCATACTTGGTAAGTCTGTTATTGGTCAGCTACTGTGTCTTTGTTCGGGTCATGAATAATTCTACTGAATGGGGCACATAAACAATGAGCGGATAACCACCACTATGCTTTCACATCTTTCAATGCTGACACCGGTTGCAGCAATGGATTTCAGACATCCGGGCAACGCAGAAGCTACAGGATCTAATGTAGCTGAGAAGTAAGCTACTGGTCTACGAGCACCCCCATGTGTCTGCACTAGGACTGCTAACGCACATCCCTCCTTTTCACAGCAAAAGAGCGAAAACGCTTAGCTATAGTCTGGCAATCCGAGAGCTGGAGCACGAAAATACTTTCCTTCAGCTCACGGAAGGCATTGAAGCACTCGTCATCCCATGGTACCGGATCACTAACATCCTTTCGAGTCAGTTTCAACAGAGGCTTTGCTTGCAAGGAAAAATTTGGGATCCACTGTCGACAATAGCCGACCATTCCCAAAAACATACGGACTTCTTTTTGTGTTTTCGGAGTTCCCATTTGCAGAATTGTCTCTATGCGATCTGGTGACACCCTTCGTTTTCCTTTCTCAATCCGGTGACCTAGGTACTGCACTTCAGACAAACAATACTGCAATTTGTTTGGAGACACTTTGTGTCCATTCTCTGCTAAATGATTCAGCAGCGCCACAGTATCAATCCTGCAAGCATCCTCAGTCTCTGAGGCGACCAAAAGGTCGTCTATATATTGCAATAAGACTGAGTTTTGGACCATCACCAGTCCTTCAAGATTCTTTTTCAGACATTGACTAAAAATGGAGGGGCTTTCTGTATACCCCTGAGGAATTCTTTCCCATGTTAATACACGATCGTCCATCCTAAACGCAAATAAAAACTGACTTTCTTCATGCAATGGTATGGAGAAAAATGCATGACACAAATCTATCACTGTAAACCATTCTGCTTTGCATGGTATCTGGAATAGAATAACAGCTGGATTCGGTACCACAGGACAACGTGGGATCACAATTTCATTAACCCGACGCAGATCCTGCACTATTCTGTACTTGCCACTTGGCTTCTGCAGTCCCATGATAGGTGAGTTGCAGGGACTTCCTCTTATCTCCTTAAGAATACCTTGGGCAATCATAGTCTCAATCACAGGTCTTATTCCAGCCACGGTTTCTGGAGTCAATTTATATTGGGGCGTTCGTGGGAATTCAGCATTGGGTTTGACCTGTATCCTAACTGGCTCAACCCCTCTCATCAGGCCTACATCCTCACCTGTAAAATCCCACACTTTCGGATCAACTGAGTCTCTCAAGTCATGTGGCAATTCTGCTATTGTGAGTACCACAAACATTTCTGCACACAGACTCATGTTAGCCATCTTAAAATCAGCATCGTCATCATGCGTTTGCAATTCCACTCCTCTCGGAGTGCACGATATAGTACAATTGAGCTTGCACAGAAGGTCTCGTCCCAAAAGACAGACCGGACTTGAATTACACACTACAAACTGGTGTTTATCCCGAAATGGTCTATTCTCATGGGTAAAAGGTTTGTCAATGGATTGGTCATTTTCTAATTGCTCACCCCCACTACTTGAATCGATAGTCCCGAAAGAGTCAAATTAGGGACTACTTCTGTTCTCACCGTGGAGCGAGCAGCTCCAGTATCTAATAAGATGGTAACAGGATATCCATTCGCATCTGCATCCACAAACGGCCCACTCTGATCTACTTCTAGGATCGCATCTAAGGTGCATTCTTCGTGCACCCCCCTCTGGCACTCCCGTAAATCGTGATTTTGATCAAATCTATCTCGTATTTCAAAATAAGGCATCTGATGGTATAACTGATTTTGCATGGGTATCCTAGGAGGTTGAGGTACTTGCACTTGCGGCTCATATCCTCCTCCATAAATAGACCTGGGTCTTGTCACAGTATTGACAGTCTCGGACAGCTGTCCCTCACCTTCCATCTGTATCTGATTTGCTGGATTCGATCTACACTCACGCTTCCAATGCCCGATTTTGTGACAATAATGGCAGGCAGTGACCCTTTTCTGTTGGGCCACCCAGTCACTTGTACCTGGATCCATTCCTCTTCCTCTACCCTGACCAGGTTGGGTCACCATCTGTTGCCCCATACCTCTTCCACCTCCTCTGCCTCTGCCTTGACCTCCTCCAAATCCTTGCATCGTATCAGCATTTCTCAACTGCACCAACATCAACTTGTCCTTCAATTTCTTCTGTGCCGACTCCACTTGATCACTGCAATATTTAGCATAACGCAGAATCTCGTCCACCAACTTATTCTGCCAACATATCAAGTGTTGCTGTATCATCAAACTGATATCAGATTTCAGTCCCAACACAAACTTCGAGACAAACTGTCCCATATCTTTTTGTTCAATTGTATCCAATCCACTATGCTGCTTAAAAGCCAACCACAATCTTTCGTAATAAACATGTACTGATTCCTTAGAGTCTTGGGTGGTGCGGTCAATCTTCAACCAATCAACAGTTTGAGGAGCTACCTTCGACTGCAACCACGTAATCACTTGCTCGTATTTTCTCATTACATCAGGTGAAGGACCATGAGTCACTGAATCTCTAGGTGGCTCCGCAGTAGGCCACTCAATGGCGATCTTACATGCCGCCCACAAATCCGCAGGTACAACTATATCAAACAAGGTGTTCAAATCAATCCACAATACTTTCGAAATCTTTACAAACCGATCTATTTGCTTGTACCACTCAGCAGGTTTTTCCCTCAGCCGAGGAAAATCATTCGTAAATGCTGCTAAATCACCCCTGCTCCATGGCACATGGACATACCCTCCATTCTGTACCTCCCTGAGGGGGAAATTTCCTGCAGCTCCCGTCCCTCCACCCGGAGGCGGAGTATTCCCTATTCCAGTCTGAAAGCTTTTCTTTTTGGCCCATCTTTCTTTCCATTTGTCTAGTTCTCTCCATATCCGTATCCCTATCACTAGTTCTCTAATTTGTGCTTTTAATCCAATCATTCGCGTCTCTTCCAAATCCTTATCTGTGTAATTTAATCTACAGGAACCCTGTGTCAGCTTTGTTTTGGACAAATCAACCTCATACCTTTGGGCCAAAAGCAACAACGCATCATAAGCTCGTTTGGCCTTTCTTGTCATGTCTTTTGCTACGAACAATAGTTCGCTCGAGTCATATGTATGAATTCTGATCAGGGGCAGGTTACCTTCAATCACCTCGTCTAGTTCTGCCTTTAAACGTACCACATCCAGCATTGGCACCTTTATTGCGCTTTTTAACACTTTCTGTATTTCCTCTTTCTTTGTATCTTCCCTGTCACAGCTTTGAGTTCTCCTAGGAACTGCACCCTCTTCTCTCTCCGACGCTGAGCGTCTATCTCTTTCCCAGCTTCGGCTTCTCCAATGGTCACCTGCACAAACAACCTGTGGCCCAAACAGTACTCTAGGCGCTTCTTGTCTCTTGTCTGTCTCTTCCCTCGGCATCATTGACTCTCTCACTGGTTGAACCCACATTCTAAGGTCTGACCTAGAATTCGCTAGAGCTCCTGTCCGTACTCATTCCGCCCCACTATCCATTCTTGATGGATCAGCTGTAGCTGGCAGTGGAGTACTGGATTCCACTGGTATCCGACTGAAACCTGTCCCACTCATTGCAAGACTCCCTCCAGACATGGTCTCTTCCCCTTCACTCCTTTGCTGTTGACTGTCATTGGTTCTTTCTCTAGGAGTATATATCGGAACCACCGGCCCTATTGTGACTGGTACTGACAAAGCATCTGGTAACTGCATGTCTCCTGCAGGTTGTACTGGCTCAGAGTTGGAATACCTCCCTCCTCCAGACCCTCCCGGAATGCGTACCATTGTAATGCTGCCTCTTACTCCCGCTGATTGTTCCTCTGTACCCGGTTGTCCCACACCTACAAGCTCTTCTGATGGGCGCAACCTCTCTTTCTCTGATCTAGAGTCGCACGGTGGAAGATGGTCCACTAGCAATCTATCGAGGAAGCTGTCATCTGTATCACTGTTTTCCTCTGTCATCTTTTTCCCTTCAGCCCCCTCTCTTAATGTACGAAACGGGTACAAGCGTTCTCCCTCTATGGTGTCTACTCTCCATCTTTTCAACTGGGCATCCCATCTAGCATCCTGATATGCCTTCATTGCTTTCCTCATTCTTACTCATGAAGTCTCTCTCCTTTTCGCTAGAGCAGCTCTCATCCATGCATCTAATGCCTCAAATTGTGTGGGTCTAGGGGGAGGTTTTAGTGCATTCATCACCCCCCTCAACTGGGTCAGTACTTCCATACGAAAAGACCCATAACGAGGGAAAGCCAATTCACCCTCTTTCTCTGTAAGTTTATGCCAATTCTGAAGCCACACTATCGTATGAAGTCCTACATTTGTTGCCATGTAATGTGCCGGTGTGTCTTCTGGCGGAGCTTCTTCTCCTACCCGAGTCACTACCCCTGTGTCGCCTCTACACAAATCTCGCAACACCCTAAAGCATCTCATTGTAAAATCGATCAATTGTAAGCCCAAAATACACTGTTCCACTGCAAACAAACTTCCACCAATCCCAGCGCGGCGTTACACCAACCAACCTATCAAAGCGCGGCGCTCCCTGACGTCACTTCTCACTCCTTGCAGCGGCTCACCCGCCTTTACAATTTCACCGCAAACTCGCTCACACACATTCGTACCACAAGTAACTGTATAACCAAAAGTTATTAAACCAAGTAACTGTTCCTACACAATTACAATAACTTACAGTCACATAAAACAAGTAATTGTCTGACACTGAAGATCGATAGAACACTCTCACAAGAACATTCAGCCGTTGTGACCCCTGACCTGCGTTGGTCACTCAATCGCCATAGTCCACCCCGGTACCTGAGGCTTTCTACCGCAACCTCTTCCTCATTCACACAAAGGTCCCTAACACAAGTGGATCATTGATAGCGCTTCACAACGCCCACATTTAATCAGACAATTACAATACAAAACTATCCCGGGATCTTGGACTTGTCTTGAGTCCGCTCACCAAAACTTCCTGCTCCGCACGTGTCCGGACCAGTAAACCAAAAACCACATTCACTCTACATACATCCCAACTCCGCAAGACATTACCCACTTACTCATCACCGCAATCTAACACCACAATTCCTTTCATACGCACGCCACCACTGTTTCCGCTGCACCATCAACGTCCGCCAGTCTCCGTTCTCCGCCGTCTTCCACTCTGCTTCAGGGCTCTTCAACCCTACTCCCGATTACTCCCCTCACCTTAGAGGTAAACCACTTAAAGGTAAACCATCCTCTGCTACCATTTGATTACGCTAAATTGCACACCTGATGTTCCCTACTAAATATAGCGTAAGCGATCGATCTTTTATTTACCTAAAGTGGTTGAGGGGAGGAAACAACTCAGATTAATAACAGCAAAGTTGTCATGCCTGGAAAGACCACCAACTCCAAAGTGCAGTTTAAATATTTATTATAAGGCCAAAAACAATTGGATGTAAATACATCTCAATAGCAAAGAATAAAGGTACAGAAAAATCAATACAGAGCCAAGTTTACGAATATAAGTAATTCGGCCCAAAAGACAAATGATTATAAATTCCAAGATCACAACGCAACACAGAATAGATGCGATATTCAGTTCTCGACTCATTGAAAGAAGTCAAAATCTTTCCCTACACTGCTCTAGATAAGGGCCCTTCCTGTCTCTCTTCTATCATTCCCCAAAGGTGTCAGCACATGTCGACTTCCTAAGAAGTACTCACGTCAAATGGGTCGTTTTAGCTTAAGGCTATGGAGCTTGCTCTAAGATGCTCCTTCTTCTCCGTAAGCTAGCAGAAGTCTGGGCTCTCTGTCCCTGCGCATCATATAAAAAGATGGGATTCAACCCTCACTGCGTCATTCGTCTTAAAATTTTCCATCGCACCTCTAAGCAGTAGCTTTTCTTTCATGAAACAAATTTAATTAATGATATCTTCTTCCAGTGGCCTTGGCTTCCAGACAGACCAGACACGCAAGGCATCCTCCCTTCTCGCTTCCCAGCCATCTTCAAAGACATTCTGGGTTTCTCCTTAACTCTGAAAATAACGATGTGTTTCTTTCACCTGCAGTAGGATGAGAACATTCTAACCTTGAACACAACAACATTTTGGGGCATATTATCAAGAACGGCGTTACAATTATCGCCGCTTTAGCGGCAGAAAACTGCAGCTAAAGCGGCGATAATGGGCTTGATAATATGCCCTGGAGAATTCCAATAGAAGCCCATGTTGACACCAGAACATGGGCTTCTATTGGAATTCTCAAGGGCATATTATCAAGCCCATTATCGCCGCTTTAGCGGCAGTTTTCTGCCGCTAAAGCGGCGATAATTTTAACGCCGTTTCTTGATAATATGCCCCTTAATTATTTATTTCTCGAGAGCGAGAATAATCACAACCTAAGACATTGGGCCTATAATTCAGGCAACTTAAACTAACCACAATTACGGTGTATAGAAATAATATCGTCCTGCACATTATGCATGAAGGAATCGTAATACATACAAAGTTCTACTTAAATGCGTTCACTAGTTTTCAACATCAGATGATACAAATAAATGTTTCTTAATAGTTGTAAAACACTGCAAACAATACGAATACATGTGAGTGCGTTTAAACCATGAGTATAGTGCACTCATACAAAATAGAGTGCTATCAGCGCTCTATCAATAGCAAAAAGTTAGTCACTTTTATTATTCGGATCCTGAAAACCCAGCACCACGATGATAATGATGTGAATGATGGGAGATCTTATGATGATAAAAACGTATTTCAGTCCTTGCAGGATGCAGGTGGCCTGCATATGTCTCCAGACATCTGTCTTTCCTCACCAACCCCTGCCACAGCAACTGAGGTGTTTCCTCCTTTGCCACACTGATTACCATGGCAACCATTTGCGGGCGGATACTTCGCCACTGCTTCGGGAGACACTCGTGCATAGGAGGTACGAACTTATCAGGGTTTTGCCTCGCGTTTTGGTCAAGAGGCTGCTGTGCTTTGTATCCATTTTTGCTCATGGATCACACTGACAATAATTCACCGTTTTGAACGTTCACCACAACATTTACGGACTTCATTTTAGAAGCACAGGGCTTCCTATTTTGAAATTTGGAACTCTTCATTGATTTGTGTTGCATATCACAGCTGTTGCCTTTGGACCATCGGGTCCCTCCTATATACATTTTGGGCTTTGGAATACTTCACCGGATGCACCATTTGGACAGCGCTCCATCGGATTACCTTGCTTCATTATCCCCATATTGCCTTGAAAAAGTCTGAGTACAGATGAAACACGTGTCGGCTAAAATCGTGTGCTGGAAATCTTTAAGAAATCAATAAAGAAAAGGATTTATCAACTGGTGACGCTTCTGGAATAATTCAAATGTTCCATATATAACTTGTTGAATTTGAGTGTTTACATGTGCTCAGGAATTTTTTTTTTTTTTTTTAATTTGTCCAATATTGTTCTTGGATTGGTATACTTGGTAATGGGTGTGCTGTATCAGCTTCTTTCTTTTGTGTATTAATATGCATGTTATTATGTAGCGTGCTGATAACACCTCTAGGTAGTAGGTGTACGAGGCAACCTTAGCACCCCGCTGTAATTACAGCAACATAATTATTCACGCTCAATACTGTTATTCACAGATACGTTGTCCTATTGATGTGCGGTTCTTTCCCTCATAGGGAACACTACTACCTACCTGTTCTTCTTGCATAGTGGAAGACACTTTGCCAACTACAGAGGCTAAGATTAAAGTTTTAACAGAGGTCCTACACACAGGACAGACTAACCAGGAATATCTTCTTGCCTTTAATAAGGTACTTTCTGATGTACTGATGGACACCTGGAAAAAAGCTGGCTATTGACCTCCTGCCAACAGACCAATAGCAAGGCAGCATAGGCATGCCCCCGGGGACCTGGATTTCCTGACTCAACATCCCACCCAGGAGAGCCTGGTGGTGCAGGCGTCTATGAGTAAACTCAACCCCAATACATTTCCAGCATCTCCACTAGCAGGGAATCCAAGCAATTGAAAACATTCACCAAGTGTATGATCTTATCTGCCGAACTTGCTCTCAGATCTGTCAACACCAACTGCCTCCTGAGGAGGTACTCCCATGCATTGTGGGACAGAGTGGAAGATATCTTGTCAGCTGTCCCTGATGACATTTGACCAACCCTGCAACATCTCATCAAAGATGGCCAGGATGCAGCCAAGTACTCCTTCAGCTCTGGTCTGGACACAACTGAATGTTTCAGTAGGGCAGTTGGAACCAGCGTGGTGCTTCTGCACCAAACCTGAATTCGCTCCACTGGCTTCTCGAACAGCATCCAGCAATTTTTGATGGACATGCCATTTGATGGCACTAGACTCTTTGGAGAAAAGGCCACTGTATGCTCTCTAGGCCATTGCCCCTCCTTTCTGACAATTCCCCCAGCAATTTCACCCCTCTCAAAGCATTGACAGGGGTACCAGCAAAGGCAAAAGCAGAACGTACCTAAACACAGCAGACCTGTCAGTCCTTTTGAGGTAGAGGCAGGGGGTCAGGCTCACAGCACCAAGAACCCCAGGCGCAATGTACTACCCAAACCTCAACCCCTACCACCACTGCAACTCCAGCTAAACCACTTTAGTTCACTCTTGGCACCTCATGATCACCCAGTGGGCAGTTGCATCACCTTCTACCTTGACAAGTGGAGGAGCTTCACATCTGACAATGGATGCTCCAGATTGTGGAATACAGTTAGTCTGTTCCTTCCTTACACACCCCTAAACATGCCACCCACACCGCAACAACTCGCAGAGGATCACTTGTCCATACTTCACGGAGAAGTTCAAGCTCTCCTGGTCAAGGGAGCTATAGAGAGGGTGCCAGCAGCAGAAATTGGGACTGGCTGCTACTCGTGGTATTTCCTGGTGTGGAAGCAGGATGGAAGTCTTCCTCCAATTCTAAATCCTTCCCTCCTCTGGAAGGACAAGTTCAAAATGCTCTCCCTGGCCCAATTTCTGCCCTGAATCCAGGAGACTGAATGGTGGTGCCAGATTTGCAGGAAGACAATTTTTGCATTCCCATCTTGCAATTACACAGACATAACCTGTGTTTTCAGGTGGGCTAAGATTACTTTCCATTCTCTGTGCTCCTCTTTGGCCTTACCAGTGCACTTTGGGAGTTCACTCAGGTGACGATGGTGGTCACAGCCCATTTGCAGAGGCTACGAAGCACTAGTTTTCTCATACCTCAAAGACTGGCTACTGAAGGTGGGCTCACCTCAAACAGTAGTAAGCCACATTCAGATGGCCAACCTGATAACATCATTGGGCTTTTCCATCACTGTGCCGAAATCCCACCTGACTTCTTCACAATGGCTGTCCTTCATCGAAACCATCCTGAACAGCGTGCTTTTCAGAGCTTTCCTTCTGCCCAAACAAGCCCTGGATATTTGGGATGTGATTCCTATGTTTCAACCCTTAACACGGGTCTCAGTGAGAGCAGCTTTGAGGCTTCTGGGCCTCCTGGCCTCTTGCATCCCACTTTTGGATAACACTAGGTGGCACATGTGGGTTCTACAGTGGGATCTGAATTCTTAGTGAACTCAGTATCTATCAAAAGTGATCGATCAGAGTCCATCTATCCATCAGAGGAGTTTGAACATTGACAGTTTATGGTTTTTGATCTTACTCCTGAAGTGGTTGGTGTCATCCTGGCAGCCAGGTGTCCCTCCACCAAAACTGTATATGCAGGATGCTGGGAGAAGTTTGTTGTCTGGTGTTCTTTCCATGACATTTAACGTTTACATGGCAAATTATTCAACATACTAATATTTTGTCTTTTGTCTAGCCCAGCAAGGCCCTTCTTTGGCAGCAGTTAAGAGTTATCTTTCTGCCTTCTTGCACTTGGCAGATCAGCCATACCTCGTCAAAACACCTGTTGTGATGCGTTTCTTGAAGGGACTGATCCACATGTTCCTGCAAACACATTCTGTGATGCCACAATGGGACCGTAATTTGGTACTCACATACCACTCTCCCCACCTGCTGACCATAAAAACAGTGTTTCTCATTGCCATAACATCTGCCAAGTTCCAGGCTTTGTCTGTACTACAACCAAACACGTCTTTCTTCACAGACAAGTTGGTTATCCTGATGAAAGCTGCATTCCTGTAGTCACAGCCTTGTACATAGGGCAGCCTATAACCTTGCTGGCTTTTTATGCTCCAGTTCACTTATCTAGGGAGGATAAATGGCTCCACCTAAGAGGGCCCTCCATTTTTACACTGATTAGATTAGAAACCATTGATTGGACAATCAACTTTTTTGGGCTTCTCTGGAGCAATAAAGGGGAATGCGGTGCAAAAGAGAGCCATCTCCCGATTGCTTGTTTCATGCATTAAGATCTGCTATGGGCTAGCCAAAAAGGAAGCCTCAGATTGTTTTCACGCTCTTTGTACCACAGCAAAGGAGTCTAACAGTGTGCTGGTGTGTGGTGTGCCAGTCCTGGACATTTGACAGGCTGCGATGAGGGTGTCTCTCCACACATTCATGAAGTAAGTATGTATTCTATATATTTTTTTCGATATTTTTAACATCAATGTTTTTGTGATCGATATTCTATCAGTGAACCATATGTGAGAACTGAAATTTGTTGTTAATGTAAAGAAAACGTTAGTATGCACACTAATATAAATGGTGAGATTGCACAGTAAATGCACTTTCTGTAAGTGTTCAAGTGCGCTACATTAAATTAGTAATGTTAAGTCACACGAATACCTAAGTCCTTACGTAAACAGATATGTGGCCTAGTCAAACATGAAAGTGTAGAGCCAAAATTATGGTGCTCCAGTCCCCCTTCTGATTGCGAATAAATTCATCACAGATTATAATTTGATGTTATCAGACGAACCATCTAAAACCTTGTGGTCTTGAGCATCTTTCATCTAGATTCTTCCAGACGTTTCATGTTGTCATAATATTTACTCTGACCACTCTCCTCTAACTCTACATCTGCTCTACTCACTCTTCTTCTAATATGTGCATACTTGTATCCCTTAAAGATCATGAATAGGAATATTGCACAAAGACCAATTATCAAAAGAGTTTTTAAGATGGCATCCAGAATTCCACTTCCCAGGTTTCCAAACCATTTGCATTCAGCAGACAATCCATTCCCAATGGCTTCACAAGCTCCTGTCGCTTCTAGCTCTTTCAAATCATTTGTCAATCCAGATATATTCTGAATATACTTCTCCATATCCTGACTTTCGTCTGGGATATAAGTGCAGCATTGCTGAACTTTTAACATCCTGCAGACTCCGCCGTCTTTTGCGAGCAAAAGATCCTACACATGTCGGGTTTGTAAAACCATAGACCTTATCGCAACAATCTCAGTACTTACAAGCAGTAAAGAATTTGCAGTACTAATAGCCACTTTATCCACTATTGTAGACAGCTTTCTATTTATCAGATCATTCAGAATCACACCTATAGATGGGATTATGGTGCCAAAAATATCTTTTACTATATGTGCTGCACCAACATCTTGTCTAGTTCTATGCTTCATTTCACATACAGGGTCATTAAAATGTGTCACATGGTAAATCTTCGGGAAAACTATACTAAGATAACATGTACTATACCATCCATTGGGCGATTTAAAATATGCATACTGTCCACATATAAAGCATACTCCAGGAATCACCGGATCCTGTCCCTCCAAAAAAAGGTTTTTCTTCCCTCTCGCCTCAAAAACATGTTCACAATTGCCCTGTCATAAAAATAACAGGTCTATATAACTCTGGTCAATGTGTATACACAGCTTTCCTTTATGTTGCCAATCGAAGGTCAAGGCAGGCAAATTTCCTTTCACCTGATGTTCAATTTCTTCACTACTCCACCTGTGGTGTCTTTTAAGATCTTTATCCATTTCAGATTTGGACTTTAGATCACTCCTTCTGTCTTCCACTAGATTCAAGAATTTCTTCTCCAAATCTGACTTGGAACAATTCAAATTATGTCCATGTGTGTATGCTGTGTGTAGTGACTTAAGAGTTGCAAAATGTAAACCTGCAATCTCTGCACCTTTGAAATAATTCTTATTCAAATGTTTGAACATGGGAACTTCTGAAAGAACCAAATCATAATTCAAAAAATAATATTGAAACCTACCCTGTCTATAAAACAGGCTTAGCTGAAGGTTACAAGAAATTCCACATGTCAAAGGAATATGATGGTAGGATAAACACTCTGCAACAGACGCAGGCAGCTGAGTACATACATAACAATCCCTCGCAACCATAGTGTCAATGTATTCATAAAGCAATCTAAAATAAGCGTTTGAAGCATAATCACCCCTTGACAGATCTGTGTGTAACTTAACTCCCCACAACTGTAGATTACTATCATCGGGGTGTGATGCAGTAGAGGCAATTGTAAGCTTGATTTCTACTGGCCTACTTGTAGCTGGATATAACCCTGTAAGCACTATGATTAATACTACAACTACAACTATTAGTGTCCCTGCTAGGATGTAGCTTCGCCTGTTAGTATTAGAATTGGTTTCCATTTCTTCGTTAGAATCTAAACTGTTGGGTGGAATGTAGAAGCTACAGAGTCTTCTCTCTTGGTTTCCACCTTTGCAAGCAGCAAAACCAAGTTCAAATGATATGCAACAAAATAACGTACAAAAGTCTTCGTGAGTCTTCCTTAACCCTACTTTGTGCTCTTCTAAAGGACAACCTTCATTTGCCTCAGGGCCTCGGTACTCTTCTTTCTTCCCTACAAAGTCTATTTACATGTCTCTAATAATAAACAGTTCAAGTTCATTGACAATCAGTTCCAAAATGAAGTGTTTCAGTCGATCGACTCTTGACGTCCTCCCAAGTGCCAGCTATAGTTAACAAAAGGTTGTAGTTGGTCTCATCTTTTCCTTCATTTGTATACTCTCCATTAAAGGTACAAGCATTGTAAGTTCAGTATCTGGCAACTTCATTGGCATATCTGTTGCCAACGGTCACATAATCCCCCTTACATTGTACTGCACACTTAACGACAGCAATTTGTGCAGGCATCAGCAATGCTTCAAGGTTTTTTTAGACTTGCTCCCCATTCTGAATGGGCATGCCCGAGAAGGTCATAAACCCCTTCTGGGACCATAACTCTCCGAAATCATGAGCAACACCAAAGCCGTACTGACTATCAGTGAAAATGGTCACTCTCTGCTGGTCTGAGACACAGCATGCTCTAGTAAGAGCAGTCAATTCAGCCACTTGTGCTGAGAACACTCTCTGGAGCCACAAGGTCTACTACTCCTGAAACTGTAAAGACTGAGTAAGCAGCCCCAAAATTTCCTTCATGGTTTCGCAATGAGCCATCCACAAACAATGCAAAATCAGATTCCAGACTTGAATCAATAGGGATATGCCGACCCCTACCTTGTGACCAAAAACCACCTCCACCTTGCTTGGCAGGAGTTCCCTGCAGCTACAATCCCTGCTTAGGGGGTGCATTCCCAACAAATGGAGGACCCTGACTTCCCCTCAGAGCAGCTTTCAGTTGTGCCACTATGAGTTTCTTCTTCAATTTCTTCTGCCTCATGGCAATCTCATCATTGCAATACTTAACGTATTGCAAGATCTTATCAACCGACTTATTCTGCCAACAAATCAAATGCTGTTGAATCATCATGCTAATCTCAGGCCTCAATCCTGTCACAAACCTAGACTCAAAATGTCACATGTCCTTACGTTCCAATGTTCCCATTCCACTATACTGTTTAAGTGCCTGCAGCAGCCTCTCATAATTTGCATGAATTTTCCCTTTAGGTTCCTGGGTAGTACGATCAATCTTGACCCAGTCAATATCTTGGGGCGACACTTTAGACTTAACCACGTCATCACATGATTGCACTTTTTCATTACTATTGGTGATGGACGAGTAGTCAAAGGATCCCTTACTGGTTCTCTCCCGGGGCATTCTGTAGCTAGCTTACATGCTGTCCACAAATCACTTGGAACCACAATGTCAAATAGAGTATTCAAATCAGTCCATAAAAACTTCAAATATTTTACAAATCGCTCAACTTGTTTGTACCATTTCACAGGTTTCTCTCTTAACCTAGAGATATCATTAGTAAAGGATTCAAGATCAATCCTACTCCAGGGTACATGAACATAACCTCCACTAGGAACCTCTCATAAGGGAAAGCTAGTGGCTCCCGCTCCCCCCTGTCCGGAAGGAGGCGGTTCCCCCTTTTGGGACTTTTCCTCTTTGTCCAAATGACTTCCCACTTATCGAACACACTCTGAATCCGGATGCCTATGGCTCTTCTGTAAAGCTTTTGCATGCTCCAAATCTACGTCATATTTCTGAGCTAGTTCAGATAATTTATCATGTACTTGTCTTGCTCTGCTAGGAACAGCCTTGCTCATAAACAAAAGCTCATTTTGTTGATAAGTGTCTATTCAAGCCAATTCAAGACTTCCACTTATCATCTCATCTAATTCAAGTATAAATTTAGCTACATCCACCAAATTAACTTTCAATGTTGACTTGATTGCTCCTTGACTTATTTCTGTGCTTCCACTTTCATTCGAGGTGGCATTAAAAACCTTCAGGCATTTGTCTAGTTCCTGAGCATCAAGTCTTTGTGGCCCCTCAGAGGTCTTTGGTACTGGTCCTTCCTTGGGGGTGCTACTATGTACATTCAGGCCTGGCTCCCAGGTGAGCAAATCCAATTTAGCTACCCCTGAAATCACCACAAAGGTCCAAACCCAGTCTGATTCGCTGTTGGATCTGCACCACAAGGGGAACTCGCATTCGTTGGGAACAAAAAAATAAGCCTCACATTCGAACAGGTAAGCTGGGATTATATTTAGTAACTACAGAGCCAATAGTTACCGGGACAGTGACAACATCGGGAACATTCGAAGCTACGGCAACATTCTGAGCTGCAGACAAGTGAGGGGCACAAATCCCCGAACTCCCTCCCATCGAGCTTTGATTCAAATTCACAGGAGTAGCCACCATTGCATTAGAACCCACATTTACTGGTGCACTAGCAGTTCAAGAATTTCCACTTACACTAACACTTCCACCTCCCTTTGTTTGGGTTTCATTGTATGGAGGCAGACGCTCTGACAACACATCTACAAAACTATCACCCATGTCGCTGTCACAGTTTTCACCTCCCTCAGCTGATTCCCTTACCTCAGTTCCTCTCTCTCTCTCTTTTTATTCTCTTGTGTGCCCTTCTCAAATTTCTCCAGGTCAACGCCAGATAAAACTTACTTACCTCTACCATGTCTGTTCTCCACCTCTTCACTTCTGCGTCCCACCTTGCATCTACATATGTACGTACTGTCTTTCTAGCTCTTCCTTGATACCTTTCTTTCTCACTGGCATGAGCTGCACGCTCCCAGGCATTGAGTGCTTCAAACTGTTTAGGTCTAGGCTGTGGTTTCATCTCATATAGAATTCTTCTCAAGTTCTCAATGATTCTGACATTAAATGCACCATAGTGTGGAAATGCCAGTGCACCTTCTTCCTCAGTGATCTTGTGCCATTGTTTAAGCCAAATATAAGTGTGCAGCCCTACATTTATTGCCATATAATGACCTGTGGACTCTTTGAGTGGTGCGTCTTCCCTCTCCCTAACAGCCAGTGTCACATCTCCCCTTATCGAATCTCGTATGACCATAAAAAAAGTCATTTTGTCAGGTGAAATGTCAATATTCACAATTAGAATTATTTGTTTCAAAGCAGGATCCAATAATTGACCGTGACGTAGACAACCAATAGCAGCGCAGCTTTACACTGACTGTATGGAAAACATAGGGGTTTGTCCAAATACTCCTGCTGCATCTGGACAGAGGAACTACTCTGGAAAAGAACAGTAATGCAGAGGAACAAATACATATACAAGTCTCTAGGGAGAAAACAAATTAATCCCTATCAATGAGTCATCAATCTCTACACTTATTTCAATTATATCAAACCGATACACACTCCCAAAAATTGTTATTCAGGCATATATTTATCTTTTTATATTACTGAACATGCACAAAAATACATACAAAACATAAACATAAATATGGACAATATACAAAACACCAGTCCTTCCTACCCTTTGTTTTTGTCTATTGCTGCTACAAATAAACAAAAAATCATTATTTAACAAAGAGCAATCCGAGATACTGTGAGGTAGTCCACTACACCATCAAGGGAATTAATCCCCCCTCCACTTGTTACATAAGGAGCAAAATCACAGTCTTTATGAATAAATCACATTCTGTCGGACTTCTCCGTGATGAAAGGTCGACGCGTTTTGGCCCATTCATTCGGGCCTCATCAGGACAGGGGAGACAAGAAATGGCAATATCTAGGTCCTAATCTATGGAGCGCTCATTCCAACATAATTCTAGGGTCCATGTCTTTCTTAGATATGTATGGCACAAAAAACAATAGGGGGCCTCTTCCGTGTAGTCACTGGCCAAGTATATGTCAGTAATGGGGCCCCTGCTTTTTATACTGAAGAAGTCCGTTTCAGTATAGCATGAATCCTCTTAAACGGATTTCACCAATCTATTGGTCGTCTGAATAACTGCTCGACACAAATCTTCACCAACGCGGTATGTGTCGGCGTCCCTCACGCTCTCAGTTGCGTCCTCCAGCTCTAAATGCTGAATGCGTTCACGCTAACTGAAATGGACTTCTTCAGTATAAAAAGCAAGGGCCCCATTACTGACGTATACTTGGCCAGTGACTACACGGAAGAGGCCCCCTATTCTTTTTTGTGCCGTACATATCTAAGAAAGACATGGACCCTAGAATTATGTTGGAATGAGCGCTCCATAGATTAGGACCTAGATATTGCCATTTCTTATCTCCCCTGTCCTGATGAGGCCCGAATGAATGGGCCAAAACGCGTCGACCTTTCATCACGGAGGAGTCCGACAGAATGTGATTTATTCATAAAGACTGTGATTTTGCTCCTTATGTAACAAGTGGAGGGGGGATTAATTCCCTTGAGGGTGTAGTGGACTACCTTACATTATCTCGGATTGCTGTTGTTAAATAATGTTTATTTGTTTATTTGTAGCAGCAATAGACAAAAACAAAGGGTAGGAAGGACTGGTGTTTTATATATTGTCCATATTTATGTTTGTTTTGTATGTATTTTTGTGCATGTTCAGTAATATAAAAAGATAAATATATACCTGAATAACAATTTTTGGAGTGTGTATCGGTTTGATATAATTGAAATAAGTGTAGAGATTGATGACTCATTGATAGGGATTAATTTGTTCTTCCCTAGAGACTTGTATATGTATTTGTTCCTCTGCATTGCTGTTCTTTTCCAGAGCTTTACACTGACTGAGCAATCCCAGCACAACACACTGTGACGTTAGTCTCACTCCTTCCAGCAGTTCACCCTCCTTTACAATTTTCACAAACACACTCTCTTCAGCATATACATACAACCAAATACAAATGCAATGGCAACAAATAACAATTGTCTGCTTCGCTAAAGAAATCAAAAGAATTCAATCATGCAAGAAATAATTCGGAACAACACTTTCCGATCTACTCTGACACACATTGAAATAAAACCTTTACCTGCAAAGGGAATCACCCTGATCAATTCAGTTTCACTCTGCGCAAAGGTCCACCACACTAATCACACCTCACCTTCACAGATAAAGATAAATATCCCTATCTCAATTGGGCTGTTGATGATGTCTCGCGACAGTCCCCACAAAACCTCAACAGACACTTATAGTACAGTGTCTTCTACACCTTTTAATATCACCCCGGAATCTTAGGCCCCATCGGACCCGTTAACAATTCTTCACATTAAACACCACATTCACACAGCCTTCAAGATAGGTCCACCAGGGGGGCGTGGCTAGCAGCCGAAGCAAATGGCCGCTGCCTAAGGAGGCTCCGTTACCCAGCCAACTCCCCAACGATCCGGCCAGTAATCCGTGGGCATTAGTGACCCCGAAAGCAGTGGACTAAGGGTCGGAAGCGACAGGGAATCCGACGCGCCTGGTGCGACTCCCGCTAAGCGCACCCCGGCAGCGCAGCACCGAGGAGAAGGAGTGCGGCCTCTAATTAAAACTGAAGCCGGGGCCTGAAGTTGGTTTCGACCCGACCGCACCGAGAGCGCTGACACCCGGCTGAACACAGCAGCAGATGTTGCATTGGTGCCAAAGCAGGCACAACAAGACCTGCAACAGTAAGCACTCGCTCCGATACGGAAAAAGAAAGCTTGAAGCAGGGGCCGACGTAACGCCGGTCTACAGTGACAATCGAGAAACAGCGCGATCGCTACCACGGAAGGGACCTGCCGTCTAGTTGGTGAACGGCACCAACTAACCCCCGGCAGCGAACCCGGGACACGGAGGCAGGATAAGACGGACCGCAGTTGCAGGCACCTACCGATCACTGCTCACAGCTGAGGGAAGATCAATGAGATGCCGCAGCTAGAATTAGGAGCGGCCGGGTGAAGTACGACCTTTCTTGAAACAGTGAGCACCAAGCGAGCGATAAGAGACACCCTGGATCGGCGCCGCTCCACATAGCATAACCCCTAAGCCCGGATCAACCTACTGGGCCCCCCAGGGAATCGTGGGTCACTTTAACCCCCCCGCCAGCAAGGGGAACTGCGCATCGTGTGTGGACAGCATCGAGTCACTAAGAAAGCCTTATAACCACGACCAGACCGGTCTGCTATAATTTAAAGGCCCCACAGCCGCGAAGCAGCAAAGTCATTACAGCCTAAAAGAAATACAAGACAGCATAGCCCTGCCTCACCCTTATGGACAAGATCGGTAGCTGCTAGTTATCTAAAGAAACAACAGGCAGGTCGCCCTGATTCCTATCTCAACGCAGATAAGAGACTTTGGATACTGAACCACCCCTCGGACCAACTGCCCCTCTGAGTTTGAAGGCGCCATGGGAGGAAGGGGACAGCGCTCAGTACAAAGCAACCGCCTAGACAAATACACCTTTGTTAAAGAGCAGCAGGACACATCGGGTGATGCCCCGAGCTCGGCTAATGGCCAGCAAGCTGAAAAACCAAAGGAGGTCACCCTGCAGGATGTGATGGCCACCCTTCAACAAATGCAAACCTCCATAGGTGCCATATCTTGTGACATCACACTGCTAAGAGCCGATGTATCAAAAATAAACACAAGAGTGACAGAGGTTGAAACCACCACGGCGGCCCTATCGACGGACACGGCAGCGCTGCAACAGCAAGTACGGCATCTTGAGCAAGTGACCAAGCAGATGGCTGAGAAACTCGACGATCAGGAAGGGCGCTCTCGGCGCAACAACATCTGTTTAGTAGGGGTACCAGAAAGCGTCAAGGGACCAGCACTCGATCTCTTTGTGGAGAAACTGATCCAAACGCAACTCAAACCTCGCGGTCTCTCAAGATTCTTCTCGGTGGAAAGAGCCCACTGTGTACCGGGCGGGCGACCCAAGCCAGGGGCCCCCCGCGACCTATCCTGGCGCGACTTTTTAACTTCCGGGACCGAGATGCGATCCTACAGTCGGCCCGAGTCGGTCCCCCTTTGAGAATAGACAACAGCGATGTGACACTGTACCCGGATTACACGGCGGCGGTCACTAGACAGCGGTGAAATTTTTTGGAAGTCAAGCGAGAGCTGCGAAACAGGGAACTGAAATATGCAATGCTTTTCCCAGCAAAGCTCAGGGTTGAAGCGGAAGGGAAGAGTTGGTTTTTCGCGACGCCGGAGGAGGCCCATGACTGGCTGGAGGGGTGGCGCCCGGCCACGGGGGGTAACCGGCAAGGAGCAAAGTATAGACAGCAACGTTCTCAAACAGGCCGACCCTCAGGAACAGAGATCATGACAGCGACCAACATCGAGACGGCACCTGGCAGTGACATAGAATGTCGTACTTGTTGAGGTGTCTGGCGCAAGGGGATCGCCCCGGGACGCCCCCGCAGGGCTCTGCCTCATGCCAGGGGAGTGGCAATAGTGGCCGCGTGATGCTCTATCTGAACAATGTGACCTAGACCGGGAAGACATAAGGTGTAAGCTGTACGCCCTGGACAATGAGGACACACTTGGGGACAGGCGGAGGGCACGGGACGACTCCCCACCCCCTTTACGCAAGTACACAGTTATGGGGTTAAAGCACTCTGCTAAGTTGGGGTGGCGGGTAGTTTTGAATCCGCTATGCAGGGAGGCAGGGAGGGGGGTGGAGGGATGGGGTCAGTTATTTGAGTTTATTTTTGTTATGATTACAATTTTAATGTTTGGTGCTACAGGTCAGATTAAAATAGATGACAGAAGAAGAGACGAGCTCCCAGTTATCCACGGCAGACTAGCCGTTAATAATCACTATGGCAGACACGACCCTAGAAGACAGTGACACTGGCCTCCGGACACAGACTTCTCATGAGTCTGGCCCCCCGCTGAAAATAATCTCGTGGAATGTCAACGGCCTGGGGGACAAAATCAAACGAGGTCTGGTCTTACACTACCTTAGACGTAAAAATCCTACGTTCGCACTCCTCCAAGAATCTCACCTGCAGGGAACGACCGTAAAGGCTCTCGATAGATGGGGGTTTAACATGGTAGTTCACTCCGACTTCACCTCCGGGTCCAGAGGGGTGGGGATCCTAATAAACAGGCGATTCCCCTTGATAGTAACTGGAACACACAAGGATGATCAGGGGAGGTTTGCAGCAATAACATGCCAATGGGATGGTAGACTATATAATATTGTGTCAGTATATATCCCGCCGATGCTACACCAGAATGCTTTTTCAGAGCTGGGGAAATTTCTACTCGCACTGCCAGATGGAGAACTCATTATGGGAGGCGACTTTAATGCCGTCATGGATACATCCTTAGACCGACAGCCCCCTAGGGACCCGGGAGGGACCAATCGCAAATTAAATGGATTTGTAGAGGCGCTGGGACTACTGGATGTCTGGAGAATCAGACACCCGACGGGGCGACAATATACATTCCACTCCGGAGTACATAATAGTCTCTCCAGAATAGACTACGTCTTCACCTTAGCCACAGGAATGTTGGGAATGACTGAGACCACACACTTGCCCAGGGGAATATCGGACCACTCACCGATACTTATTGCATATGCACCCTTTGCCCCACGGAACCAGCGGGCATTCCCAATTCGCCCGGGGTATCTCAAAAATCGTACAATACGACAGGGCCTCATTAAGGCGACGAAGTGCTATTTTAAAGAAAATCAGCACTCGGTCCCCTCCCTAACGACTCTATGGGAGGCATACAAGACAGTCCTCCGTGGGCAGGCAATCCCCTTAATAGTGGGACAGAGACGGGAATGACAAGGCCACGTAGATAAATTGGAACAGGAAGTAGCGAAGGCAGAGGCTGCGCATGCGGCAGACGCCACTGAAGAAGCGACACACAGGTTACACCTTGCACAACAGGAATACACAGCTTACACAAGGGAGGAAGCCGTTGCTACGCTAACCACCATGCAACACACTGTCTACGAACAGGGTGATAAAGCAGGGCGACTGCTTGCCTGGTTGGGGAGAAAGGAAAAGGGGCGTAACTGGATAGCACAGATCAGATTAGAAGACGGACGTATAGTAACTGCACCGCAACAAATTGCAGAAGCACTGGCAACACATTATACGACAGTATATACACCAATAGCTACTGCGACTGGGGAAGATAATCTCAAATTTCTTCGTGACATACACATGCCCAAGCTAACCCCAGAGGCAGTACAAGCTTTAGAGGCGGACATTACACCAGAAGAACTCACGCAGGCAATTAGAGCATTACATGCAGGAAAAGCAATGGGACCCAACGGGATCCCGGTTGAGTTCTACAAGTATGCAGCCCCCCAGCTGGTGCCACACCTATTGGCCATGTACGTAGATAGCTTGGAAACAGGGATCCTACCAAGAGATCAACGTCTCGCAACTATAGTTGCGATACCCAAACCGGGCAAGCCGGCGCAGGAGTGCACGTCCTACAGACCGATCTCTTTGATCAACGCGGAAGCAAAAATACTCGCAAAGGCGCTAGCCACCAGACTGCAACCCCACCTAGCCACGGTGATCCACCCGGATCAATCGGGCTTTATGCCCAACCGCATGGGGTGATGGAACGTAGGTCGACCATAGCGGAGGACGCAGTGATAATATCACTTGACGCACGAATGGCATTTGATTTAGTTGAGTGGCCTTTCCTTTTTGCAGCCATGGAACACCTAGGTTTCGGGCCAAAATTTCGTGCATGGATCCAACTATTATATACTCAACCGATAGCGCAAGTGGTGGTTAACGGCCTTATATCGAATGAATTCCCACTAGGGAGAGGGACACGGCAGGGCTGTCCATTGTCGCCATTCTTATTTGCAATGGTACTTGAGCCTCTGGCGGCATGGATCAGGTGGGACCCAGTGATACGTGGCCTACGATGGGCAATCGACTGGGAAGACCGTATATCGTTATATGCGGACGACATTTTATTATACTTAGCATCCCCAGCGCGCTCCCTTAATCGCCTTTTAGATATATGTGCGGCCTATGGACGAGTATCCGGCTATACCATTAACTGGGAAAAGTCACTCCTCTATGTTTTACACGGCCCCCTGCCGCAGCTTCCACGAGGATGCACCCTACAGGTAGCAACCACTGGCCTTAAGTACCTCGGGATATTCATAACGCATGACCACATACACTTCACTGAACAAAATTTGACGCAGCCCTTGAGGAGATTCAAAAGTGATGTCGCACATTGGCGCTCGTTGCCGTTGACCTTACTGGGGCGAGCTGCCCTTTTTAAAATGGTGGCGCTCCCCAGGTTTCTATACGCGCTACAAAACACACCATTCCCTGTCCCCCGGGAATACTTTGCAGCTATAAATGCCGAAATAACAACGCTGCTCTGGGACGGGAAAACTTCCCGTATAGCTCTGTATAAACTTACTAGAAGCTGGTATGACGGCGGCATCGCCCTCCCCGACATTAAAATTTACTATTGGGCTTCCCAGCTGGTGGCAATTAACTACTGGCTCCATGCCCCCCAGGGGGACCCAGCGTATCGAATGGATAGACACCTACTGGCCCCTTCTGGGATAATGGGAGCGCTTTACAACAAAAAGAGAAGGCATAACCTCACGGGCCCAACAGCACACACGCTACACATATGGTTCGAGGCACAAAGAGCCTTAGGCTGGGAAGGAGTAGTCACGCAAGCCATGCCTGTATGGGATACGAAGAGACTAGGTTTGTTGCGCAATACCAAAGGCTTTAACAAGTGGGACTTGATAGGGATATCGACAGTAGGGGATCTATGGAAGAAGGGACAAATAGTCACGTTCGCCCATTTACAGGCCACTTATGGATTAGCACAGACAGAGCTATTTCGCTATACTCAGGTCCGTCACGCGCTCCAATCTCTGCTGCCACCGGGAACACGACCTGAAGAGGCATCCCCACTAGAGGACAGGCTCTTGACGGCCCATCTCCACAAAAGGCGATCTCACAAACCTACAGGAAAATAGTAAATAATCGCCCAGACCCCACAGCGGCGTTGAAGGCCAAATGGGAACTAGAATTGGGAGACATAGACGAGGCTGACTGGCGGGAGGCACTGGCATCCCCTAAAGAGGCTTCCATACCGTCGCGACTTCGACTAGTGCAATTAAAAGTCCTGCACCGCACATACTATGCCAGGACACTCCTACACAGAATACACCGAGCGGATACGCCGCTCTGCCTTAGGAACTGCGGGGAAGTGGGTACATTCTACCATACCATATGGCTATGTCCAGAGACGACACGCTATTGGAAGGCGGTGATGCGTCCACTCTCCCAGGTCACGACTGTCACAGTTCTACCAGACCCGAGATGCTGTCTCCTTAACATCTGGGACCCTACGGATTTGGGTACCACAGCTCAGGACTGGGTCACCCTGGGAATGACAGTGGCAAAACGAAACATTGCACAAAAATGGGGTTCCAGTCTTAGCCCTACCCTTGATCAATGGTGCAGGGACATGGATTTAGCAATGATGGCGGAAAAGTCAGTTTATATTCATAGAGGGTGCCCCAAGAAATGGACAAAGATTTGGGGTAGATGGAACGCTTATCGGGGTGATATTTGTGAGCCCCCCCCAATGGATGAATCCGAGACTGATAGTAGTGACTAACTACATTGTGGGAAAGGATATGTTTTGTATATGGGCGGGTCGCGGGTGATAGTTAAAATGAGCTAATGAATCTATGAATGCCAACTGAGACCGTTTCTGTATAATATCGTGTTTTTAATCTATGCACCAATGAAAACTAGACTGTCAATGTAACATTAAACAAACTGTTAATAAAAAGATTAAAAAAAAAAAAAAAAGACAGGTCCACCAAACTTCACACAACTGTTATAACACCACAAGCTGGGCATAAGCCGTACACGTGCAACCCTATTAATACTCACAACTCCGCTGTTACCCCTCCACCACAAACCACTTGAACTCCGCTGATCCTCCGAATTGAAACATGGACTCTGGAATTGGTACTGGAAATGGGACTGGGATTTTAGCTATTCTCATATAAAGTCTCCTGACTCCTTATCTCAGGACCTATCCGTTCTCTGCTACCATCTGACAACGCTTTGAATTTGGGCTTCTCCTTTCTTGCCCCTGCAATGGAAGTTTGCTGGTGCCTGAGAAATAAAAGGAGTTAGAATAAAATACAATTTAACAATTACAATGTAACCCAGTTGGTCACACAGCAGTAAAGCTCAGAGTGGATAGACGGGATTAAGTATAGATTTAGTACAAATTCAAAGCAAAGCTGATATAAATCAGTAGCAGAAACATAGTATCAAAATTCAGAATCACTAATGGATATCCAAAACGCCTTGCAAAATGTATCCTCAATAACAGAAGTAGAGAATGAGAAACAAAGTCTGGTAATTATATTGAAAGTTTCAATCCTCCTGCCTATACACGAGGTTGTCTAAGAAACTACTAAACTCTATTCTGACCTAGGATTCCTGAAATCATATTTAAGTCAGGGAAGCAAGAAACGTGTCAGTATACCAGAAGTTCTGTCGAAGTCCTCAAAAGGGAAAGAATATTGTATTGTATTGCAATTTGTTGTTATTGTAAAGAAAATGTTAATTTGCACACTCATATAAATGTCGAGATTACAAAGTAAATGCACTTTCTGTAACTGTTCAAGTGCACTACATTACATTATTAATGTTAAGTTACACAAATAAATAAGGCCATACATTAACATATGTGGCCTAGTCAAACATGAAAGGGTGGAGCCAAAATTACACTGCTTCACTGATGGTGGTCTGTGCTCTGTGGTCCAACAGCAAATTTTGCTTATTAGTTTTACATCTGACTCGTATTGCTGCTCTGGCTTCTCACAATCGCAGCTTCATAACTCCACTAATGCTGTTGGTGTAAACTGATGTTGAGAAGCATAAGAAAATGCACAACCAGTAAAGAAAACACCGGAAAGATAGGAGAGAGAAAGAGTGAATGAAAGCAGAGAAGAGAGAGAGAGCAGAGAAAGGGTAGAAATCTATAGCAGAGGACCCCACAACACATCTAAGAAAGAAATGAAATACTGCATAGTAGAGCCCATATAAAGCTTATCATTTCTAATTTTGGAGTCCTTTTTCCCATATTAAGTACCCATCATACATTTTACAATGACTGTAGCAGCAAACTGACTCTCTATTTAAATCTAATTTGGAATCACCCTATGTGAAAATGTTTCATACGGATTCCAAGAAAGGTGCCTTATAGTGATTTTCCAGACTTGGAAAACCAAATACACACTGTGAAAGATCTGCGCGTTCTCTTCAAACTAATCGCTTCATGCTTCCTTTCCCCAAATTAATCCTGCAAGCATCTTTTAAGTTATTGTAAAATTAGAAAAACGTTCCCCCACTTTTCAAGGGTAGACAACAAAAATTTAGGAAATATTTAATAGCATTTTGCTCTGAAAGAATATGCATCACAATACCATATGGCCTTAGAGAGGGCCGTCTTATTAATGGAACACACTTGTAAATGTTTTTGTGTTGCTTTGTATGAGTGTTACCACAATCACTCCTCAGACGTTGTGCACATCAGTCCTGTTTAGCTTAGAAGCTTATTAAAGTATTGCAGAAGTTTATTAGTGCCAACAGGGACTGCTTGGCTTGTGTGTACACCAAAAGACTGCTAAAAATATGTATACAGACCGGATGAAAGCAACATGTTGACTCTCAGTGTAGAGTACTAGACAGTGACAGCACTAGACCAACACTAAATAATCAATTTAGTGGATTTAAGTAGTCAAGTGAAAACTGTTGATGTCTGTTTAAAAGAGTACTGCCATGTCCTTGAGTACAAGCTCAAAATGTTTTAATAAAAGTATACCGCACTTTGCATATAAATAACAATGTGAGTCCTGTGTTAACTTGTATTGTGGTTTATGTCTCCAGTACATCAATGCTACTAAGAATATTATAACATTTCAAATTAATAATAAACTAAATCATGTACCCTGCCCATTAGACTCCTTTGCTGCAGCCCGCCCACTTTCTTTTCAGTTGGGTAAATCGCAGACTCACACCACTCTACCATTGACTAGGCAACCCCAGACCCATCAAGGTGTTCCCAGTCTTTGCTGTACTTTATCAGAATGTCAACTGGGTCTGCCTAGCAATGACCACATAAACAAAATGGCACCTTTTAACTCTGTTTGCTAGATGAAGCAATGCTGATATCTCTCTAGAAACAGACATGCACTTTTTTTATTTTGTAAATTTTATCTTAATACAAAAGAAACTTGTAAGAAACCAATTGTAATAAATGCAATATGTAGGCCTGTTTTTTTCATATCTTACTACAGGAGAATGGATTTATTTGTGTCGCAAAGCCCTGGAGAGTAAGAGTGACATTAAGAGTACATGACTTATTAGGGACAACATTTGAGCTCAGAAAAATGTAAACAGACTGGGGCGAGGGACTATTTGAACATGAGCAACATTTAACAGCGGGATGGAGTGCATGCTAATGTTGGTTTACACTGCGAAAATAGTCAATACGTTTAGATCAGTGACGTAAGCGCTGAAAGTAAGTTTGTGGACATTGCAGGTTATATTTATACAGCAGAAAATGAACATGAAAATGGAAATTGTGTCTCTTTGAACTGATCACAGGTGTTTTCTGTAACAAATGGTCTTTTTTTAATAACTTCATAAACTAAAATTGAAATACTTTGCCCATTGTATATGTTGTCTGTTTTGATAAAAGTTACAGAAAAATCCACATGCTTTCTTAGACAGGCTACTAATTCCTTATGTCTACTCTAGTTACAGATGACACAATGATTACAAAAGCAGAATCAACTGATGGTATGTAGGAGTTCCAATTGAAATATTTTATAAGTGTTTAACTATTTTATGCAACAAGGCAAGCTGCTATTTAATACGATGACACTTTTCTTTATGCATGTACTTATTTACTGCTACTTTTATTGTGTTTATACATGTTGTGTTCAATCATGCTTTTATTCATATATTTTTGTTCACATTCAAATGTGACCCTATCTATCAACTGTAAATTACTGAGCCAGCACAGAATAAAATTGGAGTTGTGCCAATCCAAGAAGCCCTGAGGGTGAATCCCACCCGGGTCTATATTTTTAGACCTTGATTTCGGAAGGCTCCCGGAGACATTAGTTGCTTTGGGCAACACATTGTTGTCACAGATTTATTACCTTACTTTTAACTTTTGAGCAAGTCCAGAATGAAAGTTGGAATTGTCTGGCCAATTCATGAAGCCCATAGGTACAACAATGCTTCGGACCACAGGCGGGGCCCTTGTGTGTTTTCCCCCTGAATAGGAGCCGTCTGGCCCTCCTTTAATCTTCCACTGATTGGAATACGGTGGCACTCAGGTTGGTCCCCCCTTTTGTCCTGATGAAGACCCCGTCTGAAGGTTTAACTAGCCTTTCCACTATCTGGGGGTCGAAACGTAGACAGTTCTAATTCTATTGACCTGTACCAAAATCGTGTTCCACGCAAAGATATATGGAATTGTTACACTGTACCTTCTAAATTGTAGATTAAAATATGTAAAGCACTTGTGATTCAGACAGGTCTCAGTCTAATTGTTTGTAAATATTTGTATTATAATGCTTCACTCCCTCTTCACTTATTCATGAGCACTTTTTCAAGCACTCATTACCCACCTACCTTGGAGCAACAGTTTTATACAGAATTATATATATATAGTGTTGAAAATCATTACAAATTCCGAATTATTTTCGACTGAGCGTGCGTTATTCAAGGTGTTTGACATAAATAAGTTCCGTTGGGACCAATTGTGTTTTGTATCAAACTGTACCCAGGTCCTGCGGTCTACTGGGTTTCCCCATTGTTGTGTAATGGTCCATCTATCATAAAGGCAGAGTATGTTCCTTTGTCAATACTGTTTGTCAAGGAGTTCCATAGGATAAGTTGCCATTGTTGCAGGGATTCTGATGAGGAACAGAACTATGCTTGGGACTATAGAACATCGACATGTAGGGACTGAGTCACCATACTACCTCAGTACCTATGAGCCAGAGTCCGACGACCTATAGTGCCCCGCTTGCCCTCCTAAGCTTACCAGAGAAGCAAGCGAATTGGCACTCCAGAACACAACACTCTCGACCCTCTCACTCTCACTCGTACTCATCTACAATAAAGTAAACAAAGGACATGAAGGAAGTTTAAAATATTTATTTAAACTATCGTCTCCTAAAATGCAGTATTCGTGCCACAATTAGAAAATAAATGTATATGAAAAATACTGTTAGCATGGCTAATAAACTGTTTACTTTAAAAAGCACTGTCATGTTATAAGACAGAGTAGCCTAAACCCCCCTTCCCTTCTACTGAAGCTAAATGATTATATATCAAAGATCTCTGGGTTTGGTGGCGGACCCAGTACCATAGCATACAGAGATGGACATTCTACATCTCAGCTGACGTAGCATTCTTGTCTTAGAGCCCCCATTCAGTGTTTGTGTTTAAACTCTTATACTCAGGTATATGAAAAGACGTGTGCTCACAAACAGCAGCTGTGTTCTCGTGTTATGTCTAGGGGCTAGTGTCTAAACAGATAGAATAACAAGGGACTTTGTGGCTTGTCCTTGTCTATGTTATTCAGACCAAATCCCAGGAAAAGAACAGAAAACGAAAACATATGCAGGCTTCATGTGAAAGTACAGTGTGGCACAAAAGCAACCGTGTTTATATAGTAATGTGTCCAAATGAAAAAGCAGCCTACAAAGTGCACAAATAGGCTAACATACGGAAAACTACAATGGGCCATGCAGGAAACACATGACACCATGTTTACTTGATTAAAACACACATCTCCATATAGGTTGCACATGAGATTGTATGCAGAAACCCTGAAACAAAGAATGGATTTCCTGATACGTTCAAAAGGGACATATCCCAGCTGATTAGACATGATTTTCTGGAATAATACATTCTTCTTTTTTTTTAAATGGCAATCTATACAAGGTTTAAATCTCCTGGTGGATTATTAGTTTTTCCTGAAATGAAGCACTGCTCTGATAACCTAAACACAATCTCATTCTACAAACAAGTCTTCTCACCTCCCTACCATTGACTAGGCAACCCCAGACCCATCAAGGTGTTCCCAGTCTTTGCTGTACTTTATCAGAATGTCAACTGGGTCTGCCTAGCAATGACCACATAAACAAAATGGCACCTTCTAACTCTGTTTGCTAGAAGAAGCAATGCTGAGATCTCTCTAGAAACAGACATGCACTTTTTTTATTTTGTAAATGTTATCTTAATACAAAAGCAACTTGTAAGAAACCACTTGTAATAAAGGCAATAAATAGGCCAGTTTTGTTCCATATCCTACTACAGGAGAATTGATTTATTTGTGTAGCAAAGCCCAGGAGATTAAGAGTGACATTAAGAGTACATGATTTATTAGGCACAATGTTTGAGCTCAGAAAAATGTAGACGACTGGGGCGAGGGGCTAGTTGAACATGAGCAACATTTAACAGCTGGGGTGGAGTACATGCTAATGTTGGTTTACACTGGGAAAATAGTCAATACCTTTAGGTCAGGGGCGTAAGCGCTGAAAGTAAGTGAATGGACGTTGCAGGTCATATTTATACAGCAGAAAATGAACATGAAAATAGTAATTTTGTCTCATTGAACTGATGACATTTGTTTCCTGTAACAAATGGTCTTTTTTTAATAACTTCATTAACTGAAATTTAAATACTTTGACTATTGTATATTATGTCTGTTTTTATAAACGTTACACAGAAATCCACATGCTTTTTATGACAGGCTACTAATTCCTTATGTCTACTCTAGTTACAGAAGAAGATGTCATAGAGATTACAACAGTAACAATTGATGGTAAGTATTAGTTCCAATTGAAATATTTTATGTGTTTAACTGTTTTATGTAACAAGGCAAGCTTCTATTTAATAGGATGAGACATGTTTGTTTATCTATGTACTTATTTACTGTTACTTCCATTGTGTAAATTACATGTTGTGTTCAATCATGCTTTTATTCATATATTTTTGTTCACATTCAAATGTGGCCCCATCTTTCATAAAGGTAGAGTATGTTTCTATGTCAACACTGTTTGTCAAGGAGTTCCATAGGATAAGTTGCAATATTTACTTGAATAAACTCTAATCTCCCTATAAGTTGCACATGAGATTCTATGCAGGAACCCTAAAACAAAGAATGGATTTCCTGATACGTTCAAAAGGGACAGATCCCAGCTGATCAACCATGATCTTCTGGAATAATACATTCTTCTTTTTTTTTAAATGGCAATCTATACAAGGTTTAAATCTCCTGATGGATTGTTAATTTTTCCAGATATGAAGCCCTGGTCTGATAACCTAAACACCGTCTCATTCTACAAACGAGTCTTCTCCCAAAATTACCCATATTCTCTTTGAGAAGATGGTGAATCATCAATGTTTTTTTGGCAAAAGGTATTGGTTCAGCACAATTGTGAACATTATTGCCTTGAAAAAGGGATTTATTTCTCAATAGGTAACACATTGCTTCTAGTACGATATCCTATTACAGTAGACAGGACATAGAGAGAGAATTAAACCAACTTTATTACAATGTTTCTTCTTTTACAAAAGAATTGCTTTTTTATTTCATTGGATAGCATCTCATGGACTAAAGTATTCGTTTCCCAAACTATATGCATCAGAGTTGAGAATCACATCAATTGTAACCAATTCGCGGAGAAATCAAGCCTCGTCAAAGCCTACGGATCTAATCTTTTCAAGCTGGTGCAGCTGCTATTTGCTATTTGTTTTATTGCAAGCCAATGCTATTGCAAATTGCATATGCCACCAAAATAAAAAGAGAAAACCTGGTATTACCTAAACGTTACGGTAATATATTAGCAGTAAAAAAAAAGTCACTGTAACCTTAAATATACACGGATGGATTAAGCAAAACATTTGAAGAACAGAAGGAAAGAAGTTTGGAAAAAGTAAGTTATTGGCCCACCAATCTTGGTGTTGAAGTGCACATCTTTTTAAGCAGATGTGTACATGTGATCAGGAAATATGCAGCTACTCACAGTCTGAACTCAGTGACCCTCTATGTTGTATGCTTCAGTGTGAAGAAGTAAAATGTGAATTAATGTTGAACAGATCAACCAATGAAGAATAGATTTCAAAATCTCCTCCTTGAATGTATCTAGGGGTGTATTTTTTATGATTATTTTATTATATGAGGTAGGTGTGACACATTTCATTGTTTCTAAGCCACGCCCAGAAAGGCATGATGGTGCTGAAAACAAATTGCCTGATAGCAAAGAATGAGTTCTGAGACAAACTAGAATTGGGTGCAAAAACTTCTTCCTTCAAATTGTATAGACAGACAGTTAAAAAAAACTATGAGAGATACAGTTTTGTCTCCTCTAAATGGCATTTCCAGAACTGGGAATTTACTTAAGGACATATTGTGTGCAAGGAATAAATGTCGCTGAAAAACAATTTTACAGTCCCTGTGACAAAGGCAGAGAGATAAACTACATGGGTTTCTAACATTTAAATTATTTAGTAATAGTTTAATAAATTAAAAATTTCAATAATGTTACTTTTTCTCAATATTGCCCCACTCTCTGTCATCCCTAGTTTCCTAGTTAAAGTTATGGAAGTAAATAAAATTATTTCACCTTGCCAGGAATATGGCGCAATTGGTCCTTCGCCTTCCTCTATTCAACCGTGTCTCTTTCAGATATTGATTGAGGGAGAGGAGCCAAAAACAAAACCCAGCTGTTGCTGGACTTCACTGTGCATTGCCAAGAATGTGCAGCCTACCAGGAACGTTCACTCGAGAGCTAATCTGGACATGCAACACAATACTTAATTTCCAAATTTAAAGATACTACCTAAGGCATTCAGTGCCAATGAGAAAGGTTAAATGGCTCCCTAAATCCAAGTTCAGAATAAAAGGAGTTATAAGGAGATAACAAACTGTTGGCAGAATCAATCTTTTGATTTACTTGCTTATCTGACTACAACACAAACACAAACATCTCAAATTCAGCAAGGTACTGGAGGCATAGTTTGTCAGAGCCAAAATTCCCATACCACCACAGCATTTTTCAACTAGTGTTGCACTCCTGGACCCCTCTGTAGCATTTAGCGCCAATTAATCCTAACGTGAAGGAAATGGTACAAATGGGGCCGATTCACAGAACCAATCTGAGATTAAATCCTAAGCTTACTACTTTTGGTATTCACAGAAGGCATTTAGTAGTAGTAAAGTTAGGACTCCTAACTTTACTACTAATAAACTGAGATAAAACCCTAAACTTACTACTTTTGGTATTCACAGAAGGCATTTAGTAGTAGTAAAGTTAGGACTCCTAACTTTACTACTTCTAAATGCCTTTTGTGAATACCGAAAGTCGTAAAGTTAGGATTTTGTCTCAGTTTAGTAGTAGTAAAGTTAGGAGTCCTAACTTTGCTACTACTAAATGTCTTCTGTGAATACCAAAAATAGTAAGTTTAGGACTTTATCTCAGATTAGTTCTGTGAATCGGCCCCGTTGATCTTATTTAATGCTTCATATCTGGCTAGTGTGACTGTTGCAGATACATCACATTCTATCACTATTTTAAAGAGCATTCAAAGATTCAGATTAACTATGCTTGAAACGCTGTATTAAGGGAAACAAGGTTCGGAAAAGCCACTAACTCTCGCTTTCACATGTGAAAGAATGCAAACACAGGCATGCAGTATTCTGTAATGGTAGATAATTGTGGTTGTGGTGGTAATGGGTGTAGTGGTAACAATGGTGGTCGTGGTGTAGTAATGGTGGTGGTAATGATTGTGTTAATTATGTTGGCAGTGGTAATGACAGGGGTGGTATTGGAGGTTGTGGTAATGGTGGTGGTAACTGAAGTGACAGTACTGGTGGTACTGGTGGTACTTGTGGTGTAGTAAATGATTGCTGTGGCAACAGTGGGGGTGGTACTTGAGGTGTCCCTAATGATTTTAATGGTGGTACTGATTGTAATAGTAGTGCTAACGGTTGTGGTCATTCTGTCAGTGGTAATGACAGAGGCAATGATGGTGATATTAGCAATGGTAGCAGTTGCAGTAATGTAGATGCAATGATGGTGGTGGTAATAGTGGTAGTGGGTATGATGGTTGTAATGGTCATAGTCATGTTGATAGTAGCAATGGTAGTGGTGGTAAAGGGATCCTGGAAATGGTGATGGTATCAGTAGCGATGGTCATAAAAGTGGTGATAGTAATGGTGGCTATAATAATTGTGCTAATGGTGGTCGTAACTGAATGGTGGTGGTAATCCTGATTAAGATTGATAATAGTGGTGTTGGTAATAGTGTTAATGGTGGTAGAGGCAGAATAATGTAATGGCAGTAATAATGGGGATAATGATGGTGCTGATAGAGGTGTTGGTGTATGGTGGTGGTTGCACTGGTACTGGTGGCAATAGTTGTGATAGAGATAGTGGTGGCAATGGCTGCAATAGTAATCGTGGTGGTGGTGGTAGCAATAGTGGTACTAGTGGTGGACGAGGTAATGGTGGTGGTAATGTTGGTGGTAGTTCTAATGGTGGAGTCAGTAATGGTAATGGTGGTAATGCAGGTAGTAGAAATGGTGATGTGATATTAATAATTGTGGAAGCAATGGTATTGGTGGTAATGGTTATTTTAGTGTTGTTGTTGTTAATTGAATCATGGAAATGGTGGTCTATTCCAAAATAGGGTGATAAACTACCGGGTTAATTCCTGGTGCTCACTATTCATGGGTTTGTACAAAGACAATAATATATTTTGCTGTGCTCCAAGGGAAGGAAGAATCACCATACCTCCTTAAATACAGATCTGAAAGATCTTTCACATCAAATAACCAAGACCCTGAGCACAGGCTAGATCATATTACAATTGAAGTACACACTATAATACACAAATCTTCCTTTTCGTGTTCTTTATTTTCTTTCTTTTGCCCAGCCAACACGTGTTTCATCATACAGGGAGTTCCCCATGACTTCTTCAGGCTGTCTTCCTCTTCCTAAAGCTCAGAAATCACCTTCAAACCGGTTATACTTCCGTCATGGAAATGGTGGTGGTGGTAGCAAAAATTGGGGTTATATTGGTGTTGTAGAAATTAATTTGGTTGTAATGGTGTAGTAGTGGTTATTCAGGTAAGGTGGGTGTAATGGTGGGATTGGTAGTGGTGGTGGAAATGGTGGAGGTAATGGTGGTGTTGGCAATGTTAGTGAATTTGGAGACAATGTTTGTGCTGGTGGTAATAAAGTGTTGGTAATGGTGTGGGTGTAAATGGTGGTTTTAGTGGTAATGATGGTGGTAGGGATTGGACATCTTGTGTTGATTATATTGCTGGTGGTTATAATGGTAGTAGTGTTAATGGCATGGTGGGAATTGTGATAGATGTAACATTAATGGTGGTAGTAATGGGGCTGAGGTAATAGGGTGTTGGGGATTCAGATTGCAGTAGATGTAATTTTGCTGACAATGTGGTAATGATAATGGCATTGGTAATTAAGGTGGTGGTAATAATGATCATGGTAATGTTGGTTGTAGTAGCAATGTTATTGATGGGTATGGTAGCAGTGTTAAACCCATACACTTTTTGCCATTTACCCTCCACTTTTTTGCTGATTTTGTTTTTGTTGGTCTTAGGGCTCTGTGCACTTTACCATTACTAACCAGTGCTAAAGTCCTTTTACTCACTCCCCATACATGGGTAATTGGCTTACCCCTGATTGGCATTTTTAATGTACTTATAAGTCCCTTATAGAGTGGTATACCATATAACCAGGGCCTGTATATTAAATGCTACTAGTGGGAATGCAGCACTTATTGTGCCACCCACTTAAGTAGCTCTTTCAAACATGTCCCAGGCCTGCGGTTGCAGCCTGAATGCAATTTTAAACTGCCAATCTGACTTCGCAATATAACTCACTTGCCAACCCTTAGACTCCACTGTTATTGCATATATGTCACCCCTAAGGTAGGCCTTAGTTAGCCCATAGGGCAGGGTGCATCATTATAATTAAAAGGTCGGACAAGTACTTTTAAGTTTGGCATGTCCTGGCAGTGAAAACCCCTAAATTAGTTTTTCACTACTGTGAGGTATTATTACATTCAATAAGTGCTAACTTTTGATTAGGACCAGGTATCCAGGTCATGTTTGGTATCTACAAAATTATAATCAGAATTCCTCTCTTATGGTAAAGTCTGATTTTTAATTAGAATTGTGAAAATGCTACTGTTAGAAAGCTGCCATTTCCCTACCCTTGTGCCTGCAGCCTGTCTTGGGTCACATGACTGGGTATATAACTGACATTTAGACTTTGTGAATTCCTCCCAGACAGTCACACAAAAGAGGGGTTAGGTGTGCTTGAATGGACCATCTGTTGGCAGAATGCGGTGGGCGAAGCTGAGCACAGCCCCACTTGCAATTGAATAGGCTCTGCCTTCACACAAAGGACTTATCACCTTCACATTGTCACTGCAGCCAGCTTAGAGCCAGGGCAGGGGAGTCAGGAAATACCATCCACTTCAAAGAAACTCTCTATATACTTCTCCCACCTTTCAGAGAGAAGGGCACCTGGGATAAAAATAGGACCGTCAGACCTACACTTCAGTTCACTTTCTGGACCTGCGGAAGGACTCACAGATGAATGTCTGGTGCTGTGACCTGCTGTGCACTCTGCAAGACTGCTTTGCTGTACCTGGAAGCACTGCTTTGCTGCCTTGAGCCTGCCTTAAACCCTCAGAGGCCAGCCCTGCTGATGAGCCCTGCATCTTCACCTGAACCTTGGACTACCAGAGTGACTCCAAGGCCTAATTTGCTGGCCTCCTGTTCCGAGCCACAGGGACACAAAAAGATACCACCATCTTGAACACGAGTCTGAGTGATTCGTGAACCCCCTAAGTGGTATCTTACCAGTCCTGAACACTTTGGGGCTGATTACAATGCGGTTGGAAAAGGCTCCAACTGCCGGTCGGAGCCTTTCTGACCGCATCGTAATATGTCGGTCGGATTCCTTTCCGACCCCCTCATTATGATTGAGGCGGTCGGAAAGAAATCCGATCGGTCATTCCAACAGGCTTCCGACGTGCTTGGAGAGTCCGTCTGCCAGTCGGAATGCGGCTAGTAATCTCATGGGCGGCTCTTTCCGCCCGTAGGATTGCGATGCCGGGTTTCGACAGCCTTTACGTGCTGGCCTTTCCGACACAGAAAGGCTGTCAGAACTCGACTTTGGGGGCCCCCAGCAGGTCCCCCTTGGGTGCACGGCTGTTGACCTTGAGGTGCCTGCCACGGGGTTCAGGGATGAACTGCACCTCCTATTTTACAATGGGAGCATGCATTCAGGCTGGAATACATGCTCCCATTGTAAAGTAGAGGAATGCGACGAAAGGTGTTCGGTCGCATCCTAAATAGTCGGTCGGGACCGCCGACCGGGTGTCGGTCGGTTCCATGACTGAGACGATGTCGGGCGGAGGAAACTCCACCCGACATCATAATAGGGCCCTTGGTTATGGTGCTAAATATGCTCTGAAAACCAGGAGGAGTACTGGATCAATCTGCTTGCCTATCCGCCCGAAGTGCATCGCCTGTCGGGTGGACTTCTCGGCTTCTCCCGCTACGTTCTTCTTCTCAACAAATCCTGTTCAGTGGTCCTTTGCCATTGGAATATCTGAGTCCATGGAATTGTCTTCAGCTACAGCCTTCTGCCTCATCCCACTGGAGATTTTAGACTTCCAAAAAAGAGACTAACGGCCTGGTTTAGATCTCGGCGGATGGGTTACTCCATCACAACCGTGACGCATAACCCATCCGGCAAAATATAAATCCCATAGGATATAATGGGATTTATATTTCGGCGGACGGGATATCCATCACTGTTGTGATGGAGTAACTCGTCCACCAAGAACTAAAACATTTCCAAAGATCGAAAGTAGAAATCTTTGCAGTGGTTCCAACCCGAGGCCACTCAATGACTTTAAAAATTCATAGCTCCAGTTCTACTGATTGGATTTTTTTTTGTTTTTGTGTCACATAGTGTATTAAAATGTACTCTATATTTCTAAATTGGTGTGGAATTTCTTATTTGTTGGGTTTTCACTTTATTACTGTTTGTGTGCTGCATAAATACTTTACACATTGCCTCTAAGTGAAGCCTGACTGGTTATTTTGCCTAGCTACCCGGGGTTTAGCACAGGTTAATATAGTGACTTTTTGTGATTCACCCTGCAATGCATTATGGTTGTTGCTGACCAGGGTTCACACCCTAGTCAATCAACAACCCAGTTTCTCACAAGTAGTATTTATGGTAGTGCTGGTAATGTTAGTTATAATAGTGGTTGTAGTAGCAATGGTGGTGGTGGCGGTAATGCTAGTCGTGGTGATAATGGTGTTGTTAATGGCAATGGTGATAGTAATCATAAGGGCGGCAACGGAAGTGGTGGTTGTGGTAATGATGTTTGTAATGGTGAGGGTAAAGTGAAGGTAATGCAGGAGACTGTGATAGTTGTTTCAATTTTATTGGTGATGGTGGTGATAGTGATGAAAGTGTTGGTGTCATTTGTAGTAGCAGTATTGGTAATGGGGATGCTCAATGTGGTGGTAATGGTGGTTACAGTGGTGTTCCTAGAATTGGTAGTTTTAGTGGTGGTATCAGTGGTAATGTTAGTGGTGTTAATGATCGTGATATTGGTGGTAGTGGCAAAGAGGTATAGAGAAGATTTCTGTATGTATTGAGGAGGTACAGTAGGAAAGGCATGTGGCACTAGTGGTAAAAGAGCCCCTGGGCCACTGCTTACTTTCAGAGCATCCGGGTGCTCCAGTAGTAGAAGAGCCACATCGCAGCAGGCAAAGTAGGATCTGGGATATCGATTGAGAAATGAAACAGGAGTGTCTAGCAACAGGAAAGCTGTCTGGCAATAGGGAGAAAGAAGCGGTAGGCTAGCCCATTGCTTTTCCTCTGATGCTGCTGCATTGTGTCTGCCGTTTGAAAGGGAAGGGCTACTGGAACAGTGAAAAGATGGTTACTGTATCCAATGAATGCATGAGATAAAGAATTGAATATCTTATGGACCCCACATCTAGCGCTCTTCCAAAGTAAGAGCTCAAGTCAAGCCTCTTTAAATACTGTATCTCTATAAAGTGATGGTCTACTTCCACTCTCAGACCTCAGGTACTGAGAACTAGGCTATATTGCCAAACACTCGTTGACTTTTGTTTTGACACGGTACAGCGCTCTCCTGCTTTTTGACTAGGGTTGTATTGTACAAAACACACCTAATATACATTCACACATACCACATATTCTTCCTGATAAATTGCTTCCTTTGGCACTCTGATCCGCTATGTTTTTATCTAAGTGTTGGAGAAATACCTCACAGTGAGGACGAAAAGAGGGTTTTCCAATAAACTTGGCAGCTTGAGGCTAGATTGCGACCCTTGCATAAGAAAGGATAATCATTCAGGTAATTAACTTGTATAACATTCACTGAATTTGTTGGGTGATTTGTGAGGGGTAAAGCACACAAATACCTGAAGGGTGTCCTGGCGTTGTAACAACATTAAGACTAATAGCCTTGACTAAGAGGTTTAGGAGTGGAAATTTATTAAAAAGCCAAGTTTTAAATGCTTTGGGATAAGGAAGTTGCAGATCGGGGACCTGTATAGACATAGGCAAAGAACGTTCCAGAGTTTGGCTCTTGTGATGGAAAAAGTGCATCTACAAGCCCATTGGAGGCAGACTTTAAGTACTACAAGGAGTCTAGCAGTATTGAACCTGAGGGCCTGGGGGAGATGATATTCAACAATCTTAGCCTGCATGTACTTGGTATTAAAGCCATGAAAGGCCCGGAACACCAGGCAAAGGGATTTGAAAAGAATTTGTACTGCCACGGAAAACCAGTGGAGAGGTTTGCGAGCCTCAGCAGCGGAGAAATGGGTCGAGCATCCCAAAATAAAGCGGGCAGTTGTATTCTATATCTGTTGTCAACGTAGTAAAATGTCAGCTGAGAAGGCCAAGAACAGGGCATTATAATAGTCCAGACAGCTTAGTGTAGCAGGCTGAGGTACTAGGCGCCAAGCATGGACAAGAAGAAAAGGCAGCATGTTCCTCAAAGCTTTACAGAGTTAAAGGTTTGCTCACGTGACCGGAGAGTGATAAGCCTTAGTCAAGGACAAACCCTGAATTTCTAACTCAAGAGGCACGAGCTCGAGGACAACCGAGGGCAGTAGTCCACACGGTCGCGATACTCAGTTGATGGGAGCTGTGCCCCGAGAAGATGAGAATCTCCTTCTTATCAGTGTGTAGGTTTAACAATGTGTTTCCCATCCATTTAGTAATTCTGAGCAGGAGGTTTTGGAAGGAGACACCAGAATGAAGAGAGTTGTCTGTACAGAGAATTGGATCTGAGTATCCTATATGTAGTACATAAAAGTATGAGCAGAGGCAGTGAAAGGATACATACTTTAAATGGGGTCGGGCTACGGGAAGGGCCCTGAGGAACCCCACTGAGCGAGATTTTCGCCAGAGATTGATATGGAGTCAAGAACACAGCTTGTGGCCTTTTGTCAAGGTAGGACTTTGCTCATTTTAGAGCGAGGCCTGTAAACGTACATTTGCTAGTCCTGTAAAAGAAGCTGATGGGCAGAACTAGCAAAACCAAGGCTGAAGATGAGCCTTGGTCTTTGGTCTGCCAGCATGGCCAGAATCATTCTTTTATAAATGCCTCTATAGCTGTTATATAACATGAACGCTATTTCAATTTACCGCATTGACCAACAAATGGAAAAGTTTGGCTTTGTTTTTAACTTTAATATGCGAATGTTTCACTATGTAACATTATGTTTTGTCTCTCTAACAGTGATACACATCATGTTCACCTATGGAGCAAATCAGTGACATAGCAAGGGTACCACTGGCACTCATGACAGCAACACAAATGGATCCTCTACTCCCTATTTATATATTGAAATAAAGTCATAATTGCGGACCCACCGCACTCTTTAGCCCCAGAGCTACTACACATGATGTACTATTTATAGCTACGCCCTGGGAGACTGTTCGCCCCAATACTTCGAATTTACCAATGTCATTTAAGAGTTGTGCTCAAAAAGGGATTGCTTGCTGGAAAAAAAAGTATAATTAACTTTAACATTTAAAACGACTGTATTGTTTGCATAAAGTTATATATTAAGTAATATGCACCCATGACCGATCAACAGTGTGAGAAAAGTGTGGCTCCTATTATACCATTATATTTATTTTCCTTCAGGTGCCCACGCTTTCGTATGAGCCTGCCACTGGTGTTGTTAAATAACGAGCCGGGCTGCTTTTGATTCAGCCTCTTCCTTCTACATTGCCCATTCCCCAACTCCTTATGTGACCAGTGCAGGTTCTTTTCATTTCTGTGCCCTCCCTTGGTCATTGTTTTCCTATGTTTCTCTTTCCTCCTTTTCTTCATTTTTCTCTTCTGCTTTGGGTCAAAGCATGACGAGGTAATTTAAGTCCCGGTCCCCAGAATTGAGTGCAGGTGCCCTCTACCTGCAACCACCAGTGCAAATTAAGCTATCTGTGTACTCTGCCATCTACTGTTGGCAGCTCAGCAATTCAAGGCTTCAATGCAACTTTTTGGTACACATGGCATACATTACTGTAGTGATGATCTTCACATTACAGTAGTGGGTGAAGTCAGTGATCCGTGGATCCTGTTTTAATCTACAGATCCACTGTTAATAACAGCGTCTCTCTACAAGAGTTCCCATCATTAGAACAAGAGACAGAAGGCCATTGCACACCCGTGAGAGCCTCTTGAAGAAATTATAATTTTCTGTTGAGTTCCTTTACTACACCATCTCTTGGAACAGTTTTTTGATTCTGAGGCGGTTGAAAATCCTGAGGCTAAAATGCTCTGCAGAGATCTCTTGAAATTCCTTGGATTCATGTTCAGAATAAACTAATCTTGCTCGTTGGCCCTCGTTTTTGGAGATTTGCCTGGTCTCTGCAAGGCTTCGTACTTGATGTATTCAATTGATGGTCTTTATATGATGTGGGATCGTCTTTGGGGAAACCCAATGCTGGTCAGTAGTGTTGTTCACTACCCTGCTCTTTTTAAACAGGTCATTTACATCTTCGGCTCGTGGGTGGACGTCACAGGTGTGAGGGCCGTGTTGAGATTCTTTACAGCCATCAATGGGGAACCGTGTGTCATGACTACTGGGACTTTTCCGATGCACAGGTGGTGTGCAGACAGCTGGGATGCGGCCGGGCCTTGTCTGCCCCAACACATGCCTACTTTGGACAGGGCGCGGGAAGCATTCTCCTGGACGACGTACAGTGTGGTGGCTACGAAGACTACTTGTGGCACTGCAGTCACAGAGGGTGGTACAACCATAACTGCGGCCACTGGCAGGATGCCAGCGTCATCTGCTCAGGTAATTGTCAACAGATTGTGTATGCCCAGCTGTGACATGAGCAAACATGCTGATAAAGCCTAGATTAGAAATAACTCGAAGCAACACCATACTTGCGCAAAGCTGAAATAGGGAACTCTAGCCCTTATCGATTAATGCATTTCCCCAAAGAAAAAGAATGGTTAAAACCCCTTGATTATAATAGCCCCTAAGTCTGATACGTATGAACTATTCTTGTAATTGCTTAAAACGATTATTTTACAGAAATCTGCAGCAGCATGGATTCTCAAGGGGGTAGTCAGGCAGCATCACCCACAATTGGGTCGTTTGACTTAATGACCCGAGAAATTACTTGTGTGATCTTCCTAGCTTCCACTAAAGGCCTCTAAGCCGCTTCACCCAGATTTGTGCACATGTTGAGTAATCTTGTGATATCAGGGGGTTCCCAAAGCTTAAGTTAGAAACTCCATGAGTGATGGTCGGAAATGTTTCTGAGTCGAGCCATTGTAGGGAAAGGAGAGGACACCAGAGGTGCCACAGGTATAAGTTATTGGCGCTGTGCTTCACTATACCTCCACAGGCAGCTGTGTAGTGGACTTGGCAGGTAAGGTGTGCTTATTTGTAGTGATAGAAAAAAGAGGAGGGGCAAGTTAAGAAACTTGAAAGAGTGATCTAGGAGTAGCAACTTTGGTTCAATGAGAAGAGCAAACACATACATTTTGAGCACCGAGGAGCAGGAAGTGATGGAAGGCGAGTTGTGGTAATCTTACCGGATGGTCTCAAAATAAATTAAAAGTGTCATATGGCCACAAGAGAGTAAAAGGCTTATCCAGATGTATGTGGAAAAACTCAACAGAAAAGGGATTTTTTTACCACTGTACAGCTCTTTTGTAAGGCCTCATTGTAAGGACCGATTCTAGTCTATTATATACAGCTCTAAGTTGTGGATGGCTAATCTTTTTTGTGAACGTCTGGGATTAACTCTTGGAAGACTGAGTTCAGGTGCATGGGATTGAATTCCTGGGCATATAGACAGACTGGAGCATAGTGTCCACTTGTTGGGGATATAATCCTAAACCAGGCTATATAAATGCATGAATTAAACCACTTTTTTTCTATGAACAGAGGTTAATGAATTGAAACATGCTTGTAATGGAAGGACACAATGATTGTTTCCATTGTATTGCATTTGGTATTTTTGTGGAGCAGGAAACAGTTGCAAGCTTGATTTAAAGATGACAAGCAAAGCGTTGTTGTTGTGGTGGCAGCCAATCAGATCGTACCTTGTGATCTGTCAGCTTTTCGAATCCTCTGTGGCTTAAAATATCCATATTTGTTAACCTTAATTTTTCAAAAACTACAGAACGGATTTACACCAAGTCACAAAAATCACACTTTCTGGACCAAGATCTAGCTTTCTGCCAAATTTGGTGTAATTCAGTTCAGCCGTTTTGGCTATAGCTGTGTCTAATTTTCCTAGGGAAAAATGAATGGGGAAAATGCATTTTGGGACTATCCCTTTTGCTCTATCCCCGCTTGATTGATCTCCCTGAAACTTTCCAGGAAGGAGCTAAAGTGGATAGGTGGATAGGACTTTTTTGGGAAAGTTTCTTGATGCTTCGTCATGTGGCGCCAAAGTTATAAGTAAACTAAAAAATGCTTTTCCTATGGAAACGTGATCCTAACTATAACTACTCTGTGGCCATATATATAAGGTATCAGCCCTCTTCTAAAGGGCTTTGTGACTTGGGGATGTTACTGATTACTGGGCAGATTGCAGTGGGTAGCTATTGTTTCCGACTGGTGTTGCACATTGTGGTTTGATGTCAGTTTGCTCACTGAATGACAATTATCCTTCTTTGGACTCAGGGTTGGAACGTAGAGCACTCAGAATGTACTTTAGCAGGTGATGAATGGTTGGAACTCAGATACAATATGAAACAGCGACATAACACTTGGTAAAGTTAACTCTGCAGTATGACTGCATAATTGGAAACATATAAGGCTTAGGCTTTAGTTACAGCAGGAAAATTTAGAAAAGTTATATGAAAAGCACACAAACTCCCTGCAGTTTCTGTGGCTGAGGTGTGATCTTAAATATTTTCCTGACGCTTCTACAATTGAGTAAAATGTACATTTACATGGGGACCTATGGACAATTTTAGTCTTTGGGGAAGTAATAGTGGATTAGGGATTAGTGGGTTTAGGGAACAGACAAGCCAGAAATGCAGACTCACTAGCAGCAGCAGTTTCAGCATGTCCTCACCACTTTCTTCACACAGATGTTAAGGGTCTGACTGATACAAAGCATTAGTAGGTACTTGGAATCCTCAGCCTTCCTTTATGTGGAAGGCGTGTAATATTTTGTTATGTAATATTTGCTTATACTAGAAGCAAATTGTCTTGCTCCTTTCCTCGATCTAATCGGGGCAAGGTAATTACCTCTATTATATTCAGTTATATAAACTGCTGATCCCTCTGACATATTTCTGGCAATCACAGAAAAGTGACAAAGAAAATGGTGGTGACACACAACAATATTTCTCCAGTCAGTCAGGAAAGGAGAAATGGCACAATACCTATACACAGATATTATTCATTTGTATTAAAATGTTGCAGCAAGTGAAGGGGCCCGAGATAGATGTCTAACTTCACTTCTCTCTTGTTGCTTTTATTACAGAGCATTCATCAACAGAAGAGCCACAAACATCAAGTGGTGGGTATCTGTTACACGTATTTCGTAGCTGTTTTATAACGTGGTGTTATGTGCGGTCATATGTTGTAGCAATATCTCCAAGCATATTTTTTCATATAAGGAGACTCCTTTAATCTAGACCTCAATAACAGCACTTAGCCTATTTAAGGTTCGCTTAGAATGTGCTCTGCAGACTAGGATATTTCATATCAGACTACTTATATTTACAACAATATTTTGTGTGCTTTGTTTCCTTTAGTTTTCTAGGTTTCAGCCAAGCTGTTTCAATTTACTATGACGATTTGAAGTGAGATAAACAGCATGTTTAATTTCGAATTGCCTCTTTAATGGAATTCTATGTTCTTGTCTATGAAGGCCTCATTATAGTTATTTTTATGTCATCTGTCAATTCTGTTCTTAGGAATTGTGGAATGATTTTTTCTTTGCATATTTCCCATTCCTTCACTGGCAAAGCGCTCCCATATTCTTCTGTAGAAATTCGGCTTCCTCAACTAACTATTAGTTTGCTGGAAAATGAAAACAAAGTCGAAACCTTTGTTTGAACTAAAAACAGAATATTGAATTATTGCTGATTTCCTATTAATCAAAATGTTGTTGTTAGGCCTGGCATCTTTTGGCATGATTTCCCCAGTTTTTGGCCTTCTGACCTCCTGTTCGAAAAGGCGCTGAGGGCCTGGTCTGCACCCAGAAGATGGGAATGTTATTGTGGAGAATGAGGAACAAGGCCTGCATCTGGGATGGCTGGAGGAGCCAGCATTGCCTGTGGGGCAGAGGTCAGCCTGAATGGTGGAAGAGTTCCCTCCAGAGCTGGCAGCAGTTTTTCCTCTAAAAGTCTGTCCCCAGCAGAATTGGAGGACAGGAGGGAAGAAAGTAAGGTAAAGATGGAGCTTGCCAAGCTCCAACTGGATTTGGAGAAAGATAAGTTGGCAATGGAGAATGATAAATTGGCCATCGAGGAGAAGAAAATGCTTTTAGCGCAGGAGCTGAGCTTGAAAGAGCTGGAGTTGAAAGCTAAGAGGGCTGAGTCCAGCACAGATGGTGGCAGCATATCTTCAGTGTACCCATAGGGGAAGGTACACATACCCAAAAGTTTGGTGCCTGATTAAGGGGTGGGAGATGACATACATTGGTGGTTTGAGGCCTACGAGATAGCTTTGCAAATGCGCAGGATCCCTGAGAGAGATTCGGGGGAGATTTGTGAAAGCATTTCTCAGTGGATGGGAGGGAACCTTGCTGGCCCTAGGAAAGGAGAACAAGACAAGGTACCTCACCATAAAGGAGTCCCTTGTCAGGAGATATCATCTGACCCTAGAGTGATACAGGCAGAAGTTCAGGGAACGTGTGAAACTTGTCCCTCAGACATCGGTAGAGTGTGTTGATTCTTTCTGCAAGGCACTGGATGGTTGGGTGGACAGTGAGGTAACAGATTATCAGGGGCTGGGCAATTTGATTGCACAAGAGCACATGTTTAGTCTTTGTTTACAAGACCTGTGCCTGTACTTGATTGACACTAAGCATTCTCACCCCAGGAAGTTTGCTAGGGAGACGAACTGCTGGATCAGCACCAGGGTCCACAAGAAGTTGTATGTGGGAGATCCTACCAAGGGAGGGGAGGGTCCCCAACAAAAGAAGGAGGTGGGACAAAAATAAAATTAAGGGGTTCTCCAAAGGGCCCCAAACTAGTTCCCAGGGTAACAATTCCCAACACCCTCTTGAGAAAAAGAAGTGGTTCCCTACAGGAAAGCCTGCAGGGAAGTTTCGTGTCTTGCAAAATAACGGGACGGACACTGTAGCAGGTGCACATTTATTTATTTCTAAACCCTATCTGCCCACACCTAACCCTCGCTCCTCCCTTCCATTTCCTCTCCTCCCACCACCTCCTTCCTGCTTCTCATCCTGCCTGGTCCTAGCGCTGCATGCAGGAGCCAGGCATGACAATACTACATCTCCCCCTTCTTAATGTTCAATGCTCACTCGTTTATAGTGCTTCAATAAGTCTGGTGGGTCTCCGGATGGTTCTCTGTGGCCGGCGTGAAAGGTGCACTTCTCTTGACTCTCTTGGGCTTGCTACAGCTTAAGGTCTTTCAAAGTTCTCTGTTTCTCAACCCAATTCATCTGTGTCATGTTCTGACTCTTCTGCTTTGGTGTAAACTGCGGGATTGCACTTCTTGAAGTGCAACACATTTCGTGTGATTCTCTTGTTTTCAGATGCGGCCGTGACCATGGTTCCTTTCCGACTCGTCACACGTAGCGGTTGGTCACGGTATCGACTGTCAGTTTTTGTCTTCTGTTCTTGTCTGGCTAGCACCCAGTCTCCTTTCTGGATGTCAGACGTTGATTCGTTTCGGCGATTGCCTGCATACTCTTTAATTTTTTCTTTCTTGGCTTTATCAAGTTCTGTCAACGTCACGTCGTCATGAAATTGGGAACTGGAACGCCCAACGGCGTCTGTGATGGGTATTCTGGTACTTGGCGTCCTTCCCAGCATCAGGGTAGCTGGGCATTTGTTGGTGGTGCTGTGCGGCGTGGTTCGATAAGCTTGTAACACCTCGTTGAGTGCGAGTTGGCTGATCCCACCGGGCGAATTCTGCTAGTTGTATGGTTTTCTTTATTGTGGCCATAAACCGCTCTACCATTCCATTGGCTTGAGGCCACATTGGGGTGATTTTCCGGTGCTTGAAGTTAAGGTGTCTTGCAAATTCTGTATAGTCATGTTCATTGAATGGTGGGATATTATCTGTTTTCACTACTGTGGGGATTCCCCATGCGGTAAATGCTTCGTCTAGGACTGGTATGATGGTGGCTGCTCTTGTTGACGATACTTGTTGTGCGATGGGGAATCTGGAGTATTCATCCATGATGACGATGATATACCTCCCGGACTTCAACGGGCCGGAGAAGTCAATGGCCACCTGTTGCCATAATCTGTCTGGGAGGTCAGACATTTGAAGCGGGGGGCGGGGCTCTTCTCGCCCTACCAGTTGGCATTGAGGGCATTCCTGGAGCATGGTTTCTACCATTTGGTCAAGGGATGGAAACCAGACTCGCTCCCGTAGCGCTTTCTTTGTTACCACTACGCCTCTGTGTCCCTCAAGCGCTAAGTTAATAACTCCTTGTCATAGCTGTTGTGGGATGACAATCCGTCTGTCTCTTAGTAGTAGTCCGTTATCACTGATTGTGAGGTCATCTTTGACATGTCGGAAGGACACTAGTTTCTGTGTGTTGACGTTTTTGTCGGTTGGCGCTTCCTCCAGGTGTCTCCACGAATTTGTGCAAATGCGGTGCATTATGTTTTGGAGCGTGGCGTCCTTAGCAGTGGCTTCTGTGATTGCTTCCAACAGGACGGCTAGTGATCTTGCCTGATCGATGGTGAAGTGAATGTATTCTTCAGCCAGCGAGTGTCTCGTTCGTGTCGAGGCCCAGGGATGTCTTGACATGTAGTCCGCTGGATTTTCCGCCTTCCCTGGCTTGTGGATAATGGTGTACATGTATTCTTGGAGGCAAATGCCCCAGCGCTCGATCCGCGGTGGCATCTTTGCTCGGGGGTTCCCGAATATCGTTATGAGAGCTTGCTGGTCAATGATTAGTGTGAAGTGCTTCCCGTAGATGAAGATGTGGAAGTGCTTGCATGCCCACACAGCTGCCAGGCTCTCTTTCTCCGGCTGTGAGTATGCTCTCTTGGTGTCCGTAAGACTGCGGCTGGCGTACGCTACGATGTGTCGCTGGTCCCCTTCTTCTTAGTACTGGGCCAAGATGGCTCCGAGTCCTACTGGGCCTGCGTCAACCGTGATTTCTGTTTTCTTGCGAGGGTTGAAATATGCCAGGTTAATGGCAGAACTTACTGCTGTCTTGATTTGGTTGAACGCTTGCTCACATTTGGCTGACCATTGGAAGATTTGACCTTGTTTTGTAAGTTCCCACAGAGGATAGCTGATTGTGGCGTAATCCTTGATATATCGGGCGCAGTAGCTGGCCATGCCCAGAAAGGATCGTACGTCACTAACATCTCGGTGGCAAGGGGTGTCAGCTAGTGTCAACACTTTTTCAGGGTCAGGTCGCATTCCGTCGCTGGAGAAGATATGGCTGTAGAATTTCAGTGTAGATTTGTGAAACTCGCACTTGTCTCGATTGAGTGTAAGGTTGGCACACTCGATCTAGAGCTTTGTCATGTTCCTTGAGGGTGTCACCGAACACCAGGATGTCGTTGCTGTAGTTGAACGAATTTGGAATATGATGAATAACTCGCCTCACCGCCTCTTGGAATATTTCTGCCGCTGAAGAAATTCCAAAGTTATGGTGTTTGTACCTGAAGAGCCCTTGATGTGTTGAGAAGGTGGTGATATAGCGGGATTTCTCGTGAAGCTCAAGCTGGTGGTACCCTTTGTTTATGTCCAATTTTCAGAAGAACTTTGCGGTGTTTAGGCGAGTGATCATGTCATTGATATGGGGTCCCGGGTGTCGTTCACGTTCTATGGCTGTATTTGGGACCCTCATGTCCACACAAAGGTGCACTTTGTTCTCTGATTCCCGTTTAGGTACTACTACTACTGGGGATACCCACGGGGTGGGTCCAGTCAATCTTTCAATAATGTCAGCTCTCAGTAGATCTTGTAGCTCTTCATTCACCGCCTGTTGGAGGTGAAAAGGCACTTTCCGGTGATGCTGAGCTACGGATGTTACTTATTCATTTATGTGCAGTCGGACTTTGAAGTGGGCCAGTTTTCCAAGTCCGGTGAACAACTTTGGGAATTTGCTGATGATGTCTGGTGTGTCGTCTACTTTGTATAGTATTTCCACTAGTTTTAAGCACTTGGCTGTGGGCAGGCTGAGAAGACAGTCAGCTGCTTCGGGTCCTTCTAGGACATGAATTTGTGCATGAACTGTTCTGTCTTCCTTGCCTGTTATGGGTTTGACAGGGGCTGGCATTCCGGTTTTACACGGGGTTCCCGGGTGGTTGCCATACTGCTTCGGAAGGGGCTTCCTTTTACCCTGGCGCAGGCCGAGACAGACGCACACGGCGGTTATGTGGCCCTTACGGGTAAGGTCGAAGTACACCCTTTCAACCTCCTGTGTGTATACATCCCCCCCGCCACCACGGCCTCTGTCCTTCGCCGTCTTACACTTGTAATCTCCTGTTTCCCACAGGGACTGACGGTCATTGGAGGCGATTTCAACGCCTTCTGCAACCCTGCCGCGACACGTCAGGTGTTCCCTCAGCATCCCGCCTTGCCTCTGCTAAGCGATTGTCTGACTGGTCCTCTGCCTTGGGTCTCTGCGATGCTTGGAGGGTGTGGAATCCCCGCCGAGAACAATACACTCACACTTCGGCGGCCCACCACACCCACTCTCGTATCGACTTGCTCCTGCTACCAGCCCCAAACTGTCAATTGATGTCCGGGGCTACTATTCTGCCCCGAGGCATCTCAGATCACTCCCCTGTCTCCCTCTGTCTCGGGAACTCCCCTAATGGTACTCGTACGGCGTGGCGGATAAATGCCTGGTTCCTACAGGATGCCAAATTCATTGAAGCCCTCAGGCAGGAACTGGGACACTATTTCTCGACTAACATGGGTTCGGTCTCCTCGCCGGGAACATTATGGGAGGCCGGCAAGGCCACTATACGGGGGGAGGCTAGAGGCTTGGTCCACGCGAAACGCGCGGAACAGACCGCCCGACTTGTGCAGCTGGAGGCCCACGCAGCACAGCTGGAGGGGGCTCAGGCTTACACTGATAGCGACGATTCCGCTCGACAGCTTACACTGATCCGCGAAGAGATCGGTCAGATCTCACTGGAGTCAGCTAAAATGCTATGGCGCTCCTCCATAGCGCGCGTATACGGTTGGGGCGATAAAAATGGCAAATTGCTTCACAATTTAGTGTCATACCCCAAAGCCAACCGCATTATTCCAGAGATCTGTGATGAGATCGGCAGTCATCACGTCACCTCTCGAGCTATCGCCCAAACCTTCGCAGGCTACTATGCTGCCCTTTACGTGGCCCGACCTCCCAGAACCTCTCTGGCTGACTTATTGTCTGGGACCGGGACTCAGCTGCCCCGGCTCCCCCAGACGGTCTCAGAGACTCTGGATCTTCCCTTCACCCCGGAGGAGATACATGGGGCCATTTCACTTTTACACTCCGGCAAGACGCCAGGGCCTGACGGCTACCCCCAAGAATATTATGCAACCTACCGTGACACTCTGGTCCCACATTTAGTGGACTTGTTTAAACATGTAGTGGACACGGGGTCCTTCCCCCCATAGACAGATGTGGCCACTATTGTGGTCCTCCCAAAGACACAGCCACCCTCCCTTGCATACGCGTATTACCGCCCCATCTCCCTCATAAACACCGAGGTATAAATTTTCGCCACTGCCGTGGCCCAAAGACTCCGCTCCCATTTGCAAGATTTGGTTCACCTAGATCAATGCGGCTTTATGCCTGCCCGGGGTACCCAACACTGCATACGCCGCCTTCACCTCGCCCTTGCACACCGCCACCACCTCACCCCATACCTGGCCCTGCTTTTCATCGATTTTGAAAAAGCATTTGATACGGTAGATTGGAGCTATCTGGGGGACGTGTTGGAGGTGATGGGTTTCGGGCCCCCGTTTCGGCGCCTCATCCGGGTCCTGTACTCCAGTCCTAAGGCAAGGGTCCTCATTAATGGCGTGCTTTCGGAGACGTTTCCCATTCAAAGGGGCACTCACCAGGGCTGCCCGCTCTCGCCGCTCTTATTTGCATTAGCAATGGAGCCATTGGCCTCCCTCATCCGTCAGGACCCCCACATCCGAGGTTGGGCTTGGGACCCGGGCCAGATCGATAAGATCGCCCTATACGCCGATGACGTCCTCCTTTTCCTGGCGGACCCCAAGAGCTCAGGCCCAAGATGCTTGGACGCCCTCTCTGCCTTCGAACGAGTCTCTGGCCTCCGGCTCAACCCGGCGAAATCCACACTGGTTCCCCTACACCCGTCCCGGGATTGTTTCGACTGGCAAACGACCATTCCCCTGCGCAGGCAGTCGTTCAAGTATTTGGGGGTGTGGGTCGCCCTCCTTCAAGAACTCGAATGGGCCCTGAACATTACACCCCTGGTTACCAAGGCCAAAGCGGACCTCATAAAATGGCAATCCCTCCCTCTCAACCCCCTTGGCAGAAGTGCCCTTTTTAAAATGATGGTCCTCCCCCGTTTTTTATACATTTTACAAAACATTACCCTTCATCTCCCAGGGAGCTGGATTCGGGAACTAGACAGTACCCTTACCCGGTTTTTGTGGGGGGGCGGACGGCCGCGAATGTGCCTGGCACACTGCTGCATACCTCCCTATGATGGGGGCATGGGGGTAACCAATCTCCACCTCTACTACCTGGCCACGAGGCTCATCGTGATCCATGACTGGTTCGCAGGCGGCTGGTCCGACCCTGCATACCAAGTGGAACTCCGGTCATTGGACTTCCCACAGCTCCAAGCTTACCTGTATGGGGCCCCCATACCACAGGCCCTCCCCCGTCACCCGAACGGTGCTCATGGCCTGGCGTGCAGCCCTACGCCACACGAAATGGGACCGGAAACTCACCAGGCAGACGCCCTTGTGGAGTGGTGTCTGGCTGAATGAAGTCTCGGAGAGACAAGGTTTCTGTCGTTGGGACCACATCGGGATCTCGCTACTAGGAGACGTCTGGGTAGGGGACCACATCAGATTGTTTGCAGACCTGCAGCAACGCTATTCACTCCATTCCTCCCAATTTTATAGATATTTACAACTAAGGCATGCCCTCCGAGTACACATTCCGCCCCACACCTCATTCCCAGAGTTCAGTCCCCTTGAGGCCCAGGTGATGATGGGGAACCTGGGCAGCGGGGGGTATCGCGGATTTACCGCTCCCAAGTGAACAATGGCCCAGCATCCCTAGACTTGCTACGTGCCCGCTGGGAGGGGTGGTTGGGTCCCCTGGAGGAGGCGGACTGGAGAGACGCGCTCATGGCTCCCAAGACCTTGACGACCTCCTCCAAGCTGCGTCTAGTCCAACTCTATTACCTCCATATGGCCTACCTCACTCCAGCGCACCTTTACAGTGCCCGTATGCGGCCTTCCCCATCCTGAACGCGATGCAGTCACGCCCCTGCGGACTTCTACCACATGATTTGGCAATGTCCCGTCCTTGCGCCATTTTGGGCGGGGGTGGAACTAGAACTTACACAGACCCTGGGGTGGGAGGTTCCTCACGACCCATTGCGCTTGGTCCTGGGTGTGTTTGATGGCCTCGATGGCTCCCGGGCCGATAAGCGCTTCCTAGGAACAGCGTTGGCTAAGCGTGATATAGCGGCACTCTGGTCCAAGGCCAAGCCACCAACTATGCGGAAATGGAGACGGGGAGTGGATTGGTGTGGAACTCAGGAGGAGGCCCTCTTTGAGGCCCGGGGTTGCCCCGAGCTTTTTGGTAGGATATGGGGCAAGTGGTTCAACCTACGGCCCTAGGGGGCGCATGTGCTTCTTGTACAAGAATGATCATAGGCAAGTGTTTTTTATTCATTCTAAAAGTGCCTTACAAGTCTCTGTCGTCTCTATTTCAAATGTGTCTATCCAACCAATGTGCTTGATTTTACTGCCAATGTATTTTGTGATTTGTTCTTTAAAAGCCAATAAACTTGATTATCAAAAAAAAAAAAGATCATGAATAGGAATATTGCACAAAGACCAATTATCAAAAGAGTTTTTAAGATGGCATCCAGAATTCCACTTCCCAGGTTTCCAAACCATTTGCCTTCAGCAGAAAATCCATTCCCAATGGCTTCACAAGCTCCTGTCGCTTCTAGCTCTTTCAAATCATTTGTCAATCCAGATATATTCTGAATATACTTCTCCATATCCTGACTTTTGTCTGGGATATAAGTGCAGCATTGCTGAACTTTTAACATCCTGCAGACTCCGCCGTCTTTTGCGAGCAAAAGATCTAACACATGTCGGGTTTGTAAAACCATAGACCTTATCGCAACAATCTCAGTACCAACAAGCAGTAAAGAATTTGCAGTACTAGTAGTCACTTTATCCACTATTGTAGACAGCTTTCTAATTTTCAGATCATTCAGAATCACACCTATAGATGGGATTATGGTGCCAAAAATATCTTTTTCTACTTGTGCTGCACCAACATCTCGTCTAGTTCTATGCTTCATTTCACATACAGGGTCATTAAAATGTGTCACATGGTAAATCTTCGGGAAAACTATACTAAGATAACATGTACTATGCCATCCATTGGGCGATTTAAAATATGCATACTGTTCACATATAAAGCATACTCCAGGAATCACCGGATCCTGTCCCTCCAATAAAAGGTTTTTCTTCCCTCTCGCCTCAAAAACATGTTCACAATTGCCCTGTCATAAAAATAACAGGTCTATATAACTCTGGTCAATGTGTATACACAGCTTTCCTTTATGTTGCCAATCGAAGGTCAAGGCAGGCAAATTTCCTTTCACCTGATGTTCAATTTCTTCACTACTCCACCTGTGGTGTCTTTTAAGATCTTTATCCATTTCAGATTTGGACTTTAGATCACTCCTTCTGTCTTCCACTAGATTCAAGAATTTCTTCTCCAAATCTGACTTGGAACAATTCAAATTATGTCCATGTGTGTATGCGGTGTGTAGTGACTTAAGAGTTGCAAAATGTAAACCTGCAATCTGTGCACCTTTGAAATAGGAATTCTTATTCAAATGTTTGAACATGGGAACTTCTGAAAGAACCAAATCATAATTCAAAAAATAATATTGAAACCTACCCTGTCTATAAAACAGGCTTAGATGAAGGTTACAAGAAATTCCACATGTCAAAGGAATATGATGGTAGGATAAACCCTCTGCAACAGACGCAGGCAGCTGAGTACATACATAACAATCCCTCGCAACCATAGTGTCAATGTATTCATAAAGCAATCTAAAATAAGCGTTTGAAGCATAATCACCCCTTGACAGATCTGTGTGTAACTTAACTCCCCACAACTGTAGATTACTATCATGGGGGTGTGATGCAGTAGAGGCAATTGTAAGCTTGATTTCTACTGGCCTACTTGTAGCTGGATATAACCCTGTAAGCACTATGATTAATACTACAACTACAACTATTAGTGTCCCTGCTAGGATGTAGCTTCACCTGTTAGTATTAGAATTGGCTTCCATTTCTTCGTTAGAATCTAAACTGTTGGGTGGAATGTAGAAGCTACAGAGTCTTCTCTCTTGGTTTCCACCTTTGCAAGCAGCAAAACCAAGTTCAAATGATATGCAACAAAATAATGTACGAAAGTCTTCGTGAGTCTTCCTTAACCCTACTCTGTGCTCTTCTAAAGGACAACCTTCAGTTGCCTCAGGGCCTCGGTACTCTTCTTTCTTCCCTACAAAGTCTATTTAAATGTCTCTAATAATAAACAGTTCAAGTTCATTGACAATCAGTTCCAAAATGAAGTGTTTCAGTCGATCGACTCTTGACGTCCTCCCAAGTACCAGCTATAGTTAACAAAAGGTTGTAGTTGGTCTAATCTTTTCCTTCATTTGTATACTCTCCATTAAAGGTACAAGCATTGTAAGTTCAGTATCTGGCAACTTCACTGGCATATCTGTTGCCAACGGTCACATAATCATCCCCCTTACATTGTACTGCACACTTAACGACAGCAATTTGTGCAGGCATCTGCAATGCTTTAAGGTTTTTTTAGACTTGCTCCCCATTCTGAATGGGCTTGCCCGAGAAGGTCATAAACCCCTTCTGGGAGCATAACTCTCCGAAATCATGAGCAACACCAAAGCCGTACTGACTATCAGTGAAAATGGTCACTCTCTGCTGGTCTGAGACACAGCATGCTCTAGTAAGAGCAGTCAATTCAGCCACTTGTGCTGAGAACACTCTCTGGAGCCACAAGGTCTTCTACTCCTGAAACTGTAAAGACTGAGTAAGCAGCTCCAAAATTTCCTTCATGGTTTCACAAACATGAGCCATCCACAAACAATGCAAAATCAGATTCCAGACTTGGATCAATAGGGATATGCCGACCCCTACTTGTGACCAAAAACCACCTCCACCTTGCATGGCAGGAGTTCCCTGAAGCTACAATCCCTGCTTAGGGGGTGCATTCCCAACAAATGGAGGACCCTGACTTCCCAGCAGAGCAGCTTTCAGTTGTGCCACTATGAATTTCTTCTTCAATTTCTCCTGCCTCATGGCAATCTCATCATTGTAATACTTAACGTATTGCAAGATCTTATCAACCGACTTATTCTGCCAACAAATCAAATGCTGTTGAATCATCATGCTAATCTCAGGCCTCAATCCTGTCACAAACCTAGACTCAAAATGTCACATGTCCTTACGTTCCAATGTTCCCATTCCACTATACTGTTTAAGTGCCTGCAGCAGCCTCTCATAATTTGCATGAATTTTCCCTTTAGGTTCCTGGGTAGTACGATCAATCTTGACCCAGTCAATATCTTGGGGCGACACTTTAGACTTAACCACGTCATCACAAGATTGCACTTTTTCATTACTATTGGTGATGGACGAGTAGTGAAAGGATCCCTTACTGGTTCTCTCCCGGGGCATTCTGTAGCTAGCTTACATGCTGTCCACAAATCACTTGGAACCACAATGTCAAATAGAGTATTCAAATCAGTCCATAAAAACTTCAAATATTTTACAAATCGCTCAACTTGTTTGTACCATTTCACAGGTTTCTCTCTTAACCTAGAGATATCTTTAGTAAAGGATTCAAGATCAATCCTACTCCAAGGTATATGAACATAACCTCCACTAGGAACCTCTCATAAGGGAAAGCTAGTGGCTCCCGCTCCCCCCTATACGGAAGGAGGCGGTTCCCCCTTTTGGGACTTTTCCTCTTTGTCCAATTGACTTCCCACTTATCCAACACACTCTGAATCCGGATGCCTATGGCTCTTCTGTAAAGCTTTTGCATGCTCCAAAACTACTTCATATTTCTGAGCTAGTTCAGATAATTTATCATGTACTTGTCTTGCTCTGCTAGGAACACCCTTGCTCATAAACAAAAGCTCATTTTTTGATAAGTGTCTATTCAAGCCAATTCAAGACTTCCACTTATCATCTCATCTAATTCAAGTATAAATTTAGCTACATCCACCAAATTAACTTTCAATGTTGACTTGATTGCTCCTTGACTTATTTCTGTGCTTCCACTTTCATTCGAGGTGGCATTAAGAACCTTCAGGTATTTGTCTAGTTCCTGAGCATCAAGTCTTTGTGGCCCCTCAGAGGTCTTTGGTACTGGTCCTTCTTTGGGGGTGCTACTATGTACATTCAGGCTTGGCTCCCAGGTGAGCAAATCCAATTTAGCTACCCCTGAAATCACCACAAAGGTCCAAACCCAGTCTGATTCGCTGTTGGATCTGCACCACAAGGGGAACTCGCATTTGTTGGGAACAAAAAAATAAGCCTCACATTCGAACGGGTAAACTGGGATTATATTTAGTAACTACAGAGCCAATAGTTACCGGGACAGTGACAACATCGGGAACATTCGAAGCTACGGCAACATTCTGAGCTGCAGACAAGTGAGGGGCACAAATCCCCGAACTCCCTCCCATCGAGCTTTGATTCAAATTCACAGGAGTAGCCACCATTGCATTAGAACCCACATTTATTGGTACACTAGCAGTTCAAGAATTTCCACTTACACTAACACTTCCACCTCCCTTTGTTTGGGTTTCATTGTATGGAGGCGGACGCTCTGACAACACATCTACAAAACTATCACTAGTGTCGCTGTCACAGTTTTCACCTCCCTCAGCTGATTCCCTTACCTCATTTCCTCTCTCTCTCTTTTTATTCTCTTGTGTGCCCTTCTCAAATTCCTCACAGGTCAACACCAGATAAAACTTACTTACCTCTACCATGTCTGTTCTCCACCTCTTCACTTCTGCGTCCCACCTTGCATCTACATATGTACGTACTGTCTTTCTAGCTCTTCCTTGATACCTTTCTTTCTCACTGGCATGAGCTGCACGCTCCCAGGCATTGAGTGCTTCAAACTGTTTAGGTCTAGGCTGTGGTTTCATCTCCTATAGAATTCTTCTCAAGTTCTCAATGATTCTGACATTAAATGCACCATAGTGTGGAAATGCCAGTGCACCTTCTTCCTCAGTGATCTTGTGCCATTGTTTAAGCCAAATATAAGTGTGCAGCCCTACATGTATTGCCATATAATGGCAGCAATAGACAAAAATAAAGGGTAGGAAGGACTGGTGTTTTGTATATTGTCCATATTTATGTTTATGTTTTGTATGTATTTTTGTGCATGTTCAGTAATATAAAAAGATAAATATATGCCTGAATAACAATTTTTTGGAGTGTGTATCGGTTTGATATAATTGAAATAAGTGTAGAGATTGATGACTCATTGATAGGGATTAATTTGTTTTCTCCCTAGAGACTTGTATATGTATTTGTTCCTCTGCATTACTGTTCTTTTCCAGAGCTTTACACTGACTGAGCAATCCTAGCACAGCACACTGTGACGTTAGTCTCACTCCTTCCAGCAGTTCACCCTCCTTTACAATTTTCACGAACACACTCTCTTCAGCATATACATACAACCAAATACAAATGCAATGGCAACAAATAACAATTGTCTGCTTCGCTAAAGAAATCAAAAGAATTCAATCATGCAAGAAATAATTCGGAACAACACTTTCCGATCTACTCTGACACACATTGAAATAAAACCTTTACCTGCAAAGGGAATTACCCTGATCAATGCAGTTTCACTCTGCGCAAAGGTCCACCACACTAATCACACCTCACCTTCACAGATAAAGATAAATATCCCTATCTCAATTGGGCTGTCGATGATGTCTCGCGACAGTCCCCACAAAACCTCAACAGACACTTGTAGTACAGTGTCTTCTACACCTTTTAATATCACCCCGGGATCTTAGGCCCCATCGGACCCGTTAGCAATTCTTCACATTAAACACCACATTCACACAGCATTCAAGATAGGTCCATCAAACTTCACACAACTGTTATAACACCACAAGCTAGGCATAAGCTGTACACGTGCAACCCTATTAATACTCACAACTCCGCTGTTACCCCTCCACCACAAACCACTTGAACTCCGCTGATCCTCCGAATTGAAACATGGACTCTGGAATTGGTACTGGAAATGGGACTGGGATTTTAGCTATTCTCATATAAAGTCTCCTGACTCCTTATCTCAGGACCTATCCGTTCTCTGCTACCATCTGACAACGCTTTGAATTTGGGCTTCTCCTTTCTTGCCCCTGCAATGGAAGTTTGCAGGTGCCTGAGAAATAAAAGGAGTTAGAATAAAATACAATTTAACAATTACAATGTAACCCATTTGGTCACACAGCAGTAAAGCTCAGAGTGGATAGACGGGATTAAGTATAGATTTAGTACAAATTCAAAGCAAAGCTGATATAAATCAGTAGCAGAAACATAGTATCAAAATTCAGAATCACTAATGGATATCCAAAACGCCTTACAAAATGTATCCTCAATAACAGAAGTAGAGAATGAGAAACAAAGTCTGGTAATTATATTGAAAGTTTCAATCCTCCTGCCTATACACAAGGTTGTCTAAGAAACTACTAAACTCTATTCTGACCTAGGATTCCTGAAATCATATTTAAGTCAGGGAAGCAAGAAACGTGTCAGTATACCAGAAGTTCTGTCGAAGTCCTCAAAAGGGAAAGAATATTGTATTGTATTGCAATTTGTTGTTATTGTAAAGAAAATGTTAATTTGCACACTCATATAAATGTCGAGATTACAAAGTAAATGCACTTTCTGTAACTGTTCAAGTGCACTACATTACATTAATAATGTTAAGTTACACAAATAAATAAGGCCATACATTAACATATATGTGGCCTAGTCAAACATGAAAGGGTGGAGCCAAAATTACACTGCTTCACTGATGGTGGTCTGTGCTCTGTGGTCCAACAGCAAATCTTGCTTATTAGTTTTACATCTGACTCGTATTGCTGCTCTGGCTTCTCACAATCGCAGCTTCATAACTCCACTAATGCTGTTGGTGTAAACTGATGTTGAGAAGCATAAGAAAATACACAACCAGTAAAGAAAACACCGGAAAAATAGGAGAGAGAAAGAGTGAATGAAAGCAGAGAAGAGAGAGAGAGAGCAGAGAAAGGGTAGAAATCTATAGCAGAGGAGCCCATAACACATCTAAGAAAGAAATGAAATACTGCATAGTAGAGCCCATATAAAGCTTATCATTTCTAATTTTGGAGTCCTTTTTCCCATATTAAGTACCCATCATACATTTTACAATGACTGTAGCAGCAAACTGACTCTCTATTTAAATCTAATTTGGAATCACCCTATGTGAAAATGTTTCATACGGATTCCAAGAAAGGTGCCTTATAGTGATTTTCCAGACTTGGAAAACCAAATACACACTGTGAAAGATCTGCGCGTTCTCTTCAAACTAATCGCTTCATGCTTCCTTTCCCCAAATTAATCCTTCAAGCATCTTTTAAGTTGTAAAATTAGAAAAACGTTCCCCCACTTTTCAAGGGTAGACAACAAAAATGTATGTTAATTTAGGAAATATTTAATAGCATTTTGCTCTGAAAGAATATGCATCACAATACCATATGGCCTTAGAGAGGGCCGTCTTATTAATGGAACACACTTGTAAATGTTTTTGTGTTGCTTTGTATGAGTGTTACCACAATCACTCCTCAGACGTTGTGCACATCAGTCCTGTTTAGCTTAGAAGCTTATTAAAGTATTGCAGAAGTTTATTAGTGCCAACAGGGACTGCTTGGCTTGTGTGTACACCAACAGACTGCTAAAAATATGTATACAGACCGGATGAAAGCAACATGTTGACGCTCAGTGTAGAGTACTAGACAGTGACAGCACTAGACCAACACAAAATAATCAATTTAGTGGATTTATGTAGTCAAGTGAAAACTGTTGATGTCTGTTTAAAAGAGTACTGCCATGTCCTTGAGTACAAGCTCAAAATGTTTTAATAAAAGTATACCGCACTTTGCATATAAATAACAATGTGAGTCCTGTGTTAACTTGTATTGTGGTTTATGTCTCCAGTACATCAATGCTACTAAGAATATTATAACATTTCAAATTAACAATAAACTAAATCATGTACCCTACCCATTAGACTCCTTTGCTGCAGCCCGCCCACTTTCTTTTCAGTTCGGTAAATCACAGACTCACACCACTCTACCATTGACTAGGCAACCCCAGACCCATCAAGGTGTTCCCAGTCTTTGCTGTACTTTATCAGAATGTCAACTGGGTCTGCCTAGCAATGACCACATAAACAAAATGGCACCTTCGAACTCTGTTTGCTAGATGAAGCAATGCTGATATCTCTCTAGAAACAGACATGCACTTTTTTTATTTTGTAAATTTTATCTTAATACAAAAGCAACTTGTAAGAAACCAATTGTAATAAATGCAATATGTAGGCCTGTTTTTTTCATATCTTACTACAGGAGAATGGATTTATTTGTGTCGCAAAGCCCTGGAGAGTAAGAGTGACATTAAGAGTACATGACTTATTAGGGACAACATTTGAGCTCAGAAAAATGTAGACAGACTGGGGCGAGGGACTATTTGAACATGAACAACATTTAACAGCGGGATGGAGTGCATGCTAATGTTGGTTTACACTGGGAAAATAGTAAATACGTTTAGATCAGTGACGTAAGCGCTGAAAGTAAGTGTGTGGACTTTGCAGGTTATATTTATACAGCAGAAAAAGAACATGAAAATGGTAATTGTGTCTCTTTGAACTGATCACAGGTGTTTTCTGTAACAAATGGTCTTTTTTTAATAACTTCATAAACTGAAATTGAAATACTTTGCTCATTCTATATGTTGTCTGTTTTGATAAAAGTTACAGAAAAATCCACATGCTTTCTTAGACAGGCTACTAATTCCTTATGTCTACTCTAGTTACAGATGACACAATGATTACAAAAGCAGAATCAACTGATGGTATGTAGGAGTTCCAATTGAAATATTTTATGTGTTTAAATATTTTATGCAACAAGGCAAGCTGCTATTTAATACGATGACACGTTTCTTTATGCATGTACTTATTTACTGCTACTTCCATTGTGTTTATACATGTTGTGTTCAATCATGCTTTTATTCATATATTTTTGTTCACATTCAAATGTGACCCTATCTATCAACTGTAAATTACTGAGCCAGCACAGAATAAAATTGGAGTTGTGCCAATCCAAGAAGCCCTGAGGGTGAATCCCACCCGGGTCTATATTTTTAGACCTTGATTTCGGAAGGCTCCCGGAGACATGAGTTGCTTTGGGCAACACATTGTTGTCACAGATTTATGACCTTACTTTTAACTTTTGAGCAAGTACAGAATGAAAGTTGGAGTTGTCTTGCCAATTCATGAAGCCCATAGGTACAACAATGCTTCGGACCACAGGCGGGGCCCTTGTGTGTTTTCCCCCCTGAATAGGAGCCGTCTGGCCCTCCTTTAATCTCCCACTGATTGGAATACGGTGGCACTCAGGTTGGTCCCCCTTTTTGTCCTGATGAAGACCCCGTCTGAAGGTTTAACTAGCCTTTCCACTATCTGGGGGTCGAAACGTAGACAGTTCTAATTCTATTGACCTGTACCAAAATCGTGTTCCACGCAAATATATATGGAATTGTTACACTGTACCTTCTAAATTGTAGATTAAAATATGTAAAGCACTTGTGATTCAGACAGGTCTCAGTCTAATTGTTTGTAAATATTTGTATTATAATGCTTCACTCCCTCTTCACTTATTCATGAGCACTTTTTCAAGCACTCATTACCCACCTACCTTGGAGCAACAGTTTTATACAGAATTATATATATACAGTGTTGAAAATCATTACAAATTCCGAATTATTTTCGACTGAGCGTGCGTTATTCAAGGTGTTTGACATAAATAAGTTCTGTTGGGACCAATTGTGTTTTGTATCAAACTGTACCCAGGTCCTGCGGTCTACTGGGTTTCCCCATTGTTGTGTAATGGTCCATCTATCATAAAGGCAGAGTATGTTCCTTTATCAATACTGTTTGTCAAGGAGTTCAATAGGATAAGTTGCCATTGTTGCAGGGATTCTGATCAGGAACAGAACTATGCTTGGGACTATAGAACATTGACATGTAGGGACTGAGTCACCATACTACCTCAGTACCTATGAGCCCGAGTCCGACGAGCTATAGTGCCCCACTTGCCCTCCTAAGCTTACCAGAGAAGCAAGCGAATTGGCACTCCAGAACACAACACTCTCGACCCTCTCACTCTCACTCGTACTCATCTACAATAAAGTAAACAAAGGACATGAAGGAAGTTTAAAATATTAATTCAAACTATCGTCTCCTAAAATGCAGTATTCGTGCCACAATTAGAAAACAAATGTATATCAAAAATACTGTTAGCATGGCTAATAAACCGTTTACCTTAAAAATCACTGTCATGTTATAAGACAGAGTAGCCTAAACCCCCCCTTCCCTTCTACTGAAGCTAAATGATTATATATCAAAGATCTCTGGATTTGGTGACGGACCCAGTACCATAGCATACAGAGATGGACATTCTACATCTCAGCTGACGTAGCAATCTTGTCTTAGAGCCCCCGTTCAGTGTTTGTGTTTAAACTCTTATACTCAGGTATATGAAAAGACGTGTGCTCACAAACAGCAGCTGTGTTCTCGTGTTATGTCTAGGGGCTAGTGTCTAAACAGATAGAATAACAAGGGACTTTGTGGCTTGTCCTTGTCTATGTTATTCAGACCAAATCCCAGGAAAAGAACAGAAAACGAAAACATATGCAGGCTTCATGTGAAAGTACAGTGTGGCACAAAAGCAACCGTGTTTATATAGTAATGTGTCCAAATGAAAAAGCAGCCTACAAAGTGCACAAATAGGCTAACATAGGGAAAACTACAATGGGTCATGCAGGAAACACATGACACCATGTTTACTTGATTAAAAGACACATCTCCCTATAGGTTGCACATGAGATTGTATGCAGAAACCCTGAAACAAAGAATGGATTTCCTGATACGTTCAAAAGGGACATATGCCAGCTGATTAAACATGATTTTCTGGAATAATACATTCTTCTTTTTTTTTAAATGGCAATCTATACAAGGTTTAAATCTCCTGGTGGATTATTAGTTTTTCCAGAAATGAAGTATTGCTCTGATAACCTAGACACAATCTCATTCTACAAACAAGTCTTCTCACCTCCCTACCATTGACTAGGCAACCCCAGACCCATCAAGGTGTTCCCAGTCTTTGCTGTACTTTATCAGAATGTCAACTGGGTCTGCCTAGCAATGACCACATAAACAAAATGGCACCTTCTAACTCTGTTTGCTAGAAGAAGCAATGCTGATATCTCTCTAGAAACAGACAGGCACTTTTTTTATTTTGTAAATGTTATCTTAATACAAAAGCAACTTGTAAGAAACCACTTGTAATAAAGGCAATAAATAGGCCAGTTGTGTTCCATATCCTACTACAGGAGAATTGATTTATTTGTGTAGCAAAGCCCAGGAGATTAAGAGTGACATTAAGAGTACATGATTTATTAGGCACAATATTTGAGCTCAGAAAAATGTAGACGACTGGTGCGAGGGGCTATTTGAACATGAGCAACATTTAACAGCTGGGGTGGAGTACATGCTAATGTTGGTTTACACTGGGAAAATAGTCAATACCTTTAGGTCAGGGGCGTAAGCGCTGAAAGTAAGTGAATGGACGTTGCAGGTCATATTTATACAGCAGAAAATGAACATGAAAATAGTAATTTTGTCTCATTGAACTGATGACATTTGTTTCCTGTAACAAATGGTCTTTTTTTAATAACTTCATTACCTGAAATTTAAATACTTTGACTATTTTATATTATGTCTGTTTTTATAAACGTTACACAGAAATCCACATGCTTTTTATGACAGGCTACTAATTCCTTATGTCTACTCTAGTTACAGAAGAAGATGTCATAGAGATTACAACAGTAACAATTGATGGTAGGTATTAGTTCCAATTGAAATATTGTATGTGTTTAACTGTTTTATGTAACAAGGCAAGCTGCTATTTAATAGGATGAGACATGTTTGTTTATCTATGTACTTATTTACTGTTACTTCCATTGTGTAAATTACATGTTGTGTTCAATCATGCTTTTATTCATATATTTTTGTTCACATTCAAATGTGGCCCCATCTTTCATAAAGGTAGAGTATGTTTCTATGTCAACACTGTTTGTCAAGGAGTTCCATAGGATAAGTTGCAATGTTTACTTGAATAAACTCTAATCTCCCTATAAGTTGCACATGAGATTCTATGCAGGAACTCTAAAACAAAGAATGGATTTCCTGATACGTTCAAAAGGGACAGATCCCAGCTGATCAAACATGATCTTCTGGAATAATACATTCTTCTTTTTTTTTTTAAATGGCAATCTATACAAGGTTTAAATCTCCTGATGGATTGTACATTTTTCCAGATATGAAGCCCTGGTCTGATAACCTAAACACCGTCTCATTCTACAAACGAGTCTTCTCCCAAAATTACCCATATTCTCTTTGAGAAGATTGTGAATCATCAATGTTTTTTGGCAAAAGGTATTGGTTCAGCACAATTGTGAACATTATTGCCTTGAAAAAGGGATTTATTTCTCAATAGGTAACACATTGCTTCTAGTACGATATCCTATTACAGTAGACAGGACATAGAGAGAGAATTAAACCAACTTTATTACAATGTTTCTTCTTTTACAAAAGAATTGCTTTTTATTTCATTGGATAGCATCTCATGGACTAAAGTATTCGTTTCCCAAACTATACGCATCAGAGTTGAGAATCACATCAATTGTAACCAATTCGCGGAGAAATCAAGCCTCGTCAAAGCCTACGGATCTAATCTTTTCAAGCTGGTGCAGCTGCTATTTGCTATTTGTTTTATTGCAAGCCAATGCTATTGCAAATTGCATATGCCACCAAAATAAAAAGAGAAAACCTGGTGTTACCTAAACGTTATGGTAATATATTAGCAGTAAAAAAAAAATCACTGTAACCTTAAATATACAGGGATGGATTAAGCAAAACATTTGAAGAACAGAAGGAAAGAAGTTTGGAAAAAGTACGTTGTTGGCCCACCAATCTTGGTGTTGAAGTGCACATCTTTTTAAGCAGATGTGTACATGTGATCAGGAAATATGCAGCTACTCACAGTCTGAACTCAGTGACCCATACCTCTATGTCGTATGCTTCAGTGTGAAGAAGTAAAATGTGAATTAATGTTGAACAGATCAACCAATGAAGAGTAGATTTCAAAATCTCCTCCTTGAATGTATCTAGGGGTGTATTTTTTATGATTATTTTATTATATGAGGTAGGTGTGACACATTTCAATGTTTCTAAGCCACGCCCAGAGAGGCATGACGGTGCTGAAAACAAATTGCCTGATAGCAAAGAATGAGTTCTGAGACAAACTAGAATTGGGTGCAAAAACTTCTTCCTTCAAATTGTATAGACAGACAGCTAAAAAAAACTATGAGAGTTACAGTTTTGTCTCCTCTAAATGGCATTTCCAGAACTGGGAATTTACTTAAGGACATATTGTGTGCAAGGAATAAATGTCGCTGAAAAACAATTTTACAGTCCCTGTGACAAAGGCAGAGAGATAAACTACATGGGTTTCTAACATTTAAATTATTTAGTAATAGTTTAATAAATTAAAAATTTCAAATATGTTACTTTTTCTCAATATTGCCCCACTCTCTGTCATCCCTAGTTTCCTAGTTAAAGTTTTGGATGTAAATAAAATTATTTCACCTTGCCAGGAATATGGAGCAATTGGTCCTTCGCCTTCCTCTATTCAACCGTGTCTCTTTCAGATATTGATTGAGAGAGAGGAGCCAAAAACAAAACCCAGCTGTTGCTGGACTTCACTGTGCATTGCCAAGAATGTGCAGCCTACCAGGAACGTTCACTCGAGAGCTAATCCGGTCCTGCCACACAATACTTAATTTCCAAATTTAAAGATACTACCTAAGGCATTCAGTGCCAATGAGAAAGGTTAAATGGCTCCCTAAATCCAAGTTCAGAATAAAAGGAGTTATAAGGAGATAACAAACTGTTGGCAGAATTAATCTTTTGATTTACTTGCTTATCTGACTACAGCACAAACCCAAACATCTCAAATTCAGCAAGGTACTGGAGGCATAGTTTGTCAGAGCCAAAATTCCCATACCACCACAGCATTTTTCAACTAGTGTTGCACTCCTGGACCCCTCTGTAGCATTTAGCGCCAATTAATCCTAACGTGAAGGAAATGGTACCAATGGGGCCGATTCACAGAACCAATCTGAGATTAAATCCTAAACTTACTACTTTAGGTATTCACAGAAGGCATTTAGTAGTAGTAAAGTTAGGACTCCTAACTTTGCTACTACTAAATGCCTTTTGTAAATATCGAAAGTCGTAAAGTTAGGATTTTGACTCAGTTTAGTAGTAGTAAAGTTAGGAGTCCTAACTTTGCTACTACTAAATGCCTTCTGTGAATACCAAAAGTAGTAAGTTTAGGATTTTATCTCAGATTAGTTCTGTGAATCGGCCCGTTGATCTTATTTAATGCTTCATATCTGGCTAGTGTGACTGTTGCAGATACATCACATTCGATCACTATTGTAAAGAGCATTCAAAGATTCAGATTAACTATGCTTGAAACGCTGTATTAAGGGAAACAAGGTTCGGAAAAGCCACTAACTCTCGCTTTCACATTAGAAAGAATGCAAACACAGGCATGCAGTATTCTGTAATGGTAGATAATTGTGGTTGTGGTGGTAATGGGTGTAGTGGTAACAATGGTGGTCGTGGTGTAGTAATGGTGGTGGTAATGATTGTGTTAATTATGTTGGCAGTGGTAATGACAGGGGTGGTATTGGAGGTTGTGGTAATGGTGGTGGTAACTGAAGTGACAGTACTGGTGGTACTGGTGGTACTTGTGGTGTAGTAAATGATTGCTGTGGCAACAGTGGGGGTGGTACTTGAGGTGTCCCTAATGATTTTAATGGTGGTACTGATGGTAATAGTAGTGCTAACGGTTGTGGTCATTCTGTCAGTGGTAATGACAGAGGCAATGATGGTGATATTAGCAATGGTAGCAGTTGCAGTAATGTAGATGCAATGATGGTGGTGGTAATAGTGGTAGTGGGTATGATGGTTGTAATGGTCATAGTCATGTTGATAGTAGCAATGGTAGTGGTGGTAAAGGGATCCTGGAAATGGTGATGGTATCAGTAGCGATGGTCATAAAAGTGGTGATAGTAATGGTGGCAATAATAATTGTGCTAATGGTGGTCGTAACTGAATGATGGTGGTAATCCTGATTAAGATTGATAATAGTGGTGTTGGTAATAGTGTTAATGGTGGTAGAGGCAGAATAATGTAATGGCAGTAATAATGGGGATAATGATGGTGCTGATAGAGGTGTTGGTGTATGGTGGTGGTTGCACTGGTACTGGTGGCAATAGTTGTGATAGAGATAGTGGTGGCAATGGCTGCAATAGTAATCGTGGTGGTGGTGGGAGCAATAGTGGTACTAGTGGTGGACAAGGTAATGATGGTGGTAATGTTGGTGGTAGTTCTAATGGTGGAGTCAGTAATGGTAATGGTGGTAATGCAGGTAGTAGAAATGGTGATGTGGTATTAATAATTGTGGAAGCAATGGTATTGGTGGTAATGGTTATTTTAGTGTTGTTGTTGTTAATTGAATCATGGAAATGGTGGTCTATTCCAAAATAGGGTGATAAACTACCGGGTTAATTCCTGGTGCTCACTGGACATGGGTTTGTACAAAGACAATAATATATATTGCTGTGCTCCAAGGGAAGGAAGAATCACCATACCTCCTTAAATACAGATCTGAAAGATCTTTCACATCAAATAACCAAGACCAAGAGCACAGGCTAGATCATATTACATTTGAAGTACACACTATAATACACAAATCTTCCTTTTGTGTTCTTTACTTTCTTTCTTTTGCCCAGCCAACACGTGTTTCGTCGTACAGGGAGTTCCCCACGACTTCTTCAGGCTGTCTTCCTCTTCCTAAAGCTCAGAAATCACCTTCAAACCGGTTATACTTCCGTCATGGAAATGGTGGTAGCAAAAATTGGGGTTAGATTGGTGTTGTAGAAATTAATTTGGTTGTAATGGTGTAGTAGTGGTTATTCAGGTAAGGTGGGTGTAATGGTGGGATTGGTAGTGGTGGTAGAAATGGTGGAGGTAATGGTGGTGTTGGCAATGTTAGTGAATTTGGAGACAATGTTTGTGCTGGTGGTAATAAAGTGTTAATGATGTGGGTGTAAATGGTGGTTTTAGTGGTAATGATGGTGGTAGGGATTGGACATCTTGTGTTGATTATGTTGCTGGTGGTTATAATGGTAGTAGTGTTAATGGCATGGTGGGAATTGTGGTAGATGTAACATTAATGGTGGTAGTAATGGGGCTGGGGTAATAGGGTGTTGGGGATTCAGATTGCAGTAGATGTCATTTTGCTGACAATGTGGTAATGATAATGGCATTGGTAATTAAGGTGGTGGTAATAATGATCATGGTAATGTTGGTTGTAGTAGCAATGTTATTGATGGGTATGGTAGCAGTGTTAAACCCATACACGTTTTGCCATTTACCCTCCACTTTTTTGCTGATTTTGTTTTTGTTGGTCTTAGGGCTCTGTGCACTTTACCATTACTAACCAGTGCTAAAGTCCTTTTACTCACTCCCCATACATGGGTAATTGGCTTACCCCTGATTGGCATTTGTAATGTACTTATAAGTCCCTTATAGAGTGGTATACCATATAACCAGGGCCTGTATATTAAATGGTACTAGTGGGAATGCAGCACTTAATGTGCCACCCACTTAAGTAGCTCTTTCAAACATGTCCCAGGCCTGCGGTTGCAGCCTGAATGCAATTTTAAACTGCCAATCTGACTTCGCAATATAACTCACTTGCCAACCTTTAGACTCCACTGTTATTGCATATACGTCACCCCTAAGGTAGGCCTTAGTTAGCCCATAGGGCAGGGTGCATCATTATAATTAAAAGGTCGGACATGTACTTTTAAGTTTGGCATGTCCTGGCAGTGAAAACCCCTAAATTAGTTTTTCACTACTGTTAGGTCTACATGTCCAATAGGATAACATTGGGATGCATTATTACATTCAATAAGTGCTAACTTTTGATTAGGACCAGGTATCCAGGTCATGTTTGGTATCTACAAAATTATAATCAAAATTCCTCCCTAATGGTAAAGTCTGATTTTTAATTAGAATTGTGAAAATGCTACTGTTAGAAAGCTGCCATTTCCCTACCCTTGTGCCTGCAGCCTGTCTTGGGTCACATGACTGGGTATATAACTGACATTTAGACTTTGTGAATTCCTCCCAGACAGTCACACAAAAGAGGGGTAAGGTGTGCTTGAATGGACCATCTGTTGGCAGAATGCGGTGGGCGTAACTGAGCACAGCCCCACTTGCAATTGAATAGGCTCTGCCTTCACACAAAGGACTTATCACCTTCACATTGTCACTGCAGCCAGCTTAGAGCCAGGGCAGGGGAGTCAGGAAATACCATCCACTTCAAAGAAACTCTCTATATACTTCTCCCACCTTTCAGAGAGAAGGGCACCTGGGATAAAAATAGGACCGTCAGACCTACACTTCAGTTCACTTTCTGGACCTGCGGAAGGACTCACAGATGAATGTCTGGTGCTGTGACCTGCTGTGCACTCTGCAAGACTGCTTTGCTGTACCTGGAAGCACTGCTTTGCTGCCTTGAGCCTGCCTTAAACCCTCAGAGGCCAGCCCTGCTGATGAGCCCTGCATCTTCACCTGAACCTTGGACTACCAGAGTGACTCCAAGGCCTAATTTGCTGGCCTCCTGTTCCGAGCCACAGGGACACAAAAAGATACCACCATCTTGGACACGAGTCTGAGTGATTCGTGAACCCCCTAAGTGGTATCTTACCAGTCCTGAACACTTTGGGGCTGATTACAATGCGGTTGGAAAAGGCTCCAACTGTCGTTCGGAGCCTTTCTGACCACATCGTAATATGTCGGTCGGATTCCTTTCCGACCGCCTCATTACGATGGAGGCAGTCGGAAAGGAATCCGATAGGTCATTCCGATAGGCTTCCGACATGCTTGGAGAGTCATGCCAACACAGAAAAAGGGGTATTGGGCCCAACCTCCTTACTCACCGCTCTTGAATGGGCTCTCAATTCTTAAGCAGATAACCTGTCCAGAACAGGGGGGAACCCCTAACCCCCTAATTCTACAATAGTTCCAAAACAGCGTGTCTGGACAGGTAGTTTTCAATGTTCAATTAATGCAGAACAAATTCCAATAGACTTGCATGAATATAGTAGATTCTTTATAGATATGTGATCATGTTTCCTTGTGATTTAATAACTAATACCATGAAAAAATAGAAAAAGAGATAAGAGGAAACAGCCTTTTTTTTAATATAGTAGATTCTTTATAGATATGCGATCATGTTTCCTTGTGATTTAATAACTAATACCATGAAAAAATAGAAAAAGAGATAAGAGGAAACAGCCAACACGTGTTGAACCCCCTAACTATGGCCATCCGGCCTGGGGCTTCTTCAGGGCTGTAGATGAACGTGAGAGTAAAGAGTGCAAAACAGAAGAAAGTGTAGTACCCATAGGTAAGGAGGAAAGATTAAAGGAAATCACACCACTCATGGTGAGAGAAAATGAACCCGCAAGGATTCAGGTAAAGACATAAGGCGTAAGGAAAGAAGAGGATCAGTTTAATAGAAAGTTTGGAATGTAGAATAGAAGTCAAAGAGGTGTGAAGGAGAGAATTTAAGTGAGAATACATAGACAAGAGAAAATGTAACAATTAGATCAGCAGTAGGATACATCACATTAATAAGAAATTACCATAATTAAACATAGGTAAACAGTAGTATAAATACATAACGTAATATCAATGGGAGGCAGTACATAGCACATCACAGGACATTGGAGTAACACAAAGTGCCAGTTAGGATTGAGCACAGAGTGAGTAAAGAAAATATTTAAAAAAACAAATACAGACATATATCCAGAAAGCATAAGGTACAAGGTCACATCAGCAAAGGTGATTGGTCATATCAAGTGGGTGAAACAAACCATGCGATTTAAAATCCCATCGAAGTGAGCAAACGAGACCGTGAGAAATACATTTATGTAAACGTCAGCACACGTGGTAAAAAACAGGTTGAATTATAGTGTGCAGTGATCCGAGGTCAAGTTAAAAAACAAAAAATGCCCATTTTATATACAAACCAGGGATATATTTACATCAAGGTAGAACCCACGATGGTACAAGGTAGTAGGTAATCCGAGAGGGAAAAAACGAAAAGGAAGATGCAAAGGATATGAGAAAATTAATGTTATAGGAGCGAGCGAAAAAACCTGCAATATTAAGGAACCAGTCTCTATTTATAACAATAACAGAAATTTTAAGATTATGACATTTATATGAACACGTAAAATGAGGGAAGAGGGAAATAAACAAAAAGAAAACAGCCGGAAGAGTATGAGCTTACCAAGATTATGACAGTAGAGGATGCGGTATATCCTATGGCAAGTCAATCCTGTTTCAAGGACAGTCTAAACAGGTGAAAAACACAAAAATCAGGGGCAGGTTCTTGACTGAGCGTCGGGGAAAGTAGAACCCGAAACCATGCGTCACTGGAAGCCGGTAAGAGATTGCCCGTTAACTTCGAACACAGTAAAATGCCGGTCAATCGGCGTTGCTCCCGTCCTGGAGATGCACTGGTATGCCGCGTAAGGGAATGGAAAGTAAATGCCGTGCTAGAAGGCGGGAGTTATTCCGGGTCAGCCACGATCAGTAGGTCACCTGACCCTAACAGAAGAGGAGAGCCATCTTGAAGTGGGACATACCTAGGAAATGTCGGGCTAGTAAAAGAAAAACACTAGCAGAAAGTTTCTGTAGGGCGTGTGAATCAAAGATGCCCGATGCGAAAAAGATGCATCAGAAAGCAAGGAAAATAAAAATAAGATAAACGGTCAAAGGTACAAATACCCCGAGGGTCACTGTTGTGATGGAGTAACTCGTCCACCAAGAACTAAAACATTTCCAAAGATCGAAAGTAGAAATCTTTGCAGTGGCTCCAACCCGAGGCCACTCAATGACTTTAAAAATTCATAGCTCCAGTTCTACTGATTGGATTTTTTTTGTTTTTGTGTCACATAGTGTATTAAAATGTACTCTATATTTCTAAATTGGTGTGGAATTTCTTATTTGTTGGGTTTTCACTTTATTACTGTTTGTGTGCTGCATAAATACTTTACACATTGCCTCTAAGTGAAGCCTGACTGGTTATTTTGCCTAGCTACCCGGGGTTTAGCACAGGTTAATATAGTGACTTTTTGTGATTCACCCTGCAATGGATTATGGTTGTTGCTGACCAGGGTTCACACCCTAGTCAATCAACAACCCAGTTTCTCACAAGTAGTATTTATGGTAGTGGTGGTAATGTTAGTTATAATAGTGGTTGTAGTAGCAATGGTGGTGGTGGCGGTAATGCTAGTCGTGGTGATAATGGTGTTGTTAATGGCAATGGTGATAGTAATCATAAGGGCGGCAAAGGAAGTGGTGGTTGTGGTAATGATGTTTGTAATGGTCAGGGTAAAGTTGAAGGTAATGCAAGAGACTGTGATAGTTGTTTCAATTTTATTGGTGATGGTGGTGATAGTGATGAAAGTGTTGGTGTCATTTGTAGTAGCACTATTGGTAATGGGGATGCTCAATGTGGTGGTAATGGTGGTTACAGTGGTGTTCCTAGAATTGGTAGTTTTAGTGGTGGTATCAGTGCTAATGTTAGTGGTGTTAATGATAGTGATATTGGTGGTAGTGGCAAAGAGGTATAGAGAAGATTTCTGTATGTATTGAGGAGGTACAGTAGGAAAGGCATGTGGCACTAGTGGTAAAAGAGCCACTGGGCCACTGCTTACTTTCAGAGCATCCGGGTGCTCCAGTAGTAGAAGAGCCACATCGCAGCAGGCAAAGTAGGATCTGGGATATCGATTGAGAAATGAAACAGGAGTATCTAGCAGCAGGAAAGCTGTCTGGCAATAGGGGGAAAGAAGCGGTAGGCTAGCCCATTGCTTTTCCTCTGATGCTATGATGCTGCTGCATTGTGTCTGCCGTTTGAAAGGGAAGGGCTACTGGAACAGTGAAAATATGGTTACTGTATCCAATGAATGCATGAGATAAAGAATTGAATATCTTATGGACCCCACATCTAGCGCTCTTCCAAAGTAAGAGCTCAAGTCAAGCCTCTTTAAATACTGTATCTCTATAAAGTGATGGTCTACTTCCACTCTCAGACCTCAGGTACTGAGAACTAGGCTATATTGCCAAACACTCATTGACTTTTGTTTTGACACAGTACAGCGCTCTCCTGCTTTTTGACTAGGGTTGTATTGTACAAAACACACCTAATATACATTCACACATACCACATATTCTTCCTGATAAATTGCTTCCTTTGGCATTCTGATCCGCTATGTTTTTATCTAAGTGTTGGAGAAATACCTCACAGTGAGGACGAAAAGGGGGTTTTCCAATAAACTTGGCAGCTTGAGGCTAGATTGCGACCCTTGCATAAGAAAGGATAATCATTAAGGTTATTAACTTGTATAACATTCACTGAATTTGTTGGGTGATTTGTGAGGGGTAAAGCACACAAATACCTAAAGGGTGTCCTGGCGTTGTAACAACATTAAGACTAATAGCCTTGACTAAGAGGTTTAGGAGTGGAAATTTATTGAAAAGCCAAGTTTTAAATGCTTTGGGATAAGGAAGTTGCAGATCGGGGACCTGTATAGACATAGGCAAAGAACGTTCCAGAGTTTGGCTCTTTTGATGGAAAAAGTGCATCTACAAGCCCATTGGAGGCAGACTTTAAGTACTACAAGGAGTCTAGCAGTATTGAACCTGAGGGCCTGGGGGAGATGATATTCAACAAACTTAGCCTGCATGTACTTGGTATCAAAGCCATGAAAGGCCCGGAACACCAGGCAAAGGGATTTGAAAAGAATTTGTACTGCCACGGAAAACCAGTGGAGAGGTTTGCGAGCCTCAGCAGAGGAGAAATGGGTCGAGCATCCCAAAATAAAGTGGGCAGTTGTATTCTATATCTGTTGTCAACGTAGCAAAATGTCAGCTGAGAAGGCCAAGAACAGGGCATTATAATAGTCCAGACAGCTTAGTGTAGCAGGCTGAGGTACTAGGCGCCAAGCATGGACAAGAAGAAAAGGCAGCATGTTCCTCAAAGCTTTACAGAGTTAAAGGTTTGCTCACGTGACCGGAGAGTGATAAGCCTTATTCAAGGACAAACCCTGAATTTCTAACTCAAGAGGCACGAGCTCGAGGACAACCGAGGGCAGTAGTCCACACGGTCGCGATACTCAGTTGATGGGAGCTGTGGCCCGAGAAGATGAGAATCTCCTTCTTATCAGTGTGTAGGTTTAACAATGTGTTTCCCATCCATTTAGTAACTCTGAGCAGGAGGTTTTGGAAGGAGACACCAGAATGAAGAGAGTTGTCTGTACAGAGAATTGGATCTGAGTATCCTATATGTAGTACATAAAAGTATGAGCAGAGGCAGTGAAAGGATACATACTTTAAATAGGGTCGGGCTACGGGAAGGGCCCTGAGGAACCCCACTGAGCGAGATTTTCGCCAGAGATTGATATGGAGTCAAGAACACAGCTTGTGGCCTTTTGTCAAGGTAGGACTTTGCTCATTTTAGAGCGAGGCCTGTAAACGTACATTTGCTAGTCCTGTAAAAGAAGCTGATGGGCAGAACTAGCAAAACCAAGGCTGAAGATGAGCCTTGGTCTTTGGTCTGCCAGCATGGCCAGAATCATTCTTTTATAAATGCCTCTATAGCTGTTATATAACATGAACGCTATTTCAATTTACCGCATTGACCAACAAATGGAAAAGTTTGGCTTTGTTTTTAACTTTAATATGCGAATGTTTCACTATGTAACATTGTTTTGTCTCTCTAACAGTGATACACATCATGTTCACCTATGGAGCAAATCAGTGACATAGCAAGGGTACCACTGGCACTCATGACAGCAACACAAATGGATCCTCTACTCCCTATTTATATATTGAAATAAAGTCATAATTGCGGACCCACCGCACTCTTTAGCCCCAGAGCTACTACACATGATGTACTATTTATAGCTACGCCCTGGGAGACTGTTCGCCCCAATACTTCGAATTTACCAATGTCATTTAGGAGTTGTGCTCAAAAGGGATTGCTTGCTGGAAAAAAAGTATAATTAACTTTAACATTTAAAACGACTGTATTGTTTGCATAAAGTTATATATTAAGTAATATGCACCCATGACCGATCAACAGTGTGAGAAAAGTGTGGCTCCTATACCATTATATTTATTTTCCTTCAGGTGCCCACGCTTTCGTATGAGCCTGCCACTGGTGTTGTTAAATAACGAGCCGGGCTGCTTTTGATTCAGCCTCTTCCTTCTACATTGCCCATTCCCCAACTCCTTATGTGACCAGTGCAGGTTCTTTTCATTTCTGTGCCCTCCCTTGGTCATTGTTTTCCTATGTTTCTCTTTCCTCCTTTTCTTCATTTTTCTCTTCTGCTTTGGGTCAAAGCATGACGAGGTAATTTAAGTCCCGGTCCCCAGAATTGAGTGCAGGTGCCCTCTACCTGCAACCACCAGTGCAAATTATATCTGTGTACTCTGCCATCTACTGTTGGCAGCTCAGCAATTCAAGGCTTCAATGCAACTTTTTGGTACACATGGCATACATTACTGTAGTGATGATCTTCACATTACAGTAGTGGGTGAAGTCAGTGATCTGTGGATCCTGTTTTAATCTACAGATCCACTGTTAATAACAGCGTCTCTCTACAAGAGTTCCCATCATTAGAACAAGAGACAGAAGGCCATTGCACACCCGTGAGAGCCTCTTGAAGAAATTATAATTTTCTGCTGAGTTCCTTTACTACACCATCTCTTGGAACAGTTTTTTGATTCTGAGGCGGTTGAAAATCCTGAGGCTAAAATGCTCTGCAGAGATCTCTTAAAAGGCAATGGATTCATTTTCAGAATAAACTAATCTTGCTCGTTGGCCCTCGTTTTTGGAGATTTGCCTGGTGTCTGCAAGGCTTCGTACTTGATGTATTCAATTGATGGTCTTTTTATGATGTGGGATCGTCTTTGGGGAAACCCAATGCTGGTCAGTAGTGTTGTTCACTACCCTGCTCTTTTTAAACAGGTCATTTACATCTTCGGCTCGTGGGTGGACGTCACAGGTGTGAGGGCCGTGTTGAGATTCTTTACAGCCATCAATGGGGAACCGTGTGTCATGACTACTGGGACTTCTCCGATGCACAGGTGGTGTGCAGACAGCTGGGATGCGGCCGGGCCTTGTCTGCCCCAACACATGCCTACTTTGGACAGGGCGCGGGGAGCATTCTCCTGGACGACGTACAGTGTGGTGGCTACGAAGACTACTTGTGGCACTGCAGTCACAGAGGGTGGTACAACCACAACTGCGGCCACTGGCAGGATGCCAGCGTCATCTGCTCAGGTAATTGTCAACAGATTGTGTATGCCCAGCTGTGACATGAGCAAACATGCTGATAAAGCCTAGATTAGAAATAACTCGAAGCAACACCATACTTGCGCAAAGCTGAAATAGGGAACTCTAGCCCTTATCGATTAATGCATTTCCCCAAAGAAAAAGAATGGTTAAAACCCCTTGATTATAATAGGCCCTAAGTCTGATACGTATGAACTATTCTTGTAATTGCTTAAAACGATTATTTTACAGAAATCTGCAGCAGCATGGATTCTCAAGGGGGTAGTCAGGCAGCATCACCCACAATTGGGTCGTTTGACTTAATGACCCGAGAAATTACTTGTGTGATCTTCCTAGCTTCCACTCAAGGCCTCTAAGCCGCTTCACCCAGATTTGTGCACATGTTGAGTAATCTTGTGATATCAGGGGGTTCCCAAAGCTTAAGTTAGAAACTCCATGAGTGATGGTCGGAAATGTTTCTGAGTCAAGCCATTGTAGGGAAAGGAGAGGACACCAGAGGTGCCACAGGTATAAGTTATTGGCGCTGTGCTTCACTATACCTCCACAGGCAGCTGTGTAGTGGACTTGGTAGGTAAGGTGTGCTTATTTGTAGTGATAGAAAAAAGAGGAGGGGCAAGTTAAGAAACTTGAAAGAGTGATCTAGGAGTAGCAACTTTGGTTCAATGAGAAGAGCAAACACATACATTTTGAGCACCGAGGAGCAGGAAGTGATGGAAGGCGAGTTGTGGTATATCATACCGGATGGTCTCAAAATAAATTAAAAGTGTCATATGGCCACAAGAGAGTAAAAGGCTTATCCAGATGTATGTGGAAAAACTCAACAGAAAAGGGATTTTTTTACCACTGTACAGCTCTTTTGTAAGGCCTCATTGTAAGGACCGATTCTAGTCTATTATATACAGCTCTAAATTGTGGATGGCTAATCTTTTTTGTGAACGTCTGGGATTAACTCTTGGAAGACTGAGTTCAGGTGCATGGGATTGAATTCCTGGGCATATAGACAGACTGGAGCATAGTGTCCACTTGTTGGGGATATAATCCTAAACCAGGCTATATAAATGCATGAATTAAACCACTTTTTTTCTATGAACAGAGGTTAATGAATTGAAACATGCTTGTAATGGAAGGACACAATGATTGTTTCCATTGTATTGCATTTGGTATTTTTGTAGAGCAGGAAACAGTTGCAAGCTTGATTTAAAGATGACAAGCAAAGCGTTGTTGTGGTGGCAGCCAATCAGATCGTACCTTGTGATCTGTCAGCTTTGCGAATCCTCTGTGGCTTAAAATATCCATATTTGTTAACCTTAATTTTTCAAAAACTACAGAACGGATTTACACCAAGTCACAAAAATCACACTTTCTGGACCAAGATCTAGCTTTCTGCCAAATTTGGTGTAATTCAGTTCAGCCGTTTTGGCTATAGCTGTGTCTAATTTTCCTAGGGAAAAATGAATGGGGAAAATGCATTTTGGGACTATCCCTTTTGCTCTATCCCCGCTTGATTGATCTCCCTGAAACTTTCCAGGAAGGAGCTAAAGTGGATAGGACTTTTTTGGGAAAGTTTCTTGATGCTTCGTCATGTGGCGCCAAAGTTATAAGTAAACCAAAAAATGCTTTTCCTATGGAAACGTGATCCTAACTATAACTACCCAGTGGCCATATATATAAGGCATCAGCCCTCTTCTAAAGGGCTTTGTGACTTGGGGATGTTACTGATTACTGGGCAGATTGCAGTGGGTAGCTATTGTTTCCGACTGGTGTTGCACATTGTGGGTTGATGTCAGTTTGCTCACTGAATGACAATTATCCTTCTTTGGACTTAGGGTTGGAACGTAGAGCACTCAGAATGTACTTTAGCAGGTGATGAATGGTTGGAACTCAGATACAATATGAAACAAAGACATAACACTTGGTAAAGTTAACTCTGCAGTATGACTGCATACTTGGAAACATATAAGGCTTAGGCTTTAGTTAGAGCAGGAAAATTTAGAAAAGTTATATGAAAAGCACACAAACTCCCTGCAGTTTCTGTGGCTGAGGTGTGATCTTAAATATTTTCCTGACGCTTCTACAATTGAGTAAAATGTACATTTACATGGGGACCTATGGACAATTTTAGTCTATGGAGAAGTAATAGTGGATTAGGGATTAGTGGGTTTAGGGAACAGACAAGTAATATTTGCTTATACTAGAAGCAAATTGTCTTGCTCCTTTCCTCAATCTAATCGGGGCAAGGTAATTACCTCTATTATATTCAGTTATATAAACTGCTGATCCCTCTGACATATTTCTGGCAATCACAGAAAAGTGACAAAGAAAATGGTGGTGACACACAACAATATTTCTCCAGTCAGTCAGGAAAGGAGAAATGGCACAACACCTATACACAGATATTATTCATTTGTATTAAAATGTTGCAGCAAGTGAAGGGGCCCGAGATGTCTAACTTCACTTCTCTCTTGTTGCTTTTATTACAGAGCATTCATCAACAGAAGAGCCACAAACATCAAGTGGTGGGTATCTGTTACACGTATTTCGTAGCTGTTTTATAACGTGGTGTTATGTGCGGTCATATGTTGTAGCAATATCTCCAAGCATATTTTTTCATATAAGGGAGACTCCTTTAATCTAGACCTCAATAACAGCACTTAGCCTATTTAAGGTTCGCTTAGAATGTGCTCTGCAGACTAGGATATTTCATATCAGACTACTTATATTTACAAAAATATGTTGTGAGCTTTGTTTCCTTTAGTTTTCTAGGTTTCAGCCAAGCTGTTTCAATTTACTATGACGATTTGAAGTGAGATAAACAGCATGTTTAATTTCGAATTGCCTCTTTAATGGAATTCTATGTTCTTGTCTATGAAGGCCTCATTATAGTTATTTTTATGTCATCTGTCAATTCTGTTCTTAGGAATTGTGGAATGATTTTTTGTTTGCATATTTCCCATTCCTTCACTGGCAAAGCGGTCCCATATTCTTCTTTAGAAATTCGGCTTCCTCAACTAACTATTAGTTTGCTGGAAAATGAAAACAAAGTCGAAACCTTTGTTTGAACTAAAAAACAGAATATTGAATTATTGCTGATTTCCTATTAATCAAAATGTTGTTGTTAGGCCTGGCATCTTTTGGCATGATTTCCCCAGTTTTTTGGCCTTCTGACCTCCTGTTCGAAAAGGCGCTGAGGGCCTGGTCTGCACCCAGAAGATGGGAATGTTATTGTGGAGAATGAGGAACAAGGCCTGCATCTGGGATGGCTGGAGGAGCCAGCATTGCCTGTGGGGCAGAGGTCAGCCTGAATGGTGGAAGAGTTCCCTCCAGAGCTGGCAGCAGTTTTTCCTCTAAAAGTCTGTCCCCAGCAGAATTGGAGGACAGGAGGGAAGAAAGTAAGGTAAAGATGGAGCTTGCCAAGCTCAAACTGGATTTGGAGAAAGATAAGTTGGCAATGGAGAATGAATTGGCCATCGAGGAGAAGAAAATGCTTTTAGCGCAGGAGCTGAGCTTGAAAGAGCTGGAGTTGAAAGCTAAGAGGGCTGAGTCCAGCACAGATGGTGGCAGCATATCTTCAGTGTACCCATAGGGGAAGGTACACATACCCAAAAGTTTGGTGCCTGATTAAGGGGTGGGAGATGACATACATTGGTGGTTTGAGGCCTACGAGATAGCTTTGCAAATGCGCAGGATCCCTGAGAGAGATTCGGGGGGGGAGATTTGTGAAAGCATTTCTCAGTGGATGGGAGGGGAACCTTGCTGGCCCTAGGAAAGGAGAACAAGACAAGGTACCTCACCATAAAGGAGTCCCTTGTCAGGAGATATCATCTGACCCTATAGTGATACAGGCAGAAGTTCAGGGAAAGTGTGAAACGTGTCCCTCAGACATCGGTAGAGTGTGTTGATTCTTTCTGCAAGGCACTGGATGGTTGGGTGAAGGACAGTGAGGTAACAGATTATCAGGGGCTGGGCAATTTGATTGCACAAGAGCACATGTTTAGTCTTTGTTTACAAAAGCTGTGCCTGTACTTGATTGACACTAAGCATTCTCACCCCAGGAAGTTTGCTAGGGAGACGAACTGCTGGATCAGCACCAGGGTCCACAAGAAGTTGTATGTGGGAGATCCTACCAAGGGAGGGGAGGGTCCCCAACAAAAGAAGGAGGGGGGACAAAAATAAAATTAAGGGGTTCTCCAAAGGGCCCCAATCTAGTTCCCAGGGTAACAATTCCCGACACCCTGTTGAGAAAAAGAAGTGGTTCCCTACAGGAAAGCCTGCAGGGAAGTTTCGTGTCTTGCAAAATAAAGGACGGACACTGTAGCAGGTGCACATTTATTTATTTCTAAACCCTATCTGCCCGCACCTAACTCTCGCTCCTCCCTTCCATTTCCTATCCTCCCACCACCTCCTTCCTGCTTCTCATCCTGCCTGGTCCTAGCGCTGCATGCAGGAGCCAGGCATGACAATACTACATCTCCCCCTTCTTAATGTTCAATGCTCACTCGTTTATAGTGCTTCAATAAGTCTGCTAGGTCTCCGGATGGTTCTCTGTGGCCGGCATGAAAGGTGCACTTCTCTTGACTCTCTTGGGCTTGCTACAGCTTAAGGTCTTTCACAGTTCTCTGTTTCTCAACCCAATTCATCTGTGTCATGTTCTGACTATTCTGCTTTGGTGTAAACTGCGGGATTGCACTTCTTGAAGTGCAACACATTTCGTGTGATTCTCTTGTTTTCAGATGCGGCCGTGACCATGGTTCCTTTCCGACTCGTCACACGTAGCGGTTGGTCACGGTATCGACTGTCAGTTTTTGTCTTCTGTTCTTGTCTGGCTAGCACCCAGTCTCCTTCCTGGATGTCAGACGTTGATTCGTTTCGGCGATTGCCTGCATACTCTTTAATTTTTGCTTTCTTGGCTTTATCAAGTTCTGTCAACGTCACGTCGTCATGAAATTGGGAACTGGAACGCCCAACGGCGTCTGTGATGGGTATTCTGGTACTTGGCGTCCTTCCCAGCATCAGGGTAGCTGGGCATTTGTTGGTGGTGCTGTGCGGCGTGGTTCGATAAGCTTGTAACACCTCGTTGAGTGTGAGTTGGCTGATCCCACCGGGCGAATTCTGCTAGTTGTATGGTTTTCTTTATTGTGGCCATAAACCGCTCTACCATTCCATTGGCTTGAGGCCACATTGGGGTGATTTTCCGGTGCTTGAAGTTAAGGTGTCTTGCAAATTCTGTGAAGTCATGTTCATTGAATGGTGGGATATTATCTGTTTTCACTACTGTGGGGATTCCCCACGCGGCAAATGCTTCGTCTAGGACTGGTATGATGGTGGCTGCTCTTGTTGACGATACTTGTTGTGCGATGGGGAATCTGGAGTATTCATCCATGATGACGAAGATATACTTCCCGGACTTCAACGGGCCGGAGAAGTCAATGGCCACCATTTGCCATAATCTGTCTGGGAGGTCAGACATTTGAAGCGGGCGGCGGGGCTCTTCTCGCCCTACCAGTTGGCATTGAGGGCATTCCTGGAGCATGGTTTCTACCATTTGGTCAAGGGATGGAAACCAGACTTGCTCCCGTAGCGCTTTCTTTGTTGCCACTACGCCTCTGTGTCCCTCATGCGCTAAGTTAACAACTCCTTGTCATAGCTGTTGTGGGATGACAATCCGTCTGTCTCTTAGTAGTAGTCCGTTATCACTGATTGTGAGGTCATCTTTGACATGTCGGAAGGACACTAGTTTCTGTGTGTTGACGTTTTTGTCGGTTGGCGTTTCCTCCACGAATTTGTGCAAATGTGGTGCATTACGTTTTGGAGCGTGGCGTCCTTAGCAGTGGCTTCTGTGATTGCTTCCAACGGGATGGCTAGTGATCTTGCCTGATCGATGGTGAAGTGAATGTATTCTTCAGCCAGCGAGTGTCTCGTTCGTGTCGAGGCCCAGGGATGTCTTGACATGTAGTCCGTTGGATTTTCCGCCTTCCCTGGCTTGTGGACAATGGTGTACATGTATTCTTGGAGGCAAATGCCCCAGCGCTCGATCCGCGGTGGCATCTTTGCTCGGGGGTTCCTGAATATCGTTATGAGAGCTTGCTGTTCAATGATTAGTCTGAAGTGCTTCCCGTAGATGAAGATGTGGAAGTGCTTGCATGCCCACACAGCTGCCAGGCTTTCTCTGGCTGTGAGTATGCTCTCTTGGTGTCCGTAAGACTGCGGCTGGCGTACGCTACGATGTGTCGCTGGTCCTCTTCTTCTTCGTACTGGGCCAAGATGGCTCCGAGTCCTACTGGGCTCGCGTCAACCGTGATTTCTGTTTTCTTGCGAGGGTTGAAATATGCCAGGTTAATGGCAGAACTTACTGCTGTCTTGATTTGGTGAACGCTTGCTCACATTTGGCTGACCATCGGAAGATTTGACCTTGTTTTGTAAGATCCCACAGAGGATAGCTGATGGTGGCGTAATCCTTGATATATCGGGTGCAGTATCTGGCCATGCCCAGAAAGGATCGTACGTCACTAACATCTCGGTGGCAAGGGGTGTCAGCTAGTGCCAACACTTTTTCAGGGTCAGGTCGCATTCCGTCGCTGGAGAAGATATGGCCGTAGAATTTCAGTGTAGATTTGTGAAACTCGCACTTGTCTTGATTGAGTGTAAGGTTGGCACACTCGATCTAGAGCTTTGTCATGTTCCTTGAGGGTGTCACCGAACACCAGGATGTCGTCGCTGTAGTTGAACGAATTTGGAATATGATGAATAACTCGCCTCACCGCCTCTTGGAATATTTCCGCCGCTGAAGAAATTCCAAAGTTAAGGTGTTTGTACCTGAAGAGCCCTTGATGTGTTGAGAAGGTGGTGATATAGCGGGATTTCTCGTGAAGCTCAAGCTGGTGGTACCCTTTGTTTAAGTCCAATTTTCAGAAGAACTTTGCGGTGTTTTGGTGAGTGATCATGTCATTGATATGGGGTCCCGGGTGTCGTTCACGTTCTATGGCTGTATTTGGGACCCTCATGTCCACACAAAGGTGCACTTTGTTCTCTGATTCCCGTTTAGGTACTACTACTACTGGGGATACCCACGGGGTGGTTCCAGTCAATCTTTCAATAATGTCAGCTCTTAGTAGATATTGTAGCTCTTCATTCACCGCTTGTTGGAGGTGAAAAGGCACTTTCCGGTGATGCTGAGCTACGGATGTTACTTGTTCATTTATGTGCAGTCGGACTTTGAAGTGGGCCAGTTTTCCAAGTCCGGTGAACAACTTTGGGAATTTGCTGATGATGTCTGGTGTGTCGTCTACTTTGTATAGTATTTCCACTAGTTTTAAGCACTTGGCTGTGGGCAGGCTGAGAAGACAGTCAGCTGCTTCGGGTCCTTCTATGACATGAATTTGTGCATGAACCGTTCTGTCTTCATATGTTAGAGACGTGCATAATTGTCCCAGATACGGTAGGGGTTCTTTGGACATCCATGTATAGACGCGCACAGCGGCCTTCTGTAGCTTGGGTTTTGGATTCATTTTCTTGTATTCTGTTGCGCATATGTAGTTGAGTGACGCTCCAGTGTCTAAGATGAATTTTGCTGGGTGATTTCCCATTTGAATATACAGCCTTGGGTATTTCTTTAACCTGTCAGGGTCTGCTACCATGCATACGTATTCGTTGCTGTCTTGAGATATAAGAGTGAGGGCTGAGGATTCCCTTGATGACGAGCGTCGAGACCCGTATGTGAGGTGTGACCGTGTACCAGATCTTGATGAGCTAGTTGACCTGTCTCGCCTCTCACGTACCGCTCTTGCATGATGACGAGGTCCAGGGTTTCGTTTTGCTGGTGCTGATTCCCTGCGGGATGCTTGGCACACCAGTTCGAAATGATTTTCTTTCCCATAGCGGTGGCACTGTTGTCCCATGGCAGGACATGGGCCTGTGTGAGGGTAATCTTGACCGCAGCGATAGCAATGTAATTGTTGTTTCCGGTTACTGCTGTTCTTGTTCCCGCTGCGAGTTTGGCTTGCTGGTTTCGGAGACTTTTTGTAGTCTGACTGGCATCGTGAATCTACTTGAGAGTGAAGTCGGAAGGCTTGTTCACGTTTTTCTGTTTTGCCTGCTTCCATCTTTTTGGCATGTTCTTCAGCTTGGTCATTTATTCGCGTCAGCTCTTCGATGTTGTTGAGTCAGTAGTGTTTCTTCAGCAGGCGACAATGTAGTGATTCTGACTGGCACCCCTCTATGATTCGTAGGTGAAGTGCGTCTTCTGTGGTAAAATTGTCAAATTCGCAGTAGCGAGCTGGGCGTTTAAGGCGTGTGATGAAGTCACACATCGGCTCGTCCTTTTCCTGTGATGCTAAGTTGAAGGTGTATCTTTCGTAATCCAGGTTCTGTTTGTGGAGGAATTTCCTGTTTAGTGCCTCTCTCATGTCTTGATATGAAGCGGATGCGGCCATCAGCAGTTCTTTGATGACTTGTCCGACGTCTTTGCCAATCAGATTGCACAGGGCGATGAGTTGTTGGTTGGGGTCAGTGACTCGCAATCCCTTCATCAAGTCTTGCCATCTAGGACCCATACCGCTGCCAGATGAAAGAATCACAGGTTGTGTGGGGCGTAGGAAGGATATGCCTAGCATTACTGGACCTGGCTGCGCATTTTGTGAGGGGCCTGGCTGTGCATTTTGTGAGGTGTCTGGCGACACCGACATGATGACGTGTAGATGTAACTTGTATACTCTCCCCAAGGCTCAGCAGGGCACCCTGGGGGCAGGCGCCTGGAAGTGTGAGGGCGTAGAATGCGATAGTGTTGCCCAGGAGTTGTGTTTAACCAGTATGTAGAAATTTGCCTGGTTTCAAAATGGCCGCCGAAGTGGTGACAGGGTTTTTGCTGTATGGCCTGACTTCAAAATGGCCACCGAGGAGGACAAGCCTGCACGAGGCTGAAGGCAGGCATTAGGCAGGAAGGCTTACCCTGAGAGCGATGAGGCAGCAGTGTCAGGCTCTGAAGTCCAGGGGTTGATGCAGGCTCGTTGGTAACTGCGGGTGCTGAGCCGTGATGAATAAAACCAGCAAGCACCTGTGGCAGATGCAGTCCGATGTGCAGCGGGCGCTCACACGCTTGGGAGCACATTTGGGATGTGGCGCTCGTGGTATTTCACCTCGCTCGGCAGTCTGACGTGCAGCGGGTGGTGGAGCGCGTTGTCGGTCTGAAGGCAGGTCGGCGGGTCCCGATATCCCACCCTCGTCGCCAGTTTTCGTATCTTGCGAAATAACGGGACGGACACTGTAGCAGGTGCACACTTCTTTATTTCTAAACCCTATCTGCCTGCACCTAACCCTCGTCTCCTCCCTTCCGGTTCCTTTCCTCCCACCTCCTCCTTCCTGCTTCTTGTCCTGCCTAGTCCTAGCACCGCAAGCAGGAGCCAGGCATGACGATACTACAGGAAGGGACCCCCAAAGTATTTTGAATGTAATCAGGAAGGGCACTTCAAGGGGGATCCCAAGTGTCCCAAGTGGGCACAGCCCCCCACCGGTGGGTAGTCACAGGGGATGGCTAGTGTAGCACTTGGGGAGGAGTTGGTCTCAGATAGTGGTGGGGATACATCTGAGGTTACTCTGTTGTCCCTGGGTGACAGTGAAATGGTGCAGAGAACCCTCATGCCAGATAATACTAGGAAGTGTAGGCAGTGGGTTACCATTAGTAGGCAAAGGGTGGAGGCTCTGAGAGACACAGTGGTCAGCATGACAACCGTCCGGTGTCATATGGTGTCTTCAAAGCAGGTAGTCCCTTATGTGGTCCAACAAGTAGTTGCTGTAGGCAACAGTGATAAAGTCGGATTCCACTATAAAAGTTTACTCGGAACCCTCGGTCGACTGGATCTTTATTGCCTGCTGAGAAGTGTAAAGGGGAGAAACAATGTATTCGTAACAAGCTAACATGTATCAATTTAAATAAGTCTCCGAAAGAATCACTGACTTCGAATTCCAAGTTTAGGGGTTTATTACAGAACCAAAAATAGCTAGACATACAGACACCTCAGAACGAGGTTGCAAAAATACAAAGGCACTAATACAAAGTCCATCCTACGAACCAATCTAATCCGATACAGCATAAAGAGAATACGCAATTCCAAAAATACTAAACAGGCAATAACTGCACCAACATCTATATTAGTCTTCATTAGTGGCTGTAAAGAAAATCCATTAATCTATCCCTACACTATCCTAAAGTGGCATCCCTACTCAACATTTCCCAACCAAAGTCAAGAAAAGGTGTCAGTTCGTGAAGACCTCCTAAGAAGTACACTCACGTTGCAAAGATCAGTCTAAGTCTCCATTCTAAGAATCGATCTCTTCCGTCTACCCTCTAACAGCTCTCTGCTCTCGCTCTGCTCACTCTGCTAACTGCTAACTCATCCCTCGGGGCACTGTCCCTAATACAAAATGCATACTTAGTAAACACGCCCATGTAACACCTCCTCTGGCCAGGCACCTCTCGTAGGTAATTTTCCACCAAAACTTGTACTCGATCCAACGATGGTTGAGGTGTCCTTGGGTCTCAGGCTTCTTCAGCGAAAGAAAATATCAACTCCCAATTATCGGCATTCCTGTATACACTGTAGCAGGTCTCCTCCATACCTAACTCCTAAAACAAAAGCATTATTCTAACTAACGAGGATGATGTCCTTGCACCTGCAACGAATACATGAGAACAGAACAACCTTGCACGCACATGAATTTCGCTGACCATCTCCAAATGAGAGCCTCACCAGGGGAAAATGCATTTCAGGCCTACATAAACCATGTAACATAAGGAAACAAATAGGCCTTTCTTAGCACGAAAGAGTAAATACTCCATCCAGGCCTTTGACATCACATTAAACGCACATTTAAATGTTACATTTATAAGCACTATTTTCATTACTCCTAAACATAATTAATCACCTAAACGTGTGCAACTTCAACATGATGCACGTTTAAATCTAACACATTACATTACACATAAACTGCTTCATTAAGCATTTGCAATGAATATCGAAAGTTACATGATTCCCTCGAACTGCCATTTTACGTTTCTTGAATGGCACGACCTCATTCGAACACTTCATTAACCACTGATTATTACAACACAGGCTCTAACTAAAATTAACACACATAAGAATATATGCGGGTACGGACTATTCATGAATATAATGTACCCCTATAATTTTCAGAATATCACTGCGCTCTATCAGTTCCCCCCTCTGATGACTAGTGTCATCAACAAAATCACAATTCCCTGGAGAAAGAACCGACCTAAACAGAGCTTGTAGCCACTCTTCCCTGTCGGTACCCTGCTAAATTCTTGATATTCTCATAATGACTGTCCTGCAGTCTGGCCATCCTTACCTCTCTCGCCCTAAGGGATCTTTCGACTTGATTCGCCTTGTACCACTGATAAGCCCTCACAAAACCCCACAGGCAAACCACACAGACCACGATGATAATGATAGGCCTCAAAATGTAACCAAGAATGCCCTTTCCCAAGCTCGCAAACCAACTCCCCACTCTACCAAATCCTTTGCCAACTTTCTCCCAAACTCCCTCCTCAGTTAGATCCTGGATCTCATGATGGATCTCAGTGATGTTACTTATATACTTCTTCAGATCTTTACTATTATCTGGTATATAAGTACAGCACTCTTGCACTTTCAGCATTTTACAGACTCCGCCCTCTTTTGCCAATAAGACATCCAAAGCAAGACGGTTCTGCATCACCATCGTCCTTATCGACAACATCTCTCCATCGACAAGCAATAGTGATTTAGCCGTATTCGTTGATAGCTTGTCCACAACAGTCGCCAACTTTCTAATCTTCACATCATTCAAAATCACTCCCAAACTTGGTATTACGGCTCCAAAAATGTCTCCAATCACTCCTCCTGCACTTGCATCTCTTCTTGCTCTAGAATGCATTCCTCCTTCCAGGAGTTCTAGCTCCTCCACATGATAACATTTGGGGAAAACAACTGCCAGGTAACAAGTACCGTACCAATTGGCAGGCAATCTCACATAAGCGTTTTTCCCACATACTAAATATACTGTTGGCACCACTTGTACCGGACCTTGCAAAAAATTCTTTGCTGACTCTTCCATGGTGAAAACATGATCACATGCACTTTGTCCCACATAAACCTTATCATAATAGGTCTGGACACGTTTCACACACAACTTCCCTTTTTGCACTAGATCCAACGCTAAAGGGCCGTAGCTCCCTTTCGCTCTGTGAGCCATTTCCTCCTTTGTCCAATCTAATGGACTATCTCCAGTATCACGTGTTTGTGTTAGTTGTCTATATCTATCCTTCACTTGATCTACTAATTTCTTTTCTATCCCTGTTAGTGAACATGTCAAATGATGTCTATGTGCATAAGCCGTATCTAATGTTGTAGTCGGTATGAAATACTTCCCAATCCTATCCTCCTGCTTATAATAATCGTACTTGTTCAGGTGCTTGTATGCTGGAACCTCTGAAAGCACCGCATCATAATTGTAAAAGAAATATTCATAATGACCTCTCCCGTAAAACATGCTAAGCAACAAACTACATGAAATCCCATAAGTCAACGGAAGATGATGATATCTAATGCCCTCATCCACTGATGCAGGCAGTTGCATACACACATAACAATCTCTCACATCCATCGTCTCAACATACTCATATAGCAGCTTAGCATACGCATTAAGCTTAAAATCACCTCTAGACAAATCTACATGCAATCTACGATTATTCTGATCTAGCATAGCCTTTTCAGCTCCTATGGTGTCCTCTTTCTTGCTAGAAGTACCGGGTGTAGGTGTCCCTTTCACCTCCACGACTTCTGCTTCATGTGGAATACTAACTGACACTATAATGACTATAACTATTAAAACTATCACTCCTACTATAGAAGTACCTATCACACACTTGAACCTACGGTTCGGATTTCCAGACTCCATCTTTCTTGTCAGAGCAGTTCAAATAAGAGAATACACCAAAGTCCCTTCTTTCCACCTCGAATTGCTGCTCAACGTTCAAACCAAGTTCATCGAAATTCTGGAAATTCGTTCAAAGTTCAATTCTTCTGTATTTATTTACACGGTCCAAAAGACTTCCCTGGCCCTCTTTCTTCTTCTACTGAAAAACCCTAATTGTATTCTCCTTCCACTCGGGCCTAGGTTATCTTCTCGAAAATAATTATTTACAACTCACAGTTCATTCACAATCTATGATAAGCTCAGGTCCAATCGCAGCTAAAACATGATGCAATATTTCAAGACGAACATCTACCAGTTCATGAGGTGATGATTCAAATCCAAACGTTGGGAAAACTAATTTATGCAATATCAGAATTCGCACCCTGCTCAAGGTTGGAGGTTCTGGAACCGTGATTGTCAACACTCCTTCAACTTCAAGTCCTGGAACTATCAGTCCCACATCGATTTTCAGTAGAGGATTCCTGCTGACCACTTGCACGGACCTCAGCCTCCCGGAACTCACTACTCTCGGCATCAGTTACTACGTAAGTCCACTCCGGGGCAGCGTATCTCTGGCAAGGCACTCTTGTCCTTCTCGACCTTCTCAGGCCTCCTTGGTCTTGTTCTTCTTCACTCACTTCTAATTCAGATGTCTCGGACATAGGGGCAAGATCCCTTTCAGGGGCCAATCTAAGATTCAGCCTTCTCTGCCTCTCAGGCCACGATTCTTCTGTTCGGTTAGCCCTTTTGCTTTTCTCTCGAACCCCCTGCGCACCACTTCCTTCAGCTGAGTCTGACTCTATATCACCCACAACGTTACCTTCTTCCTCAGAATCAATACCTGGGTTGTGTGTAGCATAACCCTCCTCAGCCTGGTCTGGTGAGCAACCAGCTTCGTCAGCAACCCTCACAGCTTGGCTTGTCCTCTCTCGTGGCCCTGCCGCCACAGCTGGATTTTCATTCACGAGAGGAGCTGTTTCTTCCAAGGGTTCTGAAACTCGGCGGGTGTGGGAAGCATGTATCCAGTTTGGCAACTCTCCGGACTTCACCGCTGTGTTCGTTACCAGTATCACCTGGTAGGGGCCTCGCCACTGAGCATCCAAACAGCTCTTCCTCACGTGCTTTCGGACAAGCACCCAGTCCCCCGGGCACAAGTCGTGGCAGAGGTCTCTTGAAGCCGGAACAGCAGCAGCTTCCACCTGCTGAGACATAGAACGGACCACATCAGCTAGTCCTTCGCAGTAATCAAGGATTAAGTCATCTGTGATGTTTATCAAGGCTGAAAATGGTATTGCTGGCAATTGCATCGCCCTCCCCAAAAGGATTTCATGTGGGGAAAGACCGGTCCTCCTATCTGGGACACTGCGAACACTCATCAACACCAGAGGCAACGCATCAGGCCACTTCAGAGATGTAGACGAACACACTTTTGCCATCCGTGCCTTCAAAGTTCCATTAATCTGCTCCACTATCCCAGAAGCCTCTGGTCGATAGCTACAATGAAGTCTCTGATCAACATTTAAAGCAGCGCAAAGCAATTTCATGATCTCACTGTGGAAGTGCGTTCCTCTATCCAACTCCAATGAATTTGGAAAACCGAACCTAGGAATCAATTCTCTCAATAATAGCTTCGCTACTGTAAGGGTGTCACACCTTCGTGTTGGGTAAGCTTCCACCCACCGTGAAAAAACACACACCACCACTAGAATGTATCTCAGTCCATTGCACCTAGGCATTTCGATAAAATCAAGCTGTATCCTATTGAAAGGTCCTCCCGACCTCCCAATGTGACTCAGTGCAACCACAGTTTTCTTCCCAGCATTCATTTGTTGGCAGGTAATACACCTATGACACACTGCATCACAAACGCACGAAACCGTGGATTGTACCACGTTTGTCTGAACACTCGCACCATCGCATCTCTTCCCAGGTGCACAGCACCATCAATCTGCCTTGCCATCGGGCTCAATAAATCATCTGGTAACACTGCTCGACCATCACTTGAAACCCAAATGCCAACATCTCCCTTCTCACATCCTGACCTGATCCACACATCCCTGTCCTGCTCTGAAGCTCCTTCCTGCAAAGCACTTGAGTTCCTCCCAAGTGTCTGCCATGGCTAACATCATGTTGAGCTCGGTTCTCTCTTGGCTCTCTCCAGTGTAATCTCCAGTAAATATGCACCCTTGTTCAGCGCAAAAACATGCAATTTCATCTGCGTACTTATTTCCAATGAAAAAAAAATCCGTCCCCCTCCCATGTGCAGCGCACTTTACCACTGCTATCTCTCTGGGACGTTGCAACGCTTCCAACAGTTGTCTCACATATTCTCCATTTCTGATGGGAGATCCAGATGATGTCAGGAAACCCCTCTGTGACCATAGCTGTCCGAAGTCATGAACCACACCAAACCCATACTGGCTGTCGGTGTAGATGGTGATTCGGATCTGATCAGCTGCCAAACAGGCACGAGTAAAACCAATGATTTCAGCCACTTGTGCGGAGTATACTCCTTCTAAGCAAGCAGCTTCAACCGCTCCAGTAATGGTACGTACCACAAATGCTGCTCTCAAATGACCCACATTGTCTCTTAGACATGAACCATCGACAAAGAAAATTTCATCAGGGTCAGACAGAGGTTCATCAACAATGTCGGGTCTCGGTTTTGTGCAAAGTTCAGTCACATCAAGACAGTCATGGTCTTCACAATCTTCATCATCTACATTTGGCAATGGCATCAATGTAGCAGGATTTAAAACAGAACACCTTTTCAGAGTCACATTCTCCGCGGCAAGTATGACTTGCTCATAGCGCGTGAGTCTATTGTTTGTCAGGTGCTGTGTTTTAGTCCTTGTCATCAAAAGCTCAACAGAATGCGGAACATAGACAGTTAATGGGTGACCCATAACAATGCTTTCACACCTTTCAATGCTGACACCTGTTGCAGCAACGGATTTGAGACATCCGGGCAACGCTGAAGCTACTGGATCTAAAGTAGCTGAAAAGTAGGCAACTGGTCTACGGACACCTCCATGACTTTGAGTCAGGACTGACAATGCACAACCTTCTCGATCGTAACAGAACAATGAAAAGGACTTGTTGTAATCAGGCATTCCCAGAGCCAGAGCACGATATAGGCCCTCTCTCAACTCCAAGAACTCAATCAGACAGTCATGGTCCCATGGAACCGGATCACTCACATCCTTGTGCGTCAGCCTCTGCAGAGGCTTCGCCTTCAGAGAGAAATTGGGAATCCATTGGCTACAGTAACCAACCATTCCCAAGAACATTCTGACTTCCTTCTGAGTGGTAGGCACAGTCATGTTCATGATCGCCTCAATTCGATCTGGTGACACCTTCCTTTTGCCTTTCTCAATTCGATGACCCAAGTACTGAACCTCATTCAGACAGTACTGCAACTTGTTTGGGGACACCTTGTGTCCATTCTCCCCTAATGATTCAGTAAAGCAATCGCATCGATCCTGCAAGCATCCTCGGTTTCGGACGCAATGAGGAGATCGTCAATGTACTGCACGAGAACAGAATTCTGTGGCAATACAAGACTCTTGAAATTCTTCTTCAAGATCTGATTAAAGATCGATGGACTCTCTGTATACCCTTGAGGGATACGACACCACGTTAATACACGATCTTCCAGCGGGAAAGCAAATAAAAATTGGCTCTCCTCGTGCAAAGGTATCAAAAAGAATGCTTGGCACAAATCAATCACCGTGAACCACTCGGCTTCACATGGAATCTGGAATAATATCACTGATGGATTCGGTACCACTGGACAACACGGAACCACAATCACGTTGACCTTTCGCAGGTCTTGCACGATTCTGAATTTCCCACTTGGTCTCTGTAATCCCATGATAGGTGAGTTGCATGGACTGCCCATTATCTCCTTTAGAATTCCCTGCTGAATCATGGAACCAATTGCAGGTTTAATCCCTGCGATCGTCTCAGGCGACAGATTGTACTGGGGCGTTCTCGGAAATTCAACATTTTGCCTAACCTGGATCTTAACTGGTTCAACACCTCTGATCAATCCAATCTCCTCTCCTGTAAAATCCCACACATCCAATGAAACTGAGTCTCTTAGGTCAAGTGGAAGCTCTTCCACTGTCAACATAGGATACATCTCTATGCAGAAATGCTGATTCGCAACCTTGAAGGTGGCATCATCATCATTTGTCTGTAATTCCACTCCCTTGGGGGTGCAACAGATGGTACAATTCAGCTTGCACAAGAGGTCACGTCCTAGCAAACAGACTGGACTTGAGTCGCACACCACAAACTGGTATCGATCTCGGAAAGTTCCTATTCTCACAGGAATCGGCTCGGTCAATGGGTTAGTCATCTTCTTATTTGCCACTCCTACTACTTGGATTGATTGTCCCGAGAGGGGTAGGTTGGGAACTACTGCAGATCTCACAGTAGAATGGGTAGCACGAGTATCAACCAAAAAGGTGGTGGGATGACCGTCAACATCCGCCTCTACAAACGGTCCCCTCTGGTCTACCTCTAAGACTGCCCCAAGAGTGCAGTCTTCCTCCCCCCTCAGGCACCATCATTTCAACAGGTCTGAGCTATACTCATCGCAATCCTCAAAGGGGCATCTGCTGGTACGTTCGATTTCCCTGTGGAATTCTCAGAGGTTGTGGAACTTGCACCTGCGGGTGCAATGTCCCCCCTTGCATGGACCTGGGTCTCATCACTGTATTGACGACCTCAGATACCTGCACCGTCTCTTCCTCTGGTGGCACTTGGTTCGCTGGATTCAATCTACACTCGCGCTTCCAATGCCCGATCTTGTGACAAAGGTGACACGCAGTGGTCTTTTTCAGTGTTGCCACATCCATCCCTGTCTTGTGGTCTATAGGTTTCCCCCTTCCTGGACCCTGCACATTCTGGGTCCCTCCTTGATTATTTCCCTGTCTTCTCCCTAATGTCCCTCCACTTGGCTGTGCCTGAACTTCCCTGTCAGCGTTTTGCATTTGGACCAGCATCAGCTTATCCTTAAGCTTCCTGTGTTTCGAGTCCACTTCGTCGCTGCAGTACCTGGCGTACCGCAGTATCTCGTCCACTGACTTGTTCTGCCAGCAGATCAAATGCTGCTGAATCATGAAGCTGATCTCTGGTCTCAGACCCAAAACAAACTTGAAAACAAACTGTTCCATGTCTTTGGGGTCTAACGTGTCTAGCCCACTGTACTGCTTAAAGGCTTGTAAGAGCCTCTCATAGTATTCATGTACGGACTCTTTTGGTTCCTGGACAGTTCGATCTATCTTAACCCAATCAATGTCTTGTGGTGAGATTTTGGATTTCAGCCACGTAATTACTTGCTCAAACTTTTTCATAACAATTGGTGAAGGACCATTGGTAACAGAATCCCTGTCTGGTTCAGAAGTCGGCCAATGAACTGCAACTTTACAAGCTGCCCACAAATCACTTGGTACTACAATATCAAACAGTGTGTTCAGGTCAACCCACAACACCTTCGAGATTTTAACAAATCGGTCAACCTGCTTGTACCACTCAACAGGCTTCTCCCTCAGCTGAGGGAATTCATTTGTAAATGCTGACAAATCACCTCTACTCCAAGGCACATGCACATACCCTCCGTTTTGTACCTCTCGCAAAGGGAAATTCCCCACTCCTATCATCCCCCCTCCTGAAGCCGGTGCCTCTCCTATACTCTTTTTAGTGCTCTTCTTTTTGGACCGTCTTTCCTCCCACTTGTCAAGCATGCTCCATGCACGTATCCCCACAATCAATTCTCGAATGTGAGTTTTCAACCCTATCGCTCTCTTCTCTTCCAGTTCCTGGTCACTGTACTGCAACCTATGATTCCCCTGCAATATCTTTGTCTTGGACAGATCCACCTCGTATCTCCTTGCCAAGTCTGTCAGTCTCTCATGTGCTGACCTCGCCTTGTGAGTTACATCTTTTGCTACAAACAGCAACTCGCCTGGTTCATAAAGTTCCACTCTTTCCAAAGGCAGGTTCCCGCTAATTATCTCATCTATCTCAGCTTTTAATCTCATCACATCCAGCATCTTGACTCTTATAGCAGTTCTAAGAATTCCTCGACTTGCTGCACCACTCGAATCTTCATTCTCACTGCTCTGATCCCCACATCTGTTCCCTTCCTCTATGTTCTCTAGGACTGGTCAGCTTCCTGAATTCCCTCGATCCCAGTCTCCTGTCATCCTATCATTAGGGCTTCTCACTGGGGGTTCCCACATCCTTATGTCAGATCTTGAATCGGCCAAGGACCTTGGTCTCGCCGTTCTTACGTCTCCCTGTCCCCTAGAAGAGTCTGCAGTGGCTGGTAAAGGCGTACTCGATCTTGATTCCATGGGCCTCGGAATGTGACCTATTCCACTCACTATGCCACTCCCTCCTGAGCCAGTCCCTTCTGAGCCAGTCCTTTCTCCTACCACTGACCGTGCTAGACTTCCATTTCCTGCCTGATCTGGGTCGTATACTGACACTATGGGGCCGATGGTAACCGGCACTGTAAGAGCATCCGGTAACCTTGTGACAACTGTAACTCCGTTAGCTTCAATGCTTGCTGGTGTCTGAGTTCCCATCCCTTCTGTCCCTGTTGATATTCTTCCGACTACTCTCGCACTAGGTTGAGTCTGCGATTCTCCAGTTCCCTCTGTTGATACCGCTTTTCCCTCTACGGAATCTGGATTATAATGCGGTGGTCTTTCTGATAGCAGTCTATCTAGCAAGCTGTCATCTGTGTCACTATCGTCTTCCTCACCCCACTTCTTCTGGGCCTCTCCTACTTTTATCATCAACGGGAAAAGCCTGTCCCCTTCAATAGTTTCCACCCTCGATCTCTTCTCCAATGCGTCCCATCGCGCATCTTGAAACGCCCTAATTGACTTCTTCACCCTTTCCTGGCTTCGGTCTCTTTTTCTATCATGTGCTGCTCTTATCCATGCATGTAGCGCCTCAAACTGTGTTGGTCTGGGTAAAGGTCACAATGAGGACATCACTGTTTTCAATTGGTACAACACTTCCAACCTGAAAGTGCCATAACGCGGAAAGGTCAATTCTCCCTCATTTTCGGTCATTTTATGCCAATTTTCAAGCCAAATTATAGTATGCAACCTCACATTCATAACCATATAATGGGCTGGGGTATCCTCGGGTGAAGCTTCTTCTCCTCCTCGAGTAACCACTCTTCTATCTCCTCTACACATGTCTCGCAAAAATTTAAAACATTTCATGATGAAATCAACTTCTTCTTCACTTGTTTTTACTCGACTTCCTGATGACAATCCACCAATACCAGCGCGGCTTCACACCAACCGACCTATCACAGCGCGGTACTCTCTGACGTCACTCTTCCTCCTCATGCAGCAGTTCCCCTCCTTTGCAATTCGTCTCTCGCACACTCACGCGTCTCACTCATACGCTGAAATAACTGTTTGTCCACCAAACGACCGAACAGTCACTTCTCTGACTGTCTGTCCACCAAACGATCGGACAGTCTCGTAATTGTCGACCTCAATTCTGGCAACCGTCTGTCCACTAAACGACCGGACAATTGCCCCAGACTATCTGCCCACGAACGGCCGGACAGTAATGTACTTAATCGATAGGATCCAATCACTCAATATTCCACATGCAGTAACCCACGACCTGCGTTGGTTACTCACGCACTCACACACACGTTTCCCTATCACCGGTGGGTTAGTCAATGACGTCTCATGACTCCCACAATCTCTGGTCAGACAATTTCAACTCTGGGTGTCTTCTACACCACAATCTCTTATCCCGGGATATCAAAATCAAATCTCATGGACCGCATGCGATCGGCCCGAAACCACAATCACTCAACTCTCATTCCAACTCCGCAAGACATCACACAATCAAAACAACACCGCAATCTGACAGACATACATCCCTGTTCATACTCACTCCACCACGAACTGCTGTTTCCGCCTCACCGTCACTCGCCGATGGTTTCCATCAAACGCCGTCGTCCTCCGCTCACAATCCACTGGATAACCATCACTTGGGCTCTATGGGGACTCAATGACTACCCTTCTCTATGTTTCCCCTTACTACAGAGGTAACCATCCTCTCGCTACCAACTGATAAAGTCGGATTCCACTATAAAAGTTTACTCGGAACCCTCGGTTGACTGGATCTTTATCACCTGCTGAGAAGTGTAAAGGGGAGAAACAATGTATTCGTAACAAGCTAACATGTATCAATTTAAATAAGTCTCCGAAAGAATCACTGACTCCGAATTCCAAGTTTAGGGGTATATTACAGAACCAAAAATAGCTGGACATACAGACACCTCAGAACGAGGTTGCAAAAATACAAAGGCACTAATACAAAGTCCATCCTACGAACCAATCTAATCCGATACAGCATAAAGAGAATACGCAATTCCAAAAATACTAAACAGGCAATAACTGCACCAACATCTATATTAGTCTTCATTAGTGGCTGTAAAGAAAATCCATTAATCTATCCCTACACTATCCTAAAGTGGCATCCCTACTCAACATTTCCCAACCAAAGTCAAGAAAAGGTGTCAGTTCGTGAAGACCTCCTAAGAAGTACACTCACGTTGCAAAGATCAGTCTAAGTCGCCATTCTAAGAATCGATCTCTTCCATCTACCCTCTAACAGCTCTCTGCTCTCGCTCTGCTCACTCTGCTAACTGCGAACTCATCCCTCGGGGCACTGTCCCTAATACAAAATGCATACTTAGTAAACACGCCCATCTAACACCTCCTCTGGCCAGGCACCTCTCGTAGGTAATTTTCCACCAAAACTTGTACTCGATCCAACGACGGTTGAGGTGTCCTTGGGTCTCAGACTTCTTCAGCGAAAGAAAATATCAACTCCCAATTATCGGCATTCCTGTATACACTGTAGCAGGTCTCCTCCATACCTAACTCCTAAAACAAAAGCATTATTCTAACTAACGAGGATGATGTCCTTGCACCTGCAACGAATACATGAGAACAGAACAACCTTGCACGCACATGAATTTCGCTGACCATCTCCAAATGAGAGCCTCACCAGGGGAAAATGCATTTCAGGCCTACATAAACCAGCTTACATAAGGAAACGAATAGGCCTTTCTTAGCACGAAAGAGTAAATACTCCATCCAGGCCTTTGACATCACATTAAACGCACATTTAAATGTTACATTTATAAGCACAATTTTCATTACTCCTAAACATAATTAATCACCTAAACGTGTGCAACTTCAACATGATGCACGTTTAAATCTAACACATTACATTACACATAAACTGCTTCATTAAGCATTTGCAATGAACGTCGAAAGTTACATGATTCCATCCTCGTGCCATTTTACGTTTCTTGAATGGCACGACCTCATTCTAACACTTCATTTACCACTGATTATTACAACACAGGCTCTAACTAAAATTAACACACATAAGAATATATGCGGGTACGGACTATTCATGAATATAATGTACCCCTATAATTTTCAGAATATCACTGCACTCTATCAACAGTTAGCGCCAATGTCTGGTGGCTCAGGTTCCCTTTGAATGGGAGGGGGTGTGTCTCAAGTTCTTTGATGGTACCTGTGAATATCCTCCCAGGATATGTTGTCCTATAGACCAGCTAGTTCACAGTGCCACCATAAGCCCCCCTAAACCTAGTCAGGTAGCAAATGATTTCTGGCAACCACTGAACATGACAACCCTTGTTCCCCCGGAAGTGTGGTAACAGATCTAGAACCTTTTCACTCAGTCGCTCGTGCTCTGGTACTCTCAGAGGAATATACAAGAAATCCACAGAGGGACGTTTTCAATATTTTATTGAACCAGCGTGATTCTTGTATAAAATATATATGCTGCAATGATCAATAGACCGAAGCAAATGAAAGTTACTAAGAGCGCCAGAATGGTGAACGGAATAAAAAGCTCCACCATGCTGGTAAAACAATGTATATATGCAGGCAGAAAATACAATATTGAAAATTGGTCGCACTCCCAATATGCAATCCCTAACCTAAGTGTCTAGAGCGAGTGTGTGTGTCTAGCCAAGATGGGAAAGAATGTAAGTCCCAGTCTTGGTCATGAGCTGGACACTCTCACAAGCAGAAGTCAGCAAGCTGCTTTGCGAAAGCATCAGCGTGTAGAGACGTCACCAATATGAGCGGAGAGCTCATCTGCCTAAACCTAGAAATGCTTGTTTATTTATAGAGAAAAGCATCCTTGTGAGTCCTGTGTAACACAGCATTGTTTTGGTCAATAGATAGCCATGTCGCCCCGTGGATGAAAAATATAACGACATTTGCACAATGTGACTTGAGACCTTGTACGTGGTGTTCAAGGAATTGTGATAATGTTAGGTGAAGCAGAATCTGTAAGCGAAGCAGTTTCAGAGAAACTAATCCAACATTGTCACGCACCCAAATGTGTGTTTTTGTGTAAAGGGGAAGGCAACTTAAGAAAACGTGTCCATGATAGTGGGCCCACCTCAGACACATAACACCCGCTCCTCAGACAAAGGGAAGACCCAAATGCTGTCCAAAAGGCTAAGCGCTATAAAAAGCCCATGGCATATAGAAAGGTCCATTTTATAAAAATGGTTTAAAACCAATCTTAAAAAAAGGCAATTGTGTAAGTTTGACACTCAGAGCACACAGAAAGCCATTCGCTTAAAAGGTATAAAAATTATGGAGACTTAAAATTCAGTTTGTAAAAATCAGGCCAAATTTAAATTTTCAGACCAAATGGAATAGCCAATTGTTTATGAGGGAGATGACTTGACGAGTGATTCGTTTATGTAGACTTTATTCTTGTAAGGTTTCCGGATTGAAATCTGTGTTTCTGTACTAGTTGACTGACCAGTTGTTGGAGATGCAACACATAGAAGATAAACTTTGTTGTTGTTTGTTGGTGTCTCCTGTGCAAGAGAAGGTGCATCTTGAGATATCAAGGCTTCCATCTGAACTTCCTGAACAGTAGTGAGAGGAGACAGGTAGCTACCCAGGAGCCCACATGGCTTACTGTTGAAAATCAGCCACATAGTGTGGTTTGATCAGATGAATGGAGACAAACCGAATGTTTTTGTGACCGGCAAGGGGCAGAAGAAGCACAGTTCTGGTACTTTAAAACAGCCAGGACAGGCAATGGCTCTGTAAGATGGCCCACACTCTTTTTTTGTCCACAATTTTCTCCCTGACCAGATCCCCAACATCTGGGACTGAGCCAGGTCTTGCCTGCCTTACCTTCACTTCTCCAGTGGCAGTGCGTTTTACTTGGACGTTGCTTTGTTCGTCCCAGAAATTGTTCAGTTCCTGTGAAAAACAGGCAAACGTTCATTGATGTCAAATGGTGTTTCCACCGCCACTGTGCTGGGATTGTTGAGGTCTGGGACCTGCATCTTAAGCCCCAAACACGATCTCATAGTTAGTCCGACCACCCAAGAATTTTCTAGGCATGTTATTTGAGGCCCTTTGGACCCTATATGGGTGATGGACCCAACTGCGACTCGAGCCTAGGAACCTTTCTGTTAAGGGCTGCTTTAAGTCACGGTTTTTCCTCTCCACTACAGAATTTCCCTCTGGGTGATAGAGTGAGGAATAGCGCATGGTCACACCCAAACTTCCCATGGCCTCTTTATAAGCCTGAGAGCTAAACGCTGGCCGGAGTGTAATGTGCCAATTGCGTATTTCCCGATAAAGACTTGTAGATCCTTTATAACAGTTGATGCATCAAGCAACCGCTGTGGAAATACCCACAGGAATCTAGAGCAATAATCCACTGCTACCAAGATGACGTGTTATGGTAGAGCCCTTCATCTGCTGGTAGATGTCACATTTAAGGACAAAGTCCTTGGTCTGTTTGTAGAGACCGGGCCACCAATAGCCTTGCTGAAGTAATGAAATTGTAGCTGCCACCCCCGCGTGTGCAGAAGCCAGACTCTTGTGTGCAGCTAGTATCAACCCCAGTCTGTGATCTGTGTTTGGTATTACTTTATCCTCCACTCCAGGAGTGTGAGCTTATGGTATGTTTTGTGCATCTAAGTTGTAGGAGTAGTTGAGTGGAAAGCCTTTCAGCAGGTGGGTGCCATCGTGTTCAGTGTTGACAGCCACCATGATGTCTCTGTCTATCCTCGTACTAGAATGAGTGATTGAGGCAACTGCAGCAGGGCGAACTGCTGCTTTTGCAGCTTCATCAGCCATGGAATTCCCTGCAACGTGAACGCCAACAAGTTGATGACTCAATGTATGAATACTATGAGTCCATGGCAACCAATCTTTCAGCTTTGCCACCTTGTCCCAAAGCAGCTTGTGCTTAATTGTGCACCCCTTTGAGTCTCTGAACCAATTCTGACTCCAGTGATGTAAGTATTCATTATAGGACTGGATACAGTAATACGAATCACACACTGTAGGAAGCTGGCTCTGTATATACTATAACAAAGTAAGGTATAGTGTGCACAGAGTCCAGGGAGTCCCCAGAGGTATAGCATAGGCTAAATTAGGTAACTACTAACAGTTCTCTTTGTGGTAGTGTGGGCGAACAGTTAGGCTTACCCAAAGGGTGTGTTAAGCATTTATTGTATTCACTCAATCACGGATGGATTACACACACTCAAGGATAGAATCCAGACCAATTGGGTAAGTATAAAAAAAGGTATACTTGTATTTTCTTTCTAGAACCAAGCAGGACTTGGTACAGGTAGGTAAAATATATTTTCAATTGTAGACCTTTACACAGAAATACAATTGAGGATGGATTTGCAATTATTACAGGTTTGTATCACTTTTAAATGCAGTTTGAATTACACAGTAATAACTTTCAGATTACTTTTTCGTTACTTTTGCATTATTTTGAGTACTAGGGGCGGTATGCCTAGATACCACACCTTAAGATCTCACAACACAAGGTAAGTAAGACTTTTCATACTTTGCAGTTTAGTTCTCCTTTCTCCATACACACATCAGTTCAACACAAAACATTTTAGGCCCAAAATCTCTTAACATGGGTTCCTATAGGAGAAAAATGGTCATCGGTTTTACAGGTAAGTAAACGTCTTACAAGTGGGAGTTTTGGGAGTTAGGACCAAGGTTCCCCAAGGTCCAGGTAGGCACTCAAATTGCAAAGGGGGTTCCCAGTCCGCACCAAGTCAACACCACCAGCGGCACCAGGGCGGCCAGGTGCAGGGTGCTTAGGAGGGGTCTGGAGCCCAATGCAATCCTATGGAGGTTGCCAGTTATGGATTTTGGCTGCAGGCTCGCTTCAGGAAGTCTTTCGGGAGGAACCAACAGCAGGGCAGGTAAGTTGGAGGGCTCGGGGATGTAGGTGCACCTCAGGGCCTCTTCTCCAGGGCACAGGGTGGCTGGATGCGTTTTGAGGTCGGATTTCACCTTACCGGGCCACTCGCAGTTGGGGGGGGTCGCCGTGTAGAGGCAGTAGGCGACGTCGGGGAGTCCTGGAGGGGTCAACCCACAGCGGACCCAGACTCTGGAGAGTTTGGGTACCTCGTTGGGACCGGTGGGCCACTTGGACTCAGGCAGTAGGCGACGGGTGCAGTGGTGATTCCAGGCGGCGAGTTTCTTTGTCCTCAGCAGGCTCAGAATCTGTCTTTGGAGTTTCTTTTGAACAGAGCTGCTGCTCGTAAGAGATCTGGTTTTTGTTGAAGGCAGTCAGTCCTCCCAGGGGTTTTGGAGGTCGCTGGCTGCAGGACAAGTTGACGTTTGGCGCAGGATCTCCGGAAACTGCAGATGGGCCGGTAGGGCTGGGGCCAAGTCAGTTCTTCTCTTTAGTGTCCTCTGCTGTGCGACTTGTTCCGTCCTTCTTTTTCGTAGGTTGCAGGAATCTGCCTTCTCTGTTCAGGGCTGCCCCCTAAATACTGTATTTAGGGTGTGTTTTAGGGGTCGTGAGGCAGTAGCGAATGGGCTACTGACCTTAGGGTGACTACACCCTTGGTGTGCTCACCCCACGTGGGGGAGTGGGCACAATCCCTAATAATGATTGGAGAGTGCCTGCCATCTGCAAGATGGAGGGCACTGAAGAGTGAGCTTCACCTCGCCTCCCCCACTTGAGGGGTGGAGTTGGTAGAGGTGGACACACCTTCTGGGCTGTTCTAATTTTTCCCACCTGTCTTCCTGCCAAAAAGGCGGTTAGACAGGAAGAGGGCCTGCTCCGGATAGCAGGAGAGGCTGGGGGTTGCGCTGCAAAGGCAACAAGTCCTTTGAAGTTCCCCTGCCACAAATGGCTCTTCCAGATCCGGGGGAGGTGTTAACACCTCTGCCATGGAAAGGCTTTGTTTCTGGGCCCAGGGAGAGAAGGCTCCCACCCAAGGGGTCCAGAAACTTGTCTCGTTGTGGCAGGCTGGTGTTTACCAGTCAGGGAACCCACCAGAGGCTGGTTGTTTTTCAGGAGGCATCTCTAAGATGCCCTCTGAGTGCATTTATAATAAATCCCACACTGGCATCAGTGTGGGTTTATTATGCTGAGAAGTTTGCTACCAAACTTACCAGAATTCAGTAAATCCATTATGGTGCTGTGGAGTTTGTAATGACAAACACCCAGACCATATACTCTTTATGGCTTTACTGCACTTACAATATCTAAGAATGGACTTAGACACTGTAGGGGTACAGTGCTCATGCAACTGTACCCTCACCAGTGGTATAGTGTACCCAGCTAGAGGTGTGACTTATCTATACCATAGGCAGTGGGTTGAAGGCATCGCACACAGGTATGTGTGCCATGTCGACTCTTCACTTTATCCTGCACCAAAACACACAGCCTGCAATGGCAGTGTGTGTGTGTTAAGGTACAGGACCTTTAAGGGTGGTACAATATGTGCTGCAGCCCTTAGAGGCCTTCCCTGGTCACTGTGCCCTTGGTAACCATGGTACCTTTTACAAAGGACTTTCATGTGGCCAGAGAGGTGCCAATAGTGGGTACAAATGTACAGTTTTGGGAAAGAACACATGTCCTGGGAACCTGATTGGCAGGGACTAAGGGCCCATCAAGTAAAAGTGCATCAGAAATCTGGCAAAAAGCTCGGGGGTTACTGCAACAGAAACCCATGTTCTACACACACAATGAGTGCAAGGAATCCATGATCTGCATTTTCCAATGCCAGCATTAGAGCCTTTAGTTCCGCCAGCTGCGCTGTATAGTCACCTATTGACTGCTTATAGGTTTTCTCTGGATGAAATTCTCCATCAAGCATGCACCCCTTTACGATCGCTCACGCAGCTGAGTATTGATGCTTTGTCCCTACAGCAGGCTGGACAAATCCATCATTATATATGATGTAGTTACAGCGATCTAGAGGCATTATTTCATTGGGCAGAGGATATTCTTGTTCATACTGTAAACAGGCTTGTGTTTGAAGTGTAGAATCAAATCTGTAATCTAAGTCTGTTGCATTGAGATAGTCCCATTGTCCGTTGCCCATTGTATCCAACATGGATGTAAAGTCTTAGGGGCATATTCACAAGGACTTATCGCTGAGTAATCGGCACTTTAGCGCAGCAAAAGTGGCGATAGAATTACCGCCCCATTCGCAAGCTGGTGCCAACTGCCTACATCGCCACATAACCCGCGATAGCTGCCGCAAAAAACATCGCCACGGTTGACACCGCCAACTAACGCTAATGAGAGCCAGAATAGGCGTGTCCGTGGAAAAACACACGAAAAGACAACACTGCGCGATTCTCAATGGACAGCCAGATCTGCGATGCGAGTCAAAAACAGGCGATAAGCCGTGGTAGCAGCAGGTATTTAACACCTGCCTTTTGCTGGTGCTAAGCAAGACGACCACCTGCAGTATGAAAGGGAGCCCAGACCAGAGCCACATCTGAAGACCAACAGACGCCATGGAGCTACTGATCATGCAGCTCGGAGACCCAAGAGGGCCACAACACCCACCGCCACCACCCCCAGGCCCGCCACCACCCCCAGGACCCGCCCCCCCCCAGACTACCACAGAGGCAGCGTAGACAAAGACAGCAGACCTACCGTAAACGCACCAGCCTCACAGACTTAACGCCAGAGGAGGTCATTGGCCACTACAGGCTCAAAAGGACAACCATCCTCCGCATCCTGACCCACATCGCCCACAGGCTGACGGTACCAACACAGCGGAGAACCAACATCCCTCCGCAGACAAAGCTGCTGGCTGCACATGTTGGCCTCTGGTACCTTCCAACCCTCAACTGCCAGAGTCGGAGGAGTCTCACAGCCAGCCCTATCCAAGTTCATCACACCTGTCCTGGATGCCATCATCAGCCTGGTACCCCAGCACCTTCACTTCCCCCACACTGCGCAGGAGCAGCTGGAGACCAAGCAAGGCTTCTACGCCATAGCTGGATTCCCTCACGTGTTGGGGGCTATTGACTGCACACATTTCCTACTTGTGCCCCCTGCCGACACTGCACACAACTACTGCAACAGAAAGCACACGCATTCCATCAATGTGCAGGCAATAGTGGACCACCGGGGACTCTTCACCAATGTTGTGGCCAACTACCCAGGCAGTGTGCATGATTCATTCATCTTCCGACAGTCCATCATCAACCAGCGCTTCCAGGATGGTACCTATGGAAATGCATTGCTCGTTGGTAAGTACCAAATGAACACACCACACACCTCAACTCCACAGTCATGCAACTCACAACTCTGGTAATGGGCACGCAACAAAACTACATGCAACATGCCACACAACATGCCCACCGACCAGACACGACAACACAACTCAATTGGGAACCTGGGCTTGCCATGTACACAACCCAGCTACGGCATGGCCCCACAGCCACACAATAGCAGAATGTGTGGAGAGGTTGGGAGCAGGCATGTGCGAAGGAGGCAAGTGACTAATGAATGAGAACCTACCCAATGACAAGTGTGGCGTGGATGTGCTGGACAGACTTGAGTATGCAAACCACGGAAATGACCATGTGGACTTAACCGCTGGTGCATGGAGTGTAGTGGCCAGTGGACGCTACCATGTCACCACAGGCTGTGGGGTAGAACGCGGAAATGTCGCTTGTTACGTCCCCCCCTGTAGGCGTGGGCGCAGTGGGTTGGCCCTGCGTACGCCAGGCCTGCATAGGGGGGTGAATAAAAACCCCATCGCTCTGGGCGTGGTTCTCTTCCCGAATGGCCAACGTGTCTGCCAGGGCGGCACCTCTCAGCCTGCCACGAGGTCGACGCCGTGAGCGGCCGGGCCTGCGTCCCTGTGCGCCTTCTGCACCCCAGGCCGCTGGACCCCAGACCCGTCTTGCCTGCCCCAGCGCACCAAGCCCGCTCTGCTCACCTGCCGACACCGGCATGTGTCAAAGAGGGCCCACCACGTGCCGGTGCAAGCTCCAAGCCCCAGGCCCGCGACCTTGGCAGCCACCTCAGATCATCGCTGGCCTCCACGACGCAAGCAGCACTCCTTTCTCATTGACATACCCCACCGGCGTACATTTCGGCCCAGTTGGTGGCACATATTGAACTGAGTCTTGAGTTTTGAATGGCAGTGAGCAAATGTTTATGGCAGCGTTTATATCAGTAAACTCCCTTCGATCTGTGAGCCAAACTCTGCATCGCAAGCACACGACACATGTCTGTGGGCCCGTGCTGACCGCTGCCCACGGACCATACTGCGGTCCAGTAGGCCCCACATCCAGCACTTAGTCGTGATTCATGAATGGCAGAGTCCATAGCAGTGAACGCACGGAGAGGAGTAAGAGGAAGATGCGGTTCAGTCCGGATGAAAGCCGGATCCTCGTTACGGAGGTGACCGAACACTAGCAACAACTGACCTGGTGCCACTATCCCTGTTCAACGCAAGCCGGTGACACGTGGTGCCACTAACCCTGTTCAACGCAAGCCGGCGACACGTGGTGCCACTAACCCTGTTCAACGCAAGCCGGCGACACGTGGTGCCACTAACCCTGTTCAACGCAAACCGGCGACACGTGTTTGTGGGCCCCTGCAGACTACTGGCTCCGGCATGCACTGCGGGCCAGCCGACCTCACACCAATCACATCAAGGCGGGACCAGCCAGGGCACGGCATCGTCGCAGGCTGCACACATGCTCAGCTCTGGTGCCTCAGCCTCCGTGAGCCACACGTCATCGCCACATGACATTCCAACGCCGTGTGTGGGAGTTCCAGGAGGAGCTGGCTGAACTGCGGTTGGCCCACGCACACCGCTGCCACCGGCCGACACTGCGGTCAAGTAGGTCCCACATTTGTGACTGGGTCTTGATTTCTGAATGGCTCAGTTTACACCAATGTACACGCATCATCGCAGACTGCATCCCCTTGTTGCCCTGGTGCCACTGACTCCGTGCGCCGTGAGTCATGGTCACTCTCTGGTTGAACTTTGGTGGCGTCTGAGTCTGTGGCCTGGGGGTTGTCGTCATCATCATCTGGCAGGTACGGACTTGGTGTTTGGCATGAGTCTGTGGCATTCATATCCCCCATGTTGCCTGTTGCTGCTTGGTTGTGCCTTCTGCATCATGCCCTGGGGGAACACCTTCCACTGTCCCACGATACACTCAGCGACAGTCACCTTGGACATCTATGAGGACCCGCTCAGCTCTCATGGGCCTAACCCAGTGCATCGCAAGTCACCGTCCCGTGGCGGTGTGCCCGTGCCGGCCGCTGTGCATCAGGGGCCACTAACTCTGTGCACCTCAAGTCATGGTCCATTGCTGTTTGTACTTTGAACTTCTGATTGAGTGATGACTGTTGTAGTTGTTGCCAGCACCAGACAATCCCTGGGGGCTGTCTTACACTCGCACCGCCAGCACAGGCGTCACTGGACTAGTGTGCCTGCCAACACATCATGCCGAACCACCTATTGATTCATCTCTCTCTGCACTGTCACAGGTGATCAGGGATATGCACTCTGCCCTTGGATGATGACACTCCTCCGAGACCCGAACACACATGCCCATAGGCAGTACAATGCGTCCCACATACGCACCAGGGGCATCGTAGAACGCACATTTGGCGTGTTGAAGTCACGTTTCAGGTGCCTGGACATCACAGGCAGAAGGCTCCTGTACAGGCCATCGTGTGCAAGATGATTGTTGCATGTTGTTTTTGCACAACATCTGTGTACGCTCTAATGCCCCATGGATCCCAGTGCCAGATGCACCGGACGATGATGAGGCCGATGGGGCAGGTGGCCCACACCCCACTGCAGCTCCAGCAGGAATAGCCCGTAGGAACACCCTCATTGCCAATTTCTTCACCTGAGCACGTCACTTTGTGTCCGTCCTGTACAATCATGGGACAGTACAAATGTCCACTGGCACTGCATGTGTAATTAAAACTAATACAGGTTACAGGTTGTACTCGTCCATTGTCATGTCACAGATTCCTGCGATGCCAGATGTGATTGGCCATTTTGTGCACGCATGCGGCACCAGTTGTGTCCTGTGTTCTGTTGTGGAAGTGCTGCAGTATGTACCACATTGTTGACAATGTTGGGGTGCTCAAATTCTTATGTGTGTATGCTGCACTGTGGCTGAGTCGCCCCTGCAGCTCTGAATTGGCTGCCACTCATCCCTTTCAGGTGGTGTGCCTTTCACTTCTGTGCGTCTACAGTGCTGAGATGTTGCTGACTTGAGTGAATTGTGCCCTTCGTCGTGTTGTGACTCGTGGTCATGGTCTGTAGGCGGATGTGTAGTTGGCGTCAGGGGTTTTTTGTGCACGTGGATGTGTCCGAGTGTGACCTGCACCTTTGCGGATCTGGCCCACACTCAGCCGCCTCAGTGTCATGGCCTGCACATTGACATGATAGTTGGACTGCAGCAATGCTACTCGTCATGTAGTGTCTCTTGCATTGTCAGTGAGGCTGACGGATACGCATCTTCGCTGGGTTTTGCACGTGTGCATGTGTTGGTTGTGTGATTGGTGATGTGTTGGGTGGGGGCCCCTTTGGGCACATGATGGAGGTGGGACTACTTGGTGTTTGTGTGTGTGCTGCAGTGTTCCAGGGGGATCAGGGACATGATCCGGAGTCATTGTGGGTGTGCAGTGTGCTCTGCTTAATTGTGCATGTGTGCCATTGTGCCCATCTCCCCCGTACCCCCACTCCCTGGTCGGTACTCACCCTATTGATGTTGTGTCAGGTCATGTTGAGCAGTGTCCGGGTCCTCTGATCCTGTCACCGTCTCCCGACTGATGACTGTGGCCACCATTTTCTCCATTTCATCCAGCTCCTGGTGTTCTGCTGGCCCCCCACCTCCAATGTGCGTTGCTGCTTTCATGTTGGCAGCGAGTTCCTTCTTGGGTTTTCCCTTCGCATCATTCCAGCGCCTCTTGTCCTCTTCCATTGTCCTCCTCGGCGCGGCAACGGCATTCACATAGTCCAAGATGGTCTGCCATCTCAGCGTCTTTTTTGCCAATGACGCGTTGGAGGTGACGTACAGTTGGTGGTGGTGTTCTATCTCATCCGTGACGTGGATCCGGGTTTCCTGCACACTGTACCCCGTCTTCCTCTCCCTCTTCTCATTGCCCTTCTACGACACCTGGCTTCCTGGCTGGGCCTCCGTGGGTCTTGTGGGTTTCACGTTGTCCTCTGCACTCGGTCCGGGTGCATCCTTGGTGCTCCACAGTTCATCTTGTTTTTGGTGTGATCTTTTTGGGTGCTTTTCCCCGCATGACGTGTGGGACTTGCTGGCCTCTCGCTAGTTATCACACAGATTTTATCGCGGTTGGGCCCATCGCAACTTTTTTCGCGTTGGGGTTTGCATTTTTATCGCCGTCGCGGTAGTTGTTTCGCGGACATTTGCCGCGTTATTGTGTGATTATTGCACGGTATCGCCGTGTTGAGAATGCCACATTAACACAGCGTTATTTTCCGCGATGGACTGCGATGTGAGAAGTTGCGGTAAGCTATTTTGGCGATGTTTATCGCACGTTCTTGTGAATATACCCCTCAGTGTTTGGAAAGCTTGCTTATGGTGACGCCCTCTAAGGTCAGTACCGGGATCATGACAATTATGCTTTCACCCTGAGCCAGGGCTCTCTCTCTCTCACTACAGCAGTCTGTACTGCTGACAGTATCTTTTCAGTAGGTGTAAAACGCATTTCGGCATTGGTGTATAGATGCGATTTATATGCTGATATATATCAGTACAGTGTCACCTTCATTGAACTTGACATATGTATATTCTTATGTCCCTGCAATAATGAAGATCACCAGGTTTGTTGTGTTCACATGTATGTGTAAATGTTTGGAAACTATCATGTCAGCTTGTACGGGACATAAACTTTTTGTATGTTCCTGTGTCCAATGTGTAATTGAAAAGCCAGGACGTTTAAGTCATCGAACTCGTATCAAGGTACTTTTGATCAGCGGACCCAAGTGGGTCCCTGTATCTGGCCTGCGCTACATCATGGTCGGCCAGAACCTTTAACTTTGCCTAGGTCCAGTGCAGCCAGATATCCCAGCTTTTTGCTTCTGAGCGCTATTTTAATCTTTAAAAAATCATATCTCAAGGTTGACTTATTGGATTTTTGTTGTTTTGTCTTGTTTTATTTATAAAATGATTCTCTATTTTTCTAACCTGGTGTGGAGTCTTTTTGTGGTGTTTCCACTGTGCTACTGTTAGTGTTGCACAAATACTTTACAGATTGCATTTTAAGTTAAACCTGACTGCTCTGTGCCAAGCTACCAGAGGGTGAGCACAGGATAATGTAGGGTGTGTTGTGACTTACCCTGACTAGGATTGTGATTCCTGCTTGGACAGGGTGTATACCTCTGCCAATCAGACACCCAATTTCTAACACAGGGAGACCCATAAATTTAATTGTAAGAGGCTTGATACAAGGCTACCTTTCAAAATTCAGTGAGGGCATTGTTAGCAAAGGGATGCTAATTAGTTCTTCCTGAGCACTGCCATTTGGTAGATGGTAGAGATGAGAAGTGGGCATGCAGTTTCAGTTGTTGAATTTGAGGAAATTTGTAGGCAGGGCCTGTTCTTTTGTCTATCCTCTATTATTGCTTCTGAAAGGCTTATGATAGCCGGGTGTAGATATCTGAGACTTCATTTGTGACCTTCTTTTGAATATTCCTGCTTGGAGCCAGCATCATTGCTACCTATTATGAGAGCCATTGCTTTGCTCTAGGGCTGTGTCTGAGGAACAGCCAGAAAATGCCATTTCAAAAAGAACCAACCCAAACCAGTTCTGAAACTTTAGACAGTGTATCTACACCCCCTACCTGGAAATGTATATGAAAATGGAATCCAAACCAGCCTACTTTGTAAAATTTCAAGTTCTTCATGACAAGGAAGGGAGTCCTCCGGCAGAATAGTTGAAGGACTATTGTGCTACCAGGGTTGAGGTTTGCATGTTAGTCAGTTGCCCAGATGCAAGGGGACATTGCCTGAAAGCAATATTTTATTTTCATATGTAAAGCCAACACCCCGCGTGGCCCCAAGCCTTAAAAGGCCCTGGGAACCCATCCCTCGGGACCAAATACAATTAAACAGCGTAGGAGGGCATGTTGCCCCCATCCTCGGGCCTTAACAGGCCCTGGCATTCTTTGGGTCCACAAATACTATAAAAAAGGGCCAAATACAATACAAAATGTGAAGGGGGGCCGTGAGGCCCCCGTACCAAAACTTATTAGGTCCCAGGGACCTCATCCCCCAGGGCCAATACCCCAAAAAAAGGAAGGGGGCAGTGTGGCCCCCCCTTCCCGAGCCTTTATAGGCTTCGGGTACTCCATCCCCTAGGGTCAAATTTAACACAAAATGGGAGGGGACCGCGAGGCACAATAGAGAAAGGATACAGTACTAAGCAGTGTGCATAGAGTAATTGTGAGTGCTGGATGTATGTGCGCCCGGGTGGCACACTACATGGACACTACATGGAGGTGATAGTACTGGACACTATGTGTGCTGTGTATGTACACTGAGCGCAAGTGTGCCTGCAATGGTACATTACATGGAGGACCCTGGCTTCCATTTTGGGAAGTGCAGGCCTCCCAGTGGGATCACTGACAGAAATATCGTGTGGACAGAATATTGTGTGAAAAATATAGAGGACTAGACAATTGCAAATAGGTAAATTTAGATTTACTATCCTCAACTCCACATCTACGTACCTTGAAGATATATATATCGTCAAGGTACATATATGTGGAATTATATATAGTAAAAAGTTGCTTACCTATAGAAACTCACCTTCATGTTCTCGATTTTCTTGACGATCTTTTGTCAATACAATATTTTTTCTCTGGTAGTTTGACTAAACACCATGGGACACTCTGGAGGAAAGGAGAGACTCCCCCTGTATAATTCAAAAGGGTGTTATTTAAGCCGGTGGTCAGCTGAAGAGTAGGGCTAGAAGCCCATGATTAACCTTTAGATGTACATATCACTAAGGCTGACATCCTGGTGTGAACTCTACTCACTCCTGTGGCCTGTGTTGTGGGACTAACAGCTTCGGAGTCTCTCCTGCTGTGACAGCCTTTCAAGAGGAAGAAGAGAGAGAAAAGCGTACATTTCAAAAGAAGAAGGACCCCAACTTAAATTTTCAAAGACCCAGTCCCTAAATTGCATTTGGTGTCTGGAAATGGACTATGAGAAGGGGAGGTTGAGAGCCCGAAACTGACCATCTTCCAAGTAGACAGATAGACTGAGTGAGAAGGGGAATCTCTGCAAGACTTCTGCCTGTGACCAGAAATGGGGATCAGGGCCTGCTAGACTCCCTGCTGGGTGAGGGGACATCACCCAGGGAAACCAAGACCACCTGCCCTGGAACCTGGAGCTCCAGCACCTGCTGCTTACCAATACCAGTGTGCCCTTAAGGAAGGGGAGAGCATTGGAGGGAGTGAGGTCCTGTGGGGAGCCCAACTGAGAGGAGGTGCAAGGTGTGAGGAGATAGCTGTGCACTGATCAGGTCCTTGCTCATGTACAGGAGTTATTCAGTGACCCTCATATGCTAGGAGAAGGTTACCATGGACTGAGCCATTCATTGGGTGTCGTACAGGGAGCACCAAAGCCGTACAGCCTTGTTGCAATGACCCCATATGCCAGAGGGGGCCACCATTGAAGGGATTGTGCCGAAATGCACGTTAAGACTCGTGTATGCCTTAGTGGAGACCCTGTATGCCAGGAGGGGCCAACGTGGTTTGAGTGATTACACTGGAGGAGTCTGTGTTTTGCCAGAAAGTACCGCAGCAAACCTGTATGCCAGGAGGAGCTGCCTGTACTGAGTTTTGCCAGCAGTTTTTGCCGTTGCCCGAGAAAGTGAAAGCTGCAGCCGATGGGTCAAGCCCATGCACTGAGATCTGACCCTAACCAACTCCGAAGACTTCGGAGCACACTGAGGAGGATATCGCACCATCACTGGAATCCAGTTGGGAGCCTAAAGATCAACCTTCCTCCCCGTTTGGGGAAAACAGACTTACTGTGCCTGCAGAAGTTGGGAGCACCTCCGATCACTGAGGAAGCCAGCAGGGCTGCTCGGGATGGAGCTTGCTCCTTCCAGGTGCTGCCACTTGAACCGCAAGCAGACTGACTTTTCTGAATAGGACCAGCGCTTGCAAGGAACCGTGGAAAAGCTGAACGCTTCCATACTGCAGAAGCGGGTAACACTTGAATCCCTCATGGGACTCACTGATGAAGGTGCGGCGGCACCATGGACACTTTTGACTATTTCCCTAGAGACAAAGGAGGGCTCTTGAGTAAGGCCTGCTAGTGAGCATTCCCAGGATGGGGCCACCAGTGAATGAGCAATAATCCAGACGACATTGTAAGGAAGAGTATGGGAAACGGATTTGCCAGGCAAACACTAGAGCCCTGACCTCAAGGTGATTGTGTTATTGCTTACGAATGCTGTCATTTCTTTGAATGCATAGAGTTAGACATAAAATACTTTTTTTCATACAAAAACAGGTATTTCACTGGACATTGATTTATTGACATTGCTGAGCGCACTTTGATTTATGAGTGGTGTTCACTAGCCTTTGTCTACTCGCCCCCCTGAGGGAGCCTTTGACCGCTCATCCATTGCTACCACTGTGAGGCATGTGCAGAAGAGGTACTTGGCCCAGTTGTTCAGGATCAATAGAAGGTCGGGCCCCGGGACATCAGGCCTAAACCACCACGGTTGGTCCCAGTAGCTCCTGGGTACCCCATGGCCCTCTAAAAGAGGTTCTGACAGTGAGGTAAGAAAATCTTCAAACGAGATGGAGAGACAAATCCAATGAGAAGAGAGATTGACTTTGCATGAGCACATCAATAGACAAGGGAGCTGTTGAGAGAGAATACAATTCTTCAGTAAATTTGGGTAAGCAACACTGAGGAGAGAGATTGATAGCCTTCATAAAGATAGGTCAGCAAAGAGAGAGGAACAGCGAGATATGCAACTTTAAACAAAGTCAATAATCAAGACCAAGAAGTTGTGCATCACACAGATGATTCCTCAATGTTGATTTAAAAAAGAAAGGTAACCTACCTAATGATGGACAATCAAGTCTGTGTAGCAGAAAAATAGCCTTTGGAAACATGAGCAGGGAGGACTCTGGAGCACAGCGAAAGCGAAACCTTTCAATAACGACAAATGAATTAGACTGAGCATTCGCTTGCTGGACAGATTATCCATTGAGAGACAAAATAAAGATGAGGATCAGAGATCTCAAAAGTATTTGAGAAAGATCTGTAAATCTAAATGAGCATCAGTGAAATAATCAGAGATTTGAAGAATAATAAGGATCAGAGATGTAGCCAATGCCTTCAAAAATGAAACATCGTCTAGTGTGAAAAATAGAGATTGTGGTTAAAGTTGATTTGGGAACTGGAAGAGGTTTTCAAGATTAAGCATTAAAGGGAGTTAAAGACTGCAGTTAATAGCAAGGAAATCATGTTGAGGATTAGACAAGAAAAGATCTCCTTGTAGATAAAAATACAATACTAATATGCAAAGGAAATTGGGTGTAGCTATGAGATAACTGATAACTGTTTTATTTGAAGCATAAATATACTTACTGAAAATGTCTATTTTTCTCTATTTCATCTTTCGTATCAACAGCCCACACATCGAATGTTTCCTCTCTCCCACAATTATCTACCACACCAGGTAAAACACAAATCCTTATTGTTTTATCCTTTTTGCTTTATCGTGGAGTCAAATGCTTGTTTTGATGAATGAATATTTAATGGAAGTCAAATCTAAATAGAAATGAAGGAATCAAAAGAACACATAAATTTAAGAGGAAACAGTAGCTGATCAGGTTGAGTTTTTATAGTCTAGAAAAAAGTTGTAAAAAAAAAATACTCAAGAAGGAGCTGCACCAGTGTTTGGTGACCTGTGTTCACACTCCTCATCTCATAAATGTCTCCATGGCCACTTTCTTCCAACAGTTACTTTCTTCTCTTCAATAACAAAAACAGCTACCAACAGACTTATTGAAGTCAGAAAAAGGGACAAGGCCAGCCAAATCACAGGTTCTGCTGTCCGTGACACTATAATTGATTGTGATATTTAACCCTACACTCCCACATCACCTACGAGTGGTTAGCTGTGAATGTGCTTCGCTGCTGGTGTGCAATATTCTAAGGGTTACATCCACCCCACAACATAGATATTTTAATCCATGTTGCAGTTAGGTTGGTTTAGGGTGGTTGATTTTGTGTACGTACAAGGCTGCTGTAACCCCGTAACAATACACAACTTAAAAAATACAACTCCATCCAGATATATAGATATATAGATAAATACAATTCGTTTAGCGATATGGACCACAAGCTAAACTAGTTTATGAGGTCCCTACCATGCTACACTTCGTGGCTTTTATCCTCACTTTGGGACAATGCAGATAGGCAATTATAGCCGGTAGAAGATGAGGCGTAGTGAGAGGAAGGGCGTGGAGGTGGGGACAGGGCTAATTTTACTCCGCTTAATTGATTTATTGATGCAAAAGAAATTAAGTAGATAGCAGGCCCATCAGGAAGGGGGCCAGATTGGTCATTGCTCTCCATGCCCCAATTTTTAGGAGGTCCGGCTCTCATGCTGCATCTTTTAATTATAGATTTTTAGGTCTCACTTAAGGGCAACTATTTGCTTTTCAGCTGTCAAACGACTTATTGTGTACAACACCACCATTTAGAAAAGGCTTTGGGCCAGTCTATTTCTTATTATTGGCATTCTTGTCAGTCTTGTGGGCTTGCTTCTTATTCAATGGCATTCCTTCCTCTTCTTATGTTTGTCTCTCCATTGAGCATAGTTTCTTCGGTTCACTGATAGAATATCGATGGTAAAAACCTTCATGGCAAAAATATCGACAAAACAATATAGATAGTAAAAATATCGACTCCTATACTTAAACAGGTAAGTACAAAAATATCAAATCAAAAATATCGAAGTTAAAAACATAGATGTAAAAAATATTGATTTAAAAATATAAATAAAATAAAATAATATATATTAAAAATATAAAATATTAATATTATCTTTAACAAAATAGATTACATTTAATGTACATTTTAACTAAATATAAAAATGTAACTTAATTAAAAAAATATAAACACACAAACATAATAATTTATACATATACATATTTTTTTTAAATAATTTATTAACAATTATCTTTATTTAATTTTTAAACTTTTAAATTATATAAAAATTAAATATATACATATATCAATGATTTAAAATAAAAAAACATTTTATAATTAATTAAAACTTTAAACTATTAAAACAAAATTAAAATGTACATTTCTCAACACAATAAATACAACAGTAGGGAAAATGGTAGATAGCGAAACAATTAAATGTACTAATCCAACTGCACTAAGTGCAACAGTAGGGAAAGTGTTGGATAGCGGAGAGGTAAAAATTACTATTCCCACTCCAAAGAGTGCAACAGTAGGGAAAGTGTTGGATAGCGGAGGAGTAAAATTTACTATTCCCACTCCATTGAGTGCAAAAGTAGGGTAAATGTTGGATAATAGAAGAATTAAATTTACTATTCCAACTCCGGTGATTGCAACAGTAGGGAAAATGTTGGATAGCGGAGGGGTAAATATTACTATTCCCACTCCAGTGAGTGCAACAGTAAGGAAAGTGCTGGATAGCTGAAGGGTAAAAATTACTATTCCCACTTCAAAGAGTGCAACAGGAGGGAAACTGCTGGATAGCGGAGGGGTAAAAAATACTTTTTCCACTCCAGTGAGTGCAACAGTAGGGAAAGTGCTGGATAGCGGAGGGGTAAAAATTACTATTCCCACTCCAGTGAGTGCAACAGTAGGGAAAGTGCTGGATAGCGGAAGGGTAAAAATGTGTATTCCCACTCCAGTGAGTGCAACAGTAGGGAAAGTATTGGATAGCAGAAAAACAAAAATTACTAATAATATTTAAATAATTAAAAAAAATAATCTTAAAAATAAATAAACAATATTTTAAAAATATACAATTAAATATTTTAAACACATAAAAAGAACACATTATAATGTTAATTACATATAAACCTACAAATATGATATAAAAAAAATAATAAATACATTTATAAACAATATTTATTTAAAAGGAATAAATATTCACAAACAAATTATTCAAAACATAAATGTATTTATTTTATTTCCTACCCTATAACACCACACCAATAAAAAAAACATCAACATTTTTATTGAAATTTATTAACATAATTAATAATGAATTACAAATATATTATTAATAAAATTAGATACTAACATTAATTGAGTACACAATCTTTAACACTATAATATCCACAACACACACCTAAAATTAATTACACAATTATGATTATTAATTACTAATTAATTAAATTAAATTAATTACAAAATAATTAATAATTAATTAATAAAAAATAAATTACTTCCCATCCTCCACACCATTTATACCTATAAACACCACAACACACACCTAAAATTAATTAATCAATTAATTAATTAATTACTAAATAACTAATTTAAAAATTAACAACTAATTAATAATTCATCAATAAAAAATAAATGACTTCCCCTCCCCACCATTTACACCTATAAACACCACAACACACACCTAAAATTAATTAGACAATTACCATCATTAATTACTAATTAATTAATGTAAATTAATTAACAAATAATTAATAATTCATCAATACAAAATTAATTACTTCCCCCCCCCCCCTATTCCCCTGTAAAGCCACAACGCGCTACGGAACTAAAAACGCAAAATTAGATTACAAAAAATTAATAACTACTATAAATAATCAATAAAATGTATATAATTAAATTACTTCCCACCCTATTCCCCTATAAACCCACAACCCGCCCCGGAACTAAAAACTCAAAATTCAATTTTACGGTGCCTGCCACCTGGTGCAGGGAAGGTCCCCTCCCCAGTGCATACCCACCTCCCACAACACAAGGGGGGCCCGCTACAGGCCCCCAAATGCAATCCCCGCCAGCCTGTGATTGGAGGTTTCACCGCCATACACCGGCTGGTGGGGAGGCAGCATCGTAATATGGCGGACGGTGCCTGCTAGGCACTGCCACCATATTGTTGATGCAGGGTGGGTCCGCCAGGCAATCGTAACGATTGCCTGCGGCGAACCCATAGCGGACGGACTTTGCGTCCGCCAGCACACCGCCCGCCATTGTAAATTGGCAGGCAGAGAAGTGCTTTATGTTGGCGGTGAAACCGCCACCGGCAGGCTGCCGGTGTCGGTTTCACCGCCATCCAAATCAGCCCCTATATTTTTACAAACGATATTAAACACTTCGATATTTTTTTAAGTGATATTACTTACCTAAAATCGATATTCTTGACCACGAGGATTTTACTGTCGATATTCTTGACCCACGATATTTTTACCTCGATATTTGTGCAATTCGATATTTTTACCTCAATATTCTTTCTCTGCACCATTTCTTCACCGTCCATCTGACTGGTCACCAGTGAAGTGCATATATTTTCTTGCTCTCTCCCCATAGGCGCTGCTTCCTCCCTCACTGGACCTTACAGCTTATTGCAATTTCACAATTGTTAAGTCGGTGTGAAATTGACTGAGCACATGCCTGCACTAAACAACTAAGTGGCCACAAATGAAAGAAACTGTCTCCCATTAGCATTTGTTTTTGTTTCTTGCTTCACTGTTCTTTAACTTGCTGCCTGGGTCTGCGCACCACAAGTCTTAACATGTTTCTTTGTGCCCCAGTGTAGCGGGAAGGCGTTTTCAAGACAAAAAGTTCAAGAAAGCAAGGGAAACAAGCATTGGCAAAGCCAATTGGTTTCGCCCATGCAGGACCTATTGGTGTTGTCAATGTTTTTTTTTAAGATGTCGCACAGCAGCGGGAGCTACTGTGCAACATGGCCTAAACTAAATAGAAACAAAGTGCTATTGTGTGGCCAGCGCTGACAGCATCATAGTGCTTTTTTGTTTACTTTAAGCCATGTTGCACGGAAACCCAATCTGCTGTGCAACATCTTTAAAAAAAACATTGACAATACCAAATAGGTCCCGCATAAGCAGAACTTATTGACTTTGCCAATGCTTGTTTTATATTTGTGTTATTTTTTTCAGTTTGATATAGCGCAAACTCAACCTGCCGGTATTGAAGCGCTTTACATGAGCACCAGTTACATTACAGAAGCACAAGTTCATTTTCTTGGGAGATTACGTGATTTGCCCTGGATCGCAGGATGTTGAGCAGACACCAAGACTCAAACCTGGTTCCACAGATCCAAAGTCGGGAACTCTGGCTGTAACACATCCTCTAACGTGTGATGCATTGTAGTAGGGTGACAAGGTGACCCGGATTTGCCCGGACAGTTCCAGTTTTTGCAGGACTGTCCCGGCGTCCCGACACTTTCGTCTAAAACAAAGTAATGTCCCGGTTTTTAAGGGAGGGTCGGGTGCATCTGCACATTAATCATAGTGTTGTGCAGGCTCACATTTCAATCCGCCCTCTTAGAAACTGGGACAAAAGTTCACTTCAACTCTCCTACTGTGCTGCTTTGCCTCATTCAAGCAGCACAGCAGGATTTAATGAGGTGTGAAGGGCTGCAGAGCCCATAGGTCAAGACCAGGCCCACCAGAGCCGGACCCTGGAGCACTTCACAGAACGGGGAGGGAATAAATATATGAACTACAATTATTTTAACAAATTCGGGTATGAGATTTCTCAGCAGTTCAGTTCCCTTTTCCCATGTCTGCGACTGTTGTTTGCTAATGAGGACTTTAATACTGTGATCAGTATATGGATTTTAATTGCCATTGCGCCACATGTTGTTGATGAAATACTTGCCCTTCCACTGGTGATGTTCCTTTAGGGTGGACACATGAGAACTGTGCACTATCCAACGGGGGTTGCAATTTTGACATTATGCATTAGCATTGTTCTGTTATTTTGCACCTTTGCGGCCTGAGGGATCCAACACTTGTCTATAGTATTTTACTGGAGGTCCCTGATCTTGAGTATCGCCATTGGGTTTTGTAGTGAGTTTAATGTATATGCTAAATGTAATGCTAATCAAATTTTAGCAGTGGGGCTCCCTGACAAATTAAATGGAGGGTAAAGGGCAGAAACATCTGAAGCAATCTTCTATGTCTATTGAACACGTGGGAGCAATGTAGTATGAGTAGTGCAGTGAATATGGCGTCCGTCATGTTGAAAAAGGCCGGTTTCGCTGCCGAAACACATTCAGTATGGCAACCTGCATTTAAATAAAGACGCGCAATGGGATGTCCGAGCTGTGTCGGCCCTGTTTTCTATTGTGGAACGGGTTATGGAGGAATATATATATGTATATATATATATGTGATCAAGGTCACCTGTTGACCGAAACGCGTCAGATTTAGAAACCTGTGAGCAAATAAAGAAACTTTGCATCATACCCATTGGAGTTCGTTGCTCTCTTATCGCCGAAAGGAAGTGCAGGAGGGCGTGTGGTAACTCGATATATATATATATATATATAGATATAGATATAGATAGATATATAGATATATATAGATATAGATAGATATATAGATATATATAGGCCCTGAGACCTAAAAGTAAGTTAAGGACAGTTTAAAAACCGCTCAGTAAAATATCAGCGCAAAGGCCATGCTGTAGTATTGACAAACAGAAGCTTGTATTTACAAGATCTCATAATAAGTGGTGATCAGGTTTGCTGAAGTGGCCTCTGGAACAGACTACAGGCAAACAAGCTCCTGCCCCACTTATTAGAGAGAGTAGTGTGAGCAAAGAAAGAAGAGCAAATAGATGAGATCTGAACATGCCACATTCACTGTTCAAATGACCGTGTAACCGTGGCAGGAGTAAACCACAGTTTAGAAAGGGTAAAACGTACGAGTCCTGTCTGAGGTTAGAATGATTGTGAAGATCTGATGATCATGGGATCACAACAATAGGAAAACTAGAAGTACCGAATCTGTCTGTGGTTGTGCAAGGCATCAGGACAGGACTGGCTGTTACTGGCATCGGGCATTTCCCCGGGAGGATGGAAGGGTGGTGGCCAGTTTTGGAGCGCTGGGGGCCGGTTTTGTTATTGGGGGCCGGTTTTTCAGCAGTGCTGCAATATCGGCCCCCAGTAATAAAAGCAGCAGTGCTGGGGGCGCTTTAGTTAGGAAGCAATGCTTCAAACTTGCACCTCCCCCCTACCCCACCTCTGCTTTCTTCAGATGGTGGCACTGTGAGATGCTTTGCCGTGATTATGGTGTGAGGAAACGGGTAAGGGGAAAATTGACAACAGGCTGATGGGTAGGAAATGTACAGCAAGGTGTGGTGGAGGATAACCAGTCGGCAGGTGGGTGGGGGTTAATGGATGGCAGCGGTGAGGGGAGACAATACTGTGCTATGCACTCCATAAGAGTGCATGGCCAAAGTTTTTTTTTTTAAAGTACTTGCAGCACCACATGGCAAGTGGAAGGACACTGGCCACAAACAGGAAGCTATGCTGGGTCCAGGCTTCTTGACGTGGACAGAGACCCTGAGATGTCTGCTGGAGGAGGTGAGAAGCTGGCAGGTAGCAGGAGGCGTGACTAGTGAAAAGCAAGGAAGCCGGAGTGAAGTGGGCACCAACCAATAGTAAGTAAATAATGGGCGGGCTCTAAGCCCGGTGTTAAGTTTTTTTTAATAGCTACAATAGCTTTCGCTGACAGTGCATGCATCCTGTATAGGCGAAAACTAAAAACCACCATCATGACGAGACTGTTTATGGTTTTTATGGACAGCTATCTGAGTGATCCTCCCATGAGAGATTTTCTACACATCCCTTCCTCAACCATCTTCCACACTTCCTGCTTGCAAAACGGGTATAACTTCAGAAAACCCCCTTTCCTCAATTATTTGACGAGAATATTATGACTAATTTCCAAAAGGAAGGCATTTTCAAATTCCGTTAGTATGTTAATAGAGCCCAAATATCAGAGTGAAGGCATTCACTAAACAAACTTCTATAACATTTTATAAATGTTTTTTCTATTAGCTAATTAATATAACTGTGTTACTAAAATGACATTCATTGTCTAATATAACATTTCCAGCTAACCTTTTTTTGGTCTGTCAAGCAAAGAATGTGCTTGGATTGTTGTTTACTTTGACATATTTTGTTTGTAGATACACCTCTTGAGGATGTCTCCTTCCTCAGAGATGAGCTTAATTTACTGACGGATATCCTTTTTAGTGGCTAGGCCATTTGGCCTTGAATTAAACTGAGAACATGAGGGTTAGTTCTAGTGACACTACTTCGCCTTCATAGGTGCTATGAGTATAGAAATAACTACACTTCGGGGGGAAGTTGAGAAACTATTACTCGCTATTCTAAACAGCACTATTTCATTAACCAGAAAATAGTTTCAATGCCATACCTAATTTTCAGGGAAAACAATGCACCTTTTAAAGAGAGCTAATCATTGTCCAGGTTCAATGAACTGAAGACAGGTTAGTGATACCTGCCTGAAATAAAGGCAAATGAACAGTTGGCTCAGTCATACTCCAGGGTTTTGTAAAAAATAGATTCCTTTACACCAGAATTTTGAAAATATTTCTTACATTCTCCAGTTTCAAATCTTAAATCTTAATTCAGGGACTGAATAGCATGAAGCAATATTATCTACCTGCAAATCACACCAGTAAATGACTCTAGTGCTACTAGAAAACCTCTCCACAGGACCTACAGCACAATAAAATCTCTGCTCACGGGCAAAGGAATAAAAAAGTAGTCAAATTCAAAATCACTTTATTTCGGGTACAAGAAGTAGCCATAAAGGCACATCAAATCAGAAACAAAACTGTTGCAAATCCATATATTAAACACAAAAATGGACAAAGCTGCGTACATCATGGTCATGGCTTGCGAGATTAATTCACATTGAGATAACACAACCATATACCAATAAGACAGGCATATCAATTTCTGTCCCTCTAGCCTAGGCACTAGTTACAGGGAAAGTTCTTAAAATTAATAACAGAAAAGTTATTGTAAGCAACCCATGAATGAAGACACATACTCAACCATGTAACAATTCATTAGAGGTTATCAACTGCCACAAATTATTTTTTTCCCCAAAGCGAAAGTATTGACCCCCTTGAATTGTTCGATCCCATTCAAACAAAAATGATTAACTTCTATTGAGGGCACATATCAGAAAGGAACAAATGTTGATACAGTTGGATGGGGATTTTAATTGCTGCAGATAGACAAAAGCTAGTCTGGAACTTCTGATACCCTATGACTTAATAATATGAATTAAAAGCCTTTTGGTAAAAACAAGGTACAATTGGAAGAAAAAGGCAAAATGCAACAGGCTTTGGGGGAGGATACATCACAGGGGCAAATTAAAACTTTAGCTGCATCAAATTGACCAAGGGGAAATCCAAGGTGCCACCTCACAAATTCTAACCTAAACCTGGTTAATAGTAGTCTATATTAGGACCCATCGATCCATAGCTAATATGGTTCCAGGGGTAACGAACTATGCAAATCCAAATACTCCCTAACAGTTGGGCTTCTTAATTCTAATTCATCCCTATTAGATTTCATCCAAGACTTAAAAGCAGCTTAAACCCAGGGCAAGTCAGTTTTAGTTATAAAATATGGGTTATTAAAAAGGGTAGGCCTTCTCAGCTTCACCAGTTCTGCCCTAACATAGCTGAACCAAGTGATTTTCAGGGCTCTCTCACACTAAAGGCAATCCTCAATAATCTCCCTATTAAGTGAGGCATGTGGATTTGCCCAGATTGAGCACCACAGAAGCAGAGAGCCAGCTTGATAATATCCTCCACATATTCCATTCCCAGCTCCTGGTGCATATTAAAAGTAGAGTAGGTGGGGGGGCGGGTTGTGGGGGTATCACTCAGAATTCACCTAAGCACTCAGTTTTGCTCACCCTGAAGGGAGCTTATGTTAGAGTATCCCCAGATACCTGAGCCATATGTAAGAACTGAGAGAGTCACTCTCTTATAGATCTACGAAAGGGGGGGGTGAAGATTTTTTCTGAGATGTGTTTGGCCAAATTAAAAATATGCCCTAAGAGTTTACAAATTTCCAGCGCCCACTAGCAATGCAGGGTCCCCAATTGTCTTTGAATCCATGACAACCCCCAAGTAGGAAAAATCCTGGGTCTGCATCTCTGGTTGGCCTTTTTAAAATGTGCCCCACATCTTATGCTGTCTAGGCTTGCAGACCATTATATAGGCTTTTGCTTTGTTAGTAACCAAGCCTAATTACTCTATGAAAGAAACAAATTCTTGAAACAGGGCATTCAGGCCATTGGGAGTTCTCGAGAGTAAAACTGCATCGTCTGCGTACTGGTACCTTTTTCCTACCGATTGAGGGTGTGTCCAAGACAATGTTAGTTAGGGCTGTGGCTAGGCCATTAATATACAAAAGGAACAATAGGGGGGGTAGGACACAGTCCTGGCACATCCCTCTCCTTAGCTTAAAGCAGTCTGTTTATTCACCTGAAGGGCTGTACCTGACAGAGGCTGGCAGATCAAAATGAAGGGCTCTCAAAAACTGAACCAAATCGTTCTCAACACCTAAGTCAACTAAGATCTCCCAAAGTTTAGACCTAATTAAGCTATTGAAGGCGCAGGATAGGTCCATGAAGGCCAGGCAAACACTACCCAGCTTAGCAACGGTGTACTTTGAGACTAAAAGGTGTAGGTTTAAACATTGCTGTAGCATGCCAAGCCCCTCCTGGAATCCATAGTGCACCTGCGATAGCATGTTGCTCTCCCTCACCCAAGTTAGGAGACCCTCCCCACCAACTTTACAGCGGAATCCAGAGGGATATTGGGCGATAGCACTCCGGTAACTGAGGGATGCCCTTCTTAAATTCTTAAATATCAGATCAATACCAGTAGTGTACCATGAGTGTGTGAGTCCGCCCTTACACAGAGCGTTGAAACAATTACATAAGAAACGGACCAATTTAGGTGAGGCTATATACAAATCCATTGGCACGTCATCAGGTCCCGGGGTCTTGTGGCAAGGGCTCCTATGAATTCCCTGTGCAGGGGTAACAGCATATCATTCTCAACATATTGATTAGATACACTGTGTCCATATCCTTTTTAAAAAAGGTTGACCCAAGCTTCCAGGCTAATGATAGTTAGGACAGTGTTAGATTTAATGCTTAGAGAGTTGGTATTGTTGGCCTCTAGCCAGAAGGCCCTAGGATCTTTCCACCTACAAGCTCTGACCAGTTTCCCCACGTATTCATTTTGTAGTTCTTTTTTCTTATACCTCAAGGCAGCCTTATACTCTGATCTACACTGTTGTAATTTTCCTAAATCCCTGGGTATCTCCTTTAAAGCCTCATGTAGTAACACCGAGTCCTTCCTACAGTGCTGGTCGAGCCACTTAGCCTTGTAAGTCCCTGGTTTGATAGGTTTCATAAGACTGTCACTGATAACAAAATGTAACTGGGCAAATTGATTAGCCACCACCATGGGTCATCATTAAAAGTCAAACATTTTATCATCCGGGAAAGATGGTTTGAGCAAAGATTTGCCAAAAAAGAGGTCATATCAACTTTTCTCCACACTAGGCGCAGGCCTTTTGATTTGGCCATTAGTGGGTCCGTGGCCTCACACTTGGCTTCCCCCCTCCCGGGAAGACACAAATCTAGGCTTATTGGATTGTTGTCGCTACATGCACTAATAACAATGACTGCCCTAGGCACCCTGGGCAACAGATCACAGGTTAAGAAAATATACTCAATAGTAGAAGAGTATTCCCCTCTTTCAAATGTGGCCTTAGAATGATAATTCGGATCCCTAAATCCAGTCACATCAGATGAAGAAGAATTTTCCCACACTGGTCCCTGGGGAAATAATCAAGTCCCATACCTTTATTGTCCGACATATTGCATTCATTAACCGGCTGAGCTATCCCAATTTTGGTGTTAAAATCCACCCAGAATAATTTCATATTCTATGTGCAAATTAACATATTTAACTTCAAGACCACAAATAAAATCATAAAACCTGTTAAAACCTGTTAAAATTGGCAGTAATGTCCATATCAAAATACCCATTATAAAAATGTATAAAAACAACAATTAATCCATTAGGCCACATAATTAAATGTGCTTGAAATAGAGTGCAACCAGAGGTACTGAGACTGAATTTGCAGTACAAAGTAACTTTGATCCAGGACATAGGGCCTGGCCTGGCTCTAACAGATGAAGAAGACACTGCAGGGACTATGCGGGAGCAATAACCATCCACGCTTATGGTTTCCACAGACCAAATTTTGTGATAGAAAAAGATATCATAGTCCCGTATGAAGTTAACCCATTCTTTGCAGCCCACCCTGCTTGCCAGGCCGGCAGTATTCAAAAATAGGATCTTAATCACTTGCCATGACTCTCAGTAGTAGTAATGTCACCTTTGCAGTGCAACACAGTAGAATCAGTAGATTTTACATTTGACTGGCCCTCATAGTATGGACATCATGGGGTAGACAGACGCTTGGCTCTAAGGGGTGCATTAAAATAGGATGACATAACCGGTAGCTAGCTATTTTCCTCATTTATCTGGGTCAAACTGAAAAATGTGAATCTTATGGTGTGCCCCCCCCAATATCATGACAGCCATGGATTATTATCTTTTACTGAGTTAAACGTAAAACCTATTTTATCTAACCAAAAAGTTAAGTGCTTCTACCGCTGTAGAATAATAATAACCTCACTGCATCTAGCATACCATAATGTCTTTGCACTCACAGTTTGCATTGAGAGGTAATATTTTGCATCTTAAACTCTGCGCCTGTATGAATTATCCAGAAGGTATTCAAACCAATAATCTTATATAATGTAAATCAGCGCTACCTCATCCCTGATTGTGTTCTTGTCTTTATATCACCGCTAAAATCCACCACAATATTCTCTTGACCTCTTCCATTCCCACTTACTTCATGTTAGAGTGGTCTGGAGCCACTCTGCAGAAAAAAGGATGCATGGAGAGCATCCTTCTTTGAAGATAATTGCAGCAAATTAGAGAATGACCTCCTGGCCCCCACTCAGGTTCTCCCCAAACCAATTAGTAACAATGCACCTCGAGGGCATGGACAATATGGCTGCCAGGCAGCACCTAGACCTGATGAGCTCTATTGTCAGGGCCCTGAGACACAGGATTCAGAAAGAAAGTTGGTGGTGACGCTAATCTGTCCCAGTGGGAATGGGCAAAAAGGTGACAAAGTACCTCAAAACGAACAAGGAGAAAACAGATTTATTTGCCTACAGGAGATCAACAGCCAGATGAGATGAGGGAGAGAAATGGGAGCGTTTGCTATTTACAGCTCGTACTCACTACTGAATTCTGAGATAATGGAAATGAAAGCATTTAGAGGAGTGAAGATTACTGGTAAATAATGAAAGCATTACCACCTCATCCATCTTCCTCATCGCAGTCATTAACCTTGAGGATATACAAAGCATTACCACTCAGAAAGTCACTGTGCCCCCTTTGGACATGTTCTCTAGTAGTACAGGAAGAGGACACTCCTCAGAAGAATAGAAAGTTGAGATTGCTAGGCACAGACAACAACTCAGGTTTGTAAATGTAGGCTTTCGTCTATCATCAGTCGGCCCTCATTTAATAAACTGGTCATCTGATGCACAAAATGAAGAAGTATAGTTTAAGTCAGTAGAGAAACCTGTATAAACATTGAGGGGATATAATTGAGGTCTTCCTCAGAACTAGCATTTGACAAAATACAGGAAGAACTAGTTCCTGATATAAATTAAAGACATGTTAGGTCAAAAAGAAGCACCTGACCTTAAGAATAATTTTTACAGACAAATCTTCAGCTAAGGATCATGAGAGAGCAATGCACCTAATGCCCCAGCCTCTGGGTAGACGTAATAGTCACCAAGAATAAAACCTGTCTGATAAGAGAGGAAGAAGGATACATTCCAGTGGCTCACAAGGCAAAGCCCATAAAACCAAAGAAAGATCAGAGTCAGGAATGGGAGAATGAACTACAGGTCTGAGAGATTGCAAAACCCACTTATGAGACTAAAAATCAAAGGAATACGATTGGAAAGATCATGTCTAGTGTGACCAAAAAGCTTGAAATGTAGTCAATTGCACTGGTATGGTACATTTTGGTAATCCCAAAAGGAAACCAGCCGTCACAAAATCCAGAATTCCTAAAGGATCACAATCCCTAGGATGTGATCATTTAGAATACTAGTAGAATGAAAATGAATTCCAATGATCAACATGAAACATCAATGTAGAAGGGTGGCAATCTTGCTGCAGATCCATAGCTACCACTCTAGGACAACCTAAATGCTGGAGACCAACCTGCTCAACCATCCGACCACTACTTGAAGATTTTGTGGAGCCAAAAGATAAGAAACTGAAGAGATGGAGGAAGAATCAGCATCTTCCAGGGATGCTCTAGAGTTACCTGCAAAAGGAGGAAAAACCATGGTCTCGGGCCAAATTGGAGCTCCTAGAATCAACTTTGCCCTCTCCAAGTGAATCATTTCCAAAACTCTGAATAGTACAGGTATCATACAAAATACATACAGAAGGTATTGTCGTCTGGCCAGGGCTAGAGCATCCACCCCTAAGATTGGGCACAGGTGACTGCTGAGCAAAAAACAGGGAGAAGCTCATCCTCAGCGAAGCACAAAGATCTCTCAGTGGAGTTCCCCATCATGCACAGGTCTGACGAAATATCTTTCTGCTACAAAAAACTGAGCTGATGAGGGCAAATGCCTGCTGAGGCTGTCTGCATGCATCCTTTCACTCCCCAGAAGATAGGCTGATTTCAGAGAAAGGAGAAGAGACTTTGCACACTGAATATCACCTGGGCCAGTAAATCTGGGCCATGCTGATGGGGTCCCAGTGCTTGTGCTCTGACCCCTCAAATGTATGTACAATTGGCTAATGCCTGATTGGCAGATTTATCTTACCTGGAACTCCCTAGTATATGGTTCCCAGTGTACCCAGGGCCAGTAAGTTAAATGTCACCAGTGGACTGCAGCACGTATTGCGACACCACTCCAGTGATGAGGTGAAACCATGGCTCTATGTATGCCATGGAAGCCTAGTCTGGGAGCGTTTTAAACTGCTGACTTGACATGTTAAAATAACCCTTTTTTGCCTAGTCCTAACTTTCCTTTTCAATCTTTGTGAGTCAATTCCTTAGGTAGGCCTTAGAAACCTATAAAGCAGGAGCAGAATATTAAAAAGAAGGACATGACTGTTTTATGTTTCCTGAGAGTGAACACTCAACAACAACGTTTTCACTGAAGGGAGGCTGGTAGTCCTGCTGGCTACCATGGGGTTTCACTATCCAACTGCTAATTAAGTGCTAACTTCCATTAGGGACCACCAAATATTGTGTTCCAAGGTAACAAATTAATTGCTACATTAAAAACAACATAGTTCTGAATTTTAATGTGAGCGACTTGAGAATGTCACCACTTTCTTGCCTCAAAGTTCAAGTAGTGATTTCTGCTAAACTACAGCAGTTGTTACCTGCTCTCCTGCCAAGCGGGGTGAAGTGCTCCCAGGAATGGAGAGCAAAAAGCCTGCAGGTAGGAGGAGGTGTGACCTCCTCCTAACAGGATGGCTAGAGGTCTGTCGCTACAGATGGCCCAGCCTCAAAGGGGAACTCAGCTCTGATAAGCAAATGCGAGTCACAGTGTAGACATCCACTCCCTTTTTTGAGCTAGACAGGATGGCATCTCCCCCCAGAGAGGGGAAATCTGTTGCAGAACCTCAGGGCTGTGCCCATAGCTCAGAACAAGGAAAAAAAAGCTCTGACATCTTGGATTTGAGAAGAGAGATACACTGTGGGATTGTTTAGTGCAATCCACCAGGAAATGATGCAAGAGTCGGCATTGCCCATGAGAATTTTTTCCCCATTGGTTAGGGAGTCCTCCCCACCCACAACCTCGAAACTGGCATAAAAGTGACAACCTTGGGTACCAGCCTCAGAACACTATTGGACTCAAACGACAGAAGAAGGACCGCACCTGATGAACCTGTGGACCTCAGAAAGACAGGCTGCACCAAGAAACACTCTGCCTGATGAACCGAGACAGGACTTCAGAAAGAGAAGGGCTGTTTCTACTGTTGACTTCATGGAGAGAGAGAGACACCCCAAGGGCTGTGCGTGCTCCCTACTTGTTCCCACTCGTCCACCAATAAGTGGACTCCAAGTACTATTAGGCTCACCTCTCATTAAACTTCAGGAAAACAACACTAAAGAAGCCCTGCATCCTCAAGAGCCAAGATGACCAGTAACAACTGGATTTGCCCTGGGCCCAGCTAGTGTACTCCAGGAGACCGAGTCCTAGCCCCCACAAGGACTTGAGAGATTAAATAATGTCACGGAACTCCCTCCAATTCGAGGAATTCTTAGCTTCTTCCCAAGTCTCATGACCCTCCATTGAAAGATTCATGAGTAGCGCCCCAACCTATCTGTCAGACACCTAGAAGATCCCAGGCCTTTGGTTGGTGGTAGAGTGCACTTTTTACCACAGGGAGAACTGCAACTTCTGAGTCTTGAACTCAAAGATAACAGTTTTTAGAAAACAAAAGAGGCTCATACACTACCGCTACCCAGCACACCGTCAATATGGTGCCATCATATTGCACCAGCTTAAAAGTTTTTATTGTTTGTGGATAGCCTCAAACTCCCTCCATAAACCAAAGCTGTCTCCGGACCGCTGGACCTCACCTGTTCGCAGATGTCAAGCCCAACACCGGATACTAGCTGCAGAGTTCCCCACCGACGAGCCTGTCAGCAAGAAACAGAACCATAACATTTTTGTAAGTGCAAAGGTAAAAGTTTGACCAGGACCAACCTGGCCACTGCATTGGATTAGCGATCCATTGTGGTCGGCCTGAAACTTCTAGTTTGGTCTGGACCCTCACATTCGAGGCTCATAGACTTCTAGTGAAAAGCAGTGATTTATGGAACATTTTCACTAAGTTGAAGTGATGTTTTTAAACCTTTGAAAAAATCATAACTCTTGTTCCCTTCATCAGATTTTTGTTGTTTTGGTGTCTATTTAAATATAGAAATATATACTATTTTTATAAATTGGATAGGCATTTTTTTATGTTGTGTTTGTTACTTATTGACTGTTTATGTACTGATAAATGTTTTACACTTGTGTATTTTGGCTTAAGCCAGGCTTCTCTGTTCCGCAGCTACAAAGGACTGAGCTAAGGTTTAAATTAATGTAACCTAACTTGACCTGATATCAGAACAATTTCATTATTTTCTTGGGGAGGCCTAATAACCGGTCCAACTAATAATCACATTTTCACATAAAGGCCTTGGCAACTCGATTGTAAGCCCTTACAATCAGATGGCACACATTTTCCTGGAAAAAAAGGACCTGAGAGATTCAGGGGCATATTAGCAAGGGCACTATCGCCGCTTTAGCGGCCCTTTTTGCCGCTAAAGCAGCGATATTCTTATCGCCCTATCAGCAAACTAACAGCAGTTAGCGACAGTTTTCGGGCATTAGCGCCCGTAGTTTTACCGCTTTGCATGTCAGCGATATTTATCGCTAATGACATGCAAAGTGGGCGTTCCCGACGAACAAACCTGGGAAACACCCGCTAACAGGCCTATCGCCTATTAGCAAGGTGGCCATGGCCCCAGTTAGCGACGTGAAAAGTCGCGCTAACCGGGGTCATCGCCATTTATTTAACACCTGCAATTAGCAGGTGTTAGCCATATCTAACATGGGGGTGGATTATGCTGATACGACCACAGGGTCGTATCAGCAAGGTTATCGCCGTTTTCCATGAAACATCGCTGGAAAACCAGCGATGTTTCATGGAAAACACCGCTATGGCTGGAATAATTATCGCCATAGCGCTAAATGTCGCTAATACAGCGTTAGCATGGCAAATTATTCCGACGATAGCTGGCGATAAAAAAGTGCTCGCTAAACACGCTTTGCGATGTTTAGCGCACTTTTTAGATAATATGCCCCATAATATTTTCACTTAACTCCCTCCATTTTGAGGAATTCTTAGCTTCTTCCAAAGTCCAATGACCATCATTTTAAAGATCCCTATGAATAGCAGCTACAAATTATCAGTCAGGCATGGGTTGTCAAGACCAATGGGGACCGCAGAAGAAGAGAGCCTCCACTCAACCAATTGTACTTGTTTCAGCAAGGCACCTTTGTGTTTTAAGTATGCCGTACCACCTCAGAAACTCACTGACCATGACACTGCGGTATTCAGTGCTTAGACAAAACACATTGCCATCTATCGCCCACACTATGCAAGACCCGGCCCAAGGTATGTCACTACATTTATGTTCTATGATGTTACTCGCAAATGGCATTTAAAGTTTGTACAGTTTTGTTTCTACGCACAGAATGTTTGCTTGCGTCTTAAGGACTGAAGTTCTCTCGAACCCATCTATTCTCTTCCCTGACCATCCCAGAAGAGACCGCATGAGGAAGTATTTGTGGTCGCCCTTCTTCCAAAAGGGAGAGGTTTTCTGTGAAGAGGCACATAAAACAGCAAAGGGGACTAGTGGGTTTGAGTGTGCTTTTCTTCGAAACTTGGATGTTGGCAGCCTTGTTTGCTCAGGATATCACTGAAGAGATTAGTTCATTCTGGAATTATTTGTGGGTGTGATCTGCATTAAGACTTGTTACATTGATACTAATACAGACTCGGTTTCGGAGCTGATAGTTCTTTCTCTCAATTTTTCCCCAGCTTATTTTCCAGTTCGGCTAGTGAATGGCTTGGACGGATGTGCAGGTCGTGTTGAAGTCTATTACAGCTCTTCCTGGGGCACGGTGTGTGACGATGACTGGGACCTCAATGATGCACATGTTGTGTGCAGAGAAATTGGCTGCGGATCAGCAGTGTCTGCTCCAGGGTCTGCTCACTATGGACAGGGCTACGGTCCCATCCACCTAGATAACGTGAACTGCAGAGGGTATGAGCATGCGCTGTGGACGTGTCCTCACAGAGGGATGGGCATGCATAACTGCGGTCACCAAGAGGATGCCAGCGTCATCTGCTCAAGGAGTGAGTGTTCAATCATTAATGAAGCCTATTACTGACAGTATTCTGTGACAATTTATTACAGTATGACAAGTAGAATATTTGATTATTCTATGAGATGTCATATTTCAATAGTGGTTATTGAAAAGGAAGAATTTACTTTTTTTTAGATTTTCCACGAAGGACGGAGAAGGCATTAATTCATTTTGCGCTTGTTTGAGGTGCTCAGAGGAGGGACTTTGGTTCATCGCTAGTTCAAAAAAAGAGTGCTGTCATGACCATGCTTGGGCCGTGTTCCAGTAACCATGCTGGGTCATGGGCAGTTTTGCCTGAGAGAGAAGAGAGGTTGTAGCATTGTGCTGGGACAATCGGTCAGTAGGATGGCCTCGAATGAAGAGAGCCTTCTGGTCTGGCTAACAATGAAGCCAGGTTACACCACCACAGATCACAACTGCGACATTACTGTCCAATGAAAGCGCTGCCTATTACATAAGAGAAAATACTAATGTCAGTAAACTCCTCACTTACTGCAGGAGGCAACATTACTACCTCGGGTAAATGCATTACTGGTACTCAAGAAAACAAAATACCGCCAAGAACTGATGGGTTTATTTCCCACAGAACATTAGTACTAAAATGGATAAAACCCATAATCAGCATCTAGATTTAGGTTTGTGTGGTCAGTAAACACATAGGCATCGATTCTCATCTGGTTTCTCCTTTGCTGCCTTTAAACCTGCCTCCCTGGGGGACTGAAATGTAATTTTTGGTAGAGCAGTAATTTGTACCCCAGCTGCATTTTCATGGGCATGTGTATTCCGCTGCCTGCAGTAAGACAGAAGTTCATTACTATCAGACATTACTCTCAGTGGGGCATTTCAGTACAGCAGTAATTTAGAGTCAGAGTTATTTTTGTCTGAGAGGCTAAGGATTTCCATTACCAGAGGTTGTCTGACTGAGGGTGATCACACTTGTGAGGGTATGTATATACAATGGCGACTTTATGTGACATGAGGTTATTTGATAGTATGGTTTTCTTATAGCCAATTTCTTTAAGTGATGGAGTCTATTTTCGACAGCAGACGAGGGTACAGAGATATAGAGTAAGAGACTGCTGCTGATCGATTCCTTCAGGGCAATGGAGAATGCAGTTCACACATCTATGAGTGTTATACTCGCTGAATGAGCAGTTACTGCATAAAAATGAATCTTAGAATTGGAAGCGTTATAAACTATGGGTCTATTCTTTTGAAATCTGTGGGGGACTTTAGTAAGAGATGAAGAATGCACAAAGGAGTTTGGTGGAAACATTCATAGGTTGCTTCTGTTTTTGTTCTCTGGAAACAGAAATGGTCCTGGGTGGCAACTGGCTGGGCTGCATTTCAATCAATGTTTTGCCCACTGTGCCGCTCCAATAGCGACAGTCCAGCCAAAACCGCCAGGCAACGCTCCCTCAGAACTCTAACACAAGTATACGGAGACAGGATTCTGCCTTGTTCGGACTCATCAGTAAGATTTAGCTTGGATCCTTTAGCTCAGTGGTCATATGGCCGGCATCTGTATTCCCATCCCGGGGGGACCTGGCAGGCAGCTTGGCCTGGACAATTCCTATTGGAGCAAATCCATGGCTAGTCTACAGTAGCAAACCACAACACCCCATCCCAGCGCAGTGTCGCTTGCTACACAGGTTCTTCTGCATTGTAGGGTTTAGCATGTTTTACTCCTTGTCGTGTCTTTTTACCATTTATCACTGAAGTTGAATTTAATGTAATGCAATTTATGATGATTTGGAGGTCTTTTGAGAAATGGGGTACAGAGATTCTGGGGAGATGGGTCTCTAGATCGGCCTCATGAAGGGATATCAGGCTGAAGGTAGTTGTGTTATGCATTATATGTTTTGTCATAACATATCATGTGGTCATGTTATATCCTATCATACAATGGTGAATTCTTCAAATCCTCCACAAATATTCAGTAGGTGATAGACATAGGTCAAAGGAGAAAAGCTTCAGAGCAGATTGTGATGAAGGAAAAGGCATATTTGTCAAGAGAGAGAAAACTAAGAATTGGGGGTGCTTGTGTGAGAAAACCAACAACATGAATAGATAAAGGCCCAAAACATGTCCTACCAGGAAGTAATTGAGAATAGTACCTACTGAAGAAACATATCGCAGTGGGGAATATTTTGTTCCGTTTTCCCTTTTCTTTCAACAGACCTCTGGCTTGATGATTAATTAATAAAGTACAAGTGTGTGTCATAAAGGTCTCAGCTTTTGTTCCCTACATATGCTAAGTGCTGTCACTTTGGAACTAGGGGAGTGGTAGCACTGTTGAAAAGTTAAGTATTTGTATTCTGTGCAGCTTTTAAGGTCGAGCCTGAGCCAGCGCGCAAGCGCTGCTCTGGCGATGATCTGTTGTAGTACAGCACGGAGAGAAGCCTCGCCCCCTCCCCTGCCCATATTTTTCATTGGCTTGTGTGTTTGTCCTTCATACATGCTGGCTTCTGGTTTGTAAAGAGGCTTGTTAGTCCCTCCTTAATACCCTGTGTCGTCATTTGTAACCTCCCATGGCTACTGACCCCTTTACTTCGGTTCTTACACGGTACACGTTATCTTTAGTGTTGTAAGCACTATTTTCTTTATTGAGTTTGTCCTACTCTGGGCAGGACGACGTGAATGTTTACATTCAGTGCACTGTGCGGGCTTTCACTTTCGAAGCTGCCGGGACAATCTCGACCGCTTGTTTCCTTACAATGCACGCGATCGTAACGTAGGGGCACACTGACCCCCACTCGTTTCTCGCCTGAGGGCTTCCGCGCTATGCTCACCCAGTAGTGTCGTCTGTACTCGAGCAGTGACGCAGAACAACGTATGCCTCTGTAGCAAGCGGGCTCCTGGGTCTCCGGCTGCCAAAGATGGAGTGAGCTGTGCGGGTGGCTGTTCTGAGCTGAGGCCCGTAAGCAGTGGTGTCCCCGAGAGGCCCACGCGCCCTTGGCATCAGCCTCCATGCTGGCAGGATCACATGTATCCAATGACATCCCCACTTCAAGCAACTGATTTCAAGTAGGAAAGGCGGCCTGCGAGATTCCTCAGCACCCTGAAGCTCACTTGTGATGAACTGCTACGGGGGGCGGTGGAAGAGAGAATGAAGACTCGTTAAAGCAGGAATGAAAACATGAATTCACTCATCTGTGTGAATGGGCAGGGAATTAACATTTACTCCTTCATAAAGAGCTGGTACCGATCGATGCATTTGTGAAAAATCATGTAATATGCGGAAATGATAACGTTAAACACGTTGAGAAAAAGTGCGGAGGAATGAGTCGGGGAACTAATATTTACTCCATCATAAAGAGCTGGCACCGATCGATGCATTTGTGAATAATAATTTAATATACGGAAATGATGACGTAAAGATAAGTCGAGAAAACGTGCGGAGGAATGAGTCAGAGGTGAGCGGATAGTGGTCAGGAGATTGGTGATGGAGTGTTCCAGCAAAGGAGAGGCTCCTACAGAGAAAGGTGAGAAAAGTGTAGCGCCTGATAGAGTAATATAGCAGCCCCTAGGTTTGGCCACAGATGCAGGGATAAAGGCCGGCAAGGGTCAGCGGCCTACTGTCCCTTCCTTTGCATTCCTAAACAGGAAGCATTTCCCTAAAACTAGCCCATGTCCATTAAAGGGACCGGTGCTGGATCACAGCGGTTGCTGTTGTCTAAGGGAATCGGGGTCGAGAATAAATAGAAAGAACGCAAACCGGCCTACTTCAAGGGATTCCAAGTGCAGTCATTTTTGGACCAGTATGCCATATGGGACGCACTATGAAGCTGTTTTATCCACTGCACTTGCCTAAAAAACAAAACATATGAATGGGTCCTTATGTAATGTTACTGTAACTGGTGCCCATCTAAAGCGCTGCAATACCTTCGGATCGAGTTTGCGCGATATAAAACTGCAAGAATCAAAAAAAGTTTGCGCTATGTAAAACGGCAAAAATGAGTATTTTTAAAATCATTACCGTGTTTAGCATCAGAGAAGCACCTCGACAGCATATGTTCAATTTGCCATTGAAGAATTGGGCATGCATTCCACTGCTTTAGCTTTGTCATCAAAACCAACCTACTTTTATGCTTTAATTATTAGAACGAGAGCCCCCGCGATGTCCTATAAGCCATATTTATTTATAACAAATCAGTATTACCTGCTTTGGGCCACTGAAAAAGTTCACTACCTACCCACATTCTAACATGAATAACTCATATCCGGCACGTAATAGCGCAGAGCCCTCATTGTACATCTCCTACACTAAGAGACGCTGTTTGACACTCCATAAAGTGCAATGAACTTGAAACAAATGGAATTGTGTACTGCAGGAGGAAACATAGACTTTTCACACCTCTCCATGCCAAAGCGTTTCACCTTTGTACATCAGATTATTGAACTGCATTGAAAGGTAGGTATTAAAAGTAATACTTTTCAAACATGATCTTAGAAACATTCGTGCCCATCCAACCCCTGCTTCCCCCTCCCCCTACGGCCCAACGGCTATGCCATTAGCAATGCCTTTTATTTATGTTTTGGTTTTTAAAACATAAATCAAAGGCATTGTAATTTACAATGCAAATAGCTTAAACTTGCGTAAATGCAAGACCTATTGCATTGCAAATGCTTGTTTAAACATGTAATAGGTGGCAAGTCATTGAAGCATGACACACTGACTTTATATTGCTCACTGGACTTGCAGACATTTCTTCCTCTCTGAATCTAGTATATTTTGATTCTACTTGATTTATTAGATTAGAGTTATGCAGAGTGAGGGTCCCCACCACCCCCGTTTGAAGCTCAAAACCATATCAAGGCAGCCGTAAGACACACAGTATAAAGACAATTTATAGACGATGAATGTTGCTCCTGCATCTGTATTAGGAGTCAGTCAAATATACTTTTATTTGATTTCATAAATAAAATCATAAAAGGGTGGAAAAACCACCATGGGTAAAATATGCATAAAATATACATTTTCTTTTTTTTTTAATATGAAAAAGCACATAGAAGATAGTCAGAAGACAAGTAGCGGTATTTTAAAAAGTATAAAAACATACAAGCAGTGCAATAGAAAGGTTTCGGGGCTGAATGTTCTAAAACTACTTGAGTTAGGTGGCGGATTCTATTTTGTCCAGTTCTTTTGCCGCGTTTTTCAAAAAGTTTATGGCACTGCAGGACAGTGGAATTGATGAGCCCCCGAGACAATGAATCACTGCTGCTCTACAAGTTCTTATTTGTTCCTTCCTGAAGACCTCCCGAAGGACCGTTTTGCGTGTTTCTGCTAGGACAGGGCAGATGCATATTAGATGCAGTAAGGACTCATCCCCTACTCCGCATAGGCGGCATTCCTTTGATTGCCATGTGTATTTCCATTTCGGGGTTAGGTCCTTTGATGGATATGACCCAACTCTTAGTAGCGTGAAGAAGTGCTTTTTCTGATGAGGAAAATGGTCTAGCAAATAAGGTTGGGGTTGCAGCCTCTGGTATGTCTGTATCACGGTCCAGGCATGGGATTTTTTTGCTAGGGCTGTTTTATCTAATGATAAAGAATTCCGTTTTATGGCTTTGTTGACCACAGATTTAAAGCCGGGGTAGGTAGGAGCAGTAAGCCAGGCCTCCTCTAGCTGCAGTGCCGAGAGCGAAGCCTTCAGAACTTTGAAGATTGAATTATTAAGCCTGGCTTGACTTTCGATCTCTACCCAACAATGATGAGCGAGTGTGTTGTCCTCTGCATCCCTCATCCTCCAATAGTACTTGACTAGTGCAACTAGTCTATCGGTGATCTGGTTTCTTAGACCGTATTCTAGCCGAATTTGAGCTTGCGGAATATGGCGGGGGATTGCAAATAGTTTCTTGAAAAGAATTGATTGTGCTAGGTTCAGACCTGTGGCGTCTTTGCCGTTCAAGATTTCTGTACCATATAAGATGGAGGGAAGGAATTTTGCTGCAATAACCTTTAGTAGATGACCGGTGGAGCAGCCTGTGAGCTTGTTTTTTAAGATTTTAAAGGCGAACTGCAGCTGTTTGGATTTCGTGCGACCTTGATCCAGGTGTGTCTTGAAGTTAAGGTTACGGTCAATTTGAAAGCCTAGGTATTTGTACGAGTCCACCACGGTCAGGGGTCGCTTGTCCAAGGTACAAATGAATTTACAGCCTTTCACTGCTTTAAGATGTTTGACAAAGCGCATCACCTTCGTTTTTTGGTGGTTGATGGTTAATTGAGCCGAGGAGGTGTAAGCTCCAAGTTCGGTGATTAATCGTTGCAAACCTACTGGCGTTTGCGCTAGTAGAACGATATCACCCGCATATTGAAGGCTAGGTGTAGGTATTTTGCCAAGTTTTGGAGGGTCGGATTGAATCGACCGAAGGTGCTCATCCAGGTCAGCGATGTCAATGTTAAAAAGGCAGGGCGCCAGCACGCACCCTTGTTTTAACCCGTTAAGAGTTGTGATCTTGTTAGTTATGCTGAGCCCGTCTCCTTTCCTGATCTGGACCCACGTCTGAGAATGCAAGTTGATTATGGCCTCCAGCAACTTGGCTGGAACCCCCCAATTATGCATTTTTGCCCATAACGTGGCTCTCGAGACTTTGTCAAAGGCCGCTTTAAGGTCGATGAAACATGCGTACAGTGGCCTTGATTTTAGGAGGGCTTGGTTGGCTAGGAGGGTTACAGCAGAAATGTTCGTAAGAGTGCCCATCCCAGGCCTAAATCCAGTTTGTGTGTGAGGAATAAGATTAATTTGTGCCGCCCAGTCCTCTAAATCTGCCAGCAGGTTCGATGCGTATATTTTTGCCTCCACATCGATTAACGCGATCAATCTATAATTTGAGGGGTCAGAACGAGAACCCGACTTGTATATTGGGCTTAGGATACTTCCCCTCCAAGAGTCGGGGATCGTATTGAAGGCTAAAACATCCGAAAAAAGAGGGGTCAGATGGTTCGCCCACAGTAGTGGATTGTGCCGGAACAAGGCGTTTGGGAGGCTGTTGGGCCCTGGGGCGCCCTCGGATCTTAAATTTTTTATTAATTTTAAGACTCGCTCGTTAAGGATCCGTGGAGGAAGGTCTAGTAAATCAGAGTGGGAGTCGTGTTTTACTAGATCTCTGGCACCGGCTCCGTTCCTTGTTTGGAAGCCACGGTCAGCGATGCCTGGGGATGGAATTTCATTGTATAGTGATTCAATATGAGCTCTCCATGTTTCCTCCATTACGTCCGAGTTGTGGTGTCGGTTTCTACCATTGGTTAGCTGGTTAATGATTTCCCAAAAGAGCTTGGAGTCTCTTTGTTTACAAGAGTAGTGGAGTTTCGCCCAAAGGTGTTCATGGAACGCTTTCTTGGCCGCCTTTATGTCTCTTTTAAGGTCTTTTCTGGCTTTAGAAATTAAAAGCAGGAGGTCTTGGGAGGAGGGTGAGCCCTGAGTTCTTAATTGTCGTAAATATTTATTCAAATGTTGTTTTTGAGTTCTGAGGCTTTTAGTAAACCAAACTGCCCCTAAAGATTTTCTTGCTTTACTGCCAGTTACATGATTAGAGCACTTTTGATTTAGTTCTCTGATGAATAACTCCCAGGCCAGGATGCGTGATGGTTCTGTTTTGAATTTCTCCAAAATGCTAATGCATGTACCTATGAAGTCGCATATGTTGTCCTTTTTCCATGTGAGACGTTTGAGGATATGGCAATGCAGTTGTTGTGGCGTTGCGTTAACAAGGATTGGATTTACGATTTTTCTTAAGAGCGTGAAGGATTGCGGTTGATGGTCGCTCTCTGCTCTATCCAAGATTTGAAAGTTCATGATGTGGGGAGCAAGGTCGAGATCCGTGAGAGTGTAGTCGATGATTGAAGCTGACATTTGAGTGACCCTTGTGTATGCTGCTGGGCAGTCTGTCTGGCTTTGACCATTGAGCACGCGCATTGAGAGGTCGTGCAGGCGATCTGCACATCTCTTGCCGAGGGTGTCACGTCGAATTGGTGCCCGAGTGTGTCCCCTAGTGCCTTTTGTCTCTTGCAATAAGGTCATATTGAAGTCCCCTGACAGAATGATGTTGGCGTCAGGGTAGGCGAGTTTTAGTGTGGCAAGTGAGGCTAGTAAATGTTCAATGCTTGCCCGTTTTTGTTTGAGCGCAGGGTGGATGTAAATGTTCACGATCAGCAGGCTGGTTAAAAGCGGGGTGTCAAGTTTAATGCATTGCAGCCAGGAGGAATCGAGGTCTATGGCAGAGGCGAGTCCGGAAATATCAGTCGAAATAAAAGTTGAGAGACCCCCTTTTGCTCTCCCTTGGTTGGTCCCCTTCTTAGCTGGTTTCGGGAATTCCTTGTAGCCGACTAGGGATGTAGAATTTGTTAGCCATGTTTCCTGGAAGAGGAGTATGTTGTACTGTGTGATAAACTCCATAAAGTCTGGATCTTCTAATTTCGTGCCGAGGCCAAACACGTTCCAGGAGCAGATTTTGTAGCCCTTGGGTGGATTAGTGGCTACATGTGGGTTTTTTCATGCCTTGGCTTGGGATGTTCCGGCCATGTTTGAGTGCCGAGATCCTGTTGACTGGCTGGCCTCAGGGTGAGCAAAAGTGATTGTGATTGTCCTGGCCTTAGAGTCTATGCCTGATAGAGTGCTGCAGTTATCCGGGCCTTTGGCGCCTTTTAACAGGCCCGCTGAGTATATAGGCGGGTGTAGTGGGCTAGGATAGCACGGAGGATCGATCTTTTTTAGCTTGATGCCCCATATTTCGAGAGGGTCCCTCTGCTGCCAGATTTGCTCGATAAAGAGGGAGTCAACGAACGTGGCAGTAGTTGTTTCTTGGAATTCCGTGGAATGCGGGTTCTGTTTGAACTCTATACTGTCGATGTCCTTAGTATTAATGTGGCTCAAGGGAGGGAGAGCTTTGAATAGTTTTAACAGAACGCTTCTGTTGAGGATATCGTGGTTGCCCCTTGAAACATAGTGGGGAATAAAGTCCAGTTTTTTATTGTATAGAAAAGGGTCATGCTGCGGCATGTGATCAGCACCCCTTTCCATTGTTTTAGCAGCCCCTTTGGGCCCTGAGTGCATCAAAGACGGATGCGGTGAGACGGTGTTGTTTTGAGTGTGAATTTCGTTGGCCCTTTTGTTGGTGATATCATTACTTCCTGGGCTCGAGTTGTCAGTTATCACAAGGTTGCGGCAGTCTTTCCAGGCATTGTCCTTGATCGTGTTGACCTCTCTAGGGCGCATTATGCTTATTTCTTTAATTTCAGTCCTGGATGGTGATACGAGTTTAGCTATTTGTGTGACCAAGGTATTAGAATGTTGTTTCTCTTTCCTAGTTGGAGGTTTAAATAAACTGTATAATTTATCTGACGGCGGTTGTTCCCTTTTGATGTGGTTTGGGCTACTGAATGTGGTGGGGGAGTCAGATGGGGCGGTCGAAGGTTCCTTGTTGCTTTTTGCTTCCGGAGCATTTGAGACCTCGTCGTTTTCGCTTTGTTTCCTTCCCTGTTCCGGTTTGACGGACGTTGCGTTAATTGACTGTCTTAATTGTTTACTTTTTCTCGCTTTTCTTAGGCGTTTTTTCTCCCGCTTAGTTAGTGACTTGTTTTCTTTAGTCAGCTTTCCTGATGACTGATTGCTGTTGTGAAGGGATTGGGAGGCCAGAATGTTAGAGTTGTCACGGGCGCTTGCGCCGTGGGTGCAGATGTATTTGCTTGTATTGATGTTGGGGAAGTGCCCGTTCTGCCAGTGGTTTGTCCCTCTATGGGGCTGAAGCATGCCGTTTCCTTTTCCCGTGGGGCCTCGTGAACTTTCCCAGCTTGAGGTGAGGTATTTAATAGGGCTTCCCTGGTAGTACCCAGGAGGTCTGTTAGTAATGTTGGAACAACGGCTAGTTTGTCAATAATTTGAGTGCAATGGCAGTGGCACGATTGGTATATGGTGTCCTGGTCTCGCTGCACCTTCGTGATCATCTCGTTGAAGCTGTGTAGTTTCTGTTCGACCCCCTGGACGTGAATTGCTAGAATGTTTAAAAGATCTACTTGAGTATCTAGCTTATCAGGGTGAAGGGTCATGGCTTTGCCGATTGTGTGCAAGGTATTGAGCAAAAGTGGCCAGACAAAAGATGTTGGGGAACAACTGGATTCACCGGGGGGAGCCTGAGCGTGGTGTTCCCTGTTGCTTAGGAGGGCAGGAAGAGGATCGCTCTGACATTCCGGGGACCTGCTGGGTTGGTCCTTTTTTCTTGAATCCTTGATTTGAAGGGATGGCATCGAGGGGATGGTTCTATTTGTTTCGAACTGGAAGAACGACTCCTCCAGTAATTCAGCTTGGCTGAAATTCTGGCCTTTGTATTGTGTTGCTTGCAACAGGTACGAAGATTGTTCGGACTTGTCTCTGCTGTTTGTATGGGTTGGCGGACTTTTGCATTTCGAGGTGTGGGCCACCTGATAGCGTGATCAATTTGCCGAATGGACTCATGATGTTTGTGATGGATTGGTGAGTAGGGACGCCATCCTTCGGTCTTTTCGGGTCATGGGGGCCTGATGAAGGTGAAGGTGAAAGTAGTGACTGCGAGCAAGGAGGGGCTGAGAGAGACTGGGAAGGCTGGAAATGATTACAAATTTGTGCCTCAATGACTAGGGGCTTTGGCGGTGGTGGAGAGCTTTTGATGATAGAGTTTGAAGACTTGGGACTACGCTAGTGGCTTTGGGCGTAGCTACCCAGCCATTGGTGTGGGATCCGCTCCTATTGGTCTCGCATCTTGTGGTGGTTCTGTCACGTGATGGACTCGTGGGGGCCTCACTTACAGAAACTATGGTGAAATGAGTTGAGATATTTGCTTTCGGAGTCTTAGCGTCATTGGGGTATCGGTTTTCCGAAGTTGATTTAATGGTGATTTTTAAAAAGTCGGTGATCAGAGCCCATTTGCTGCTGTTTCGACCTGAGTGGGGCCTGGTAGAGGTCGTGAGTGAAGCTGTGGCGCTGCCTTTCCACTTGGCATCCGGGGTCGATGCTATAGGTTTTTTTGGAGTTGCTGTTGACTCAACACTTGCCTGGGATTGGTTTGCGTCTTTTGGAACTGTTAAGACTGACTCACACAGCGATTCCGGATCATCTCTGCTTAGTGAGCCGGGTCCTAAGGGGAGCTTACTGGGAAGGGCTGTAGTAGGTGCCATAAGTTCCTCCTTAACCTTGTGCTTTTCTTTAGGTAGAGGCGCTCCTCTGGTTTTTCCTGAACGCATTTCCAGCTTGCAGACCTGGGTTGCAGGGTTCCGGAGGAAGGGGGAGCTAGGGGTGCAGGAGGTGCGGGAGCAGGGCTCACTGGGGGTGCCGAAAACCGCACCCAACCTAGTTGGGCCGCTTCTGTAGGCAATCCTGGGCACAACATTCCGCGGCCGCCCCTTAGCGGAGGCCGCGCTCTCGCACTCTCGCTCGCACTTCTTGAAAACCCTGCAGGAGAGCTTCGTGGTGCGCGTGCCTGTTTACCTGTGCTTTAATGCGCTTTAATGCTTGATGCTTAATGCTTTGCCTCCTTGCCCGTTTGCCTGCCGCTCGTCTGGTCCTCCTAGTCCTCCAGGCAGAGAAGACAGGCAGTGTAGACAGTAGACAATAGAGGTGTTCAGGTGCCCTTTGATCAGGGTTGTCGGAGTTATATCTGCTGTGGTTTCAGCGTGGGTTGCTCTGATTTCAGCTGGGGGAACAAGGAGAGTTTAGCTCACCCAGCTCAACTCGGTGCTCAGCGCTCAGTGAAGAGAAGCGAGAGAGCCGCGGGAACCACGGGAGCCACGGAAGCCACGGGGAACGGGGCAGGAGAATGAACAACCGCCACTCCAGCCCGCTCAACCCGACTTATCTCCGCTTGGCCCCAGTACCTCTGGCCCGGGTCCGGTCCGGTCCCGACCACAGCTCCGCTCCGCTACTTCTGAGGGCCACCTTGCGCCCACCTTGCGCCCCCTCGTTGCTGCCTATTACCGCTTGTTAACGCCTACTGCTCACGGTATTCGCGGTATTCGCGGTGCTCGTATTGACCTCTGCGGTGTAATGCGAGGCAGGGCAGGTCAGAGCAGAGCAGACAGGAGTTTGGTCGCGAGTTTAATCGCGGCCGCGGCGGGGCGACTCGGCTCTCACCCCAAGTCTCTCGGTCTCTGCCGTGCCGCTCCACCTGCTCCTCCGCCGCCGCTCCTGCACCTGCTGTTTGCTTGCTTCGCCGTGAGCCGTGAACCGGAACCAGTTAGATCGGAGTGTATTAGGAGGTAAACAGGATACCAAACAACATCTACCAAGCGCAGTCTTTAATTGCAGCCAATGAATGTCTTAGACAAGGTGTCAGAGGTCACAAGCACAGCTCACACCTGCTCCCTAGATTCAGCAGAACATAATGGGAAACCAAAGTGCACTTCGCCTTGTGATATCACAAGTTAGCAAAAAGATCTCAAAGCGTATTAAGTTGTTATGACCCCACAAAAAGGATTAACTAAGAGAAACTGAACAAAATATACGTGCTACTAGAAAAATAAAAGCAAGAAAACACATATGTTATATCTGCCTTAAATATACGCATGTCCGTACACCAGCTCCCCCCTCACTGCTTGGCTTAGTGCCATTCTCCTGGCTGCCTGAGGCTCCGTTGCTATCCTCTGTGTCCGTCATTGTGACTGTTAGTGTTCCTGTTAAGATCTCAAAGCGTATTAAGTTGTTATGACCCCACAAAAAGGATTAACTAAGAGAAACTGAACAAAATATACGTGCTACTAGAAAAATAAAAGCAAGAAAACACATATGTTATATCTGCCTTAAATATACGCATGTCCGTACACCAGCTCCCCCCTCACTGCTTGGCTTAGTGCCATTCTCCTGGCTGCCTGAGGCTCCGTTGCTATCCTCTGTGTCCGTCATTGTGACTGTTAGTGTTCCTGTTTATTTAGTTAGTGCCTGATTTTGTTTTTTAGTGTTTGTTCAGTTAGTGCCTGATTCTGTGCCTCCCGTTGTTCAGCTAGCCTCACTACGCCCCGCCCAGGACCTACTTAATGTAGGCCTCAGCGCAGCTGCACAGCGTACAGACAGAGCGGGAGCACTACTGGTGTGCCAAAGGCAAGCCCGTCTGTGCCAGTTCCCGTCTGGACCGAGCTTGAATCCCTCGTTCCCGGGCACATCAACAACTGTTGTTGCACATCTCCACGCACCACCAGAGGTCCTTTCTCCTGCCAGTACTGCCACGTCACCTGCAACACAGTAGCAACCAACAATGCCAGAGACACCGCGAACACAACTGCATTCACCACGTCGAACGAGACCGCCACGACACAACTCCAGTGCATTCTACTCAACGCATGATCGCTCGGCAAACACACCACCGAGATCTGGGACTCAATCTCATCTCTCACCCTGGAAATCCTCTTCCTCACAGAGATGTGGCTGAACACAGCTTCCTTGCCAAACATCACCATCACCACACCAGAAGGCTACAACATAACACACCGGGACTGAATCAAAAAAGACAGAGGTGGAATTGTCATTATCTACAAGGACACCATCCACTGCACAACCTCCTCAGATGGCTCAACCCTATATATGCAGCATCTCAATTTCCAACTTTACACAGACGGAATAAGCACCCTCACATAAAGACCACAAGGACGACGCCCCAGCTTCTGCAACGCCATCCCTGACCTAATCGCCCCTATTGCTATCGACTCCGAGCACTACATCTTCCTTCGGGATCTTAACTTCCACCTTGATGACTTCGACGGCACCAACCCAACCGACCTTCTGGAAAGCATGAGCGACATCGGCCTCAAGGAACTTGCCACCAAACCCACTCACATCACAGGACACACGCTCAACCCCATTTTTACATCCAGCAACATAGTCAAGTACAACCACGTCTCACAGCTCACCGCTCAGCTGGACCTGCAACTACAGCGTCCGCTTCACCATCTCAGAATGTACCAATGCTGGCACCACTCAGCCCAGCTCCACGTCCAGAAACTGGAAAACATATCAGAAGAACAGTTGAAAAACGCTCTCAACTCCCACCTCCCAGACACAACTACTGACTCAGAACAGGCTGCGAAGAACTTCTCCCAGTGCATCACAGAATGCACCAGCACAATCGCCCCTCCAAGCCAGCCAGACCCAAAGTACCAGCCAGAAGAGCCAGTAGATTCACTGTGGAACTGAAATCTACCAGACACAACTGCTGGCAACTAAACAGGAAGTGGTGCACTACCAAAAAGACAGGAGACCATACCACCTTCAAAACAGCACTCAACCAGTACCACCGCTGTCCTGAAAGATACAAATAAGAATGCTCTAGCATACCACATAGAAACCAGCACAAACCACAGCAAAGATCTCTTCACCATCGTGAAGGAGTTCTCCAACCCAGCAGCAACCGGGAACAACATCCCCCCCTCAAAGGACTGTGTGACACCCTGGTGGACTTCTTCCATGACAAGATCTCAGCTATCTAAGAGAACTTCAAACCCCAACCCCTCTCCGCTGACAGCATCAGCCTACTCACACCCACTAACACCAAACACTAGCTCACCCATTGGGACCCTCTCACAATTCAAGCCACAATCTCCATCATGGACTCTGTACACTCGGGAGCACCCACAGACCCATGTCCACACCACATCTTCAACCTTGGGAGCGTGACAATTGGCGACATGCTCAAGAAAGTCCTGAATGCCTCCATCACCATGGCCTCCTTCCCTGAGGACTGAAAACTTGCTGAAGAGAGGCCCCTCCTGAAGAAACCATACTCTGAACCAAAGAACTACCGGACCATCTCCCTACTCCCCTTTCTGGTGAAGGTTCTCAAAAAGGCAATCAACCAGCAACTCACTGAACACCTAAAACACTACAACCTCCTGGACCCAGCTCAATCTGGATTATGAGCCAACCAGAGACAGCCCTGATCGCAGCCACCGATGACATCAGGGCCCTCCAGTACCACAGCGAAACAGCAGCCCTCATCCTCCTGGACATGTCAGCCTCTTTAACACTTTCTCCCACCACATCTTTATAAACAGACTCCACCAAATCACAGTCAAGGGAGATACCCTTAAATGTATTGCCTCATATCTCACCGGAAGAACCCAGGGAATCCGCCTCTCACTGTTCACCTTGGAACCCAAGAAGATCATCCCCGGCATTCCACAAGGATCTTCCCTCAGCCCCACCCTCTTCAACATGTACATGACGCCCCTGGCCAACACTGTCAGATCACATGGACACAACACCATCTCCTATGCCGACGACACTCAGCTCCTCCTGTCACTGTCAGAAGACCCTCCACCACCAGATCCAACTTCCACAGATGTATGGTGAATGTCACCGACTAAATGAAGGGCAACTGTCTTAAGCTCAACACGGACAAGATGGAAGTTCTCATCTTGGGAACACCTTGCCACGGAATGACGCTTGGTGGCCTGCTGAACTTGGCCCTTCCCCCCGCCCTGACAGACCATGCCTGCAACCTGGGCATCATCTTGGACAACAAGTTATCTATACAGAAACAGGTGAACGCAGCCTAATCTGCTTGCATCCACACCCTATTTTATTTATTTATTTATTTTAAAGGTTTTATATAGCGCTGGCTGGACCCAAGGGTATCCGAGCGCTTTACAAGGGTCACATGAGTAGATATGAAAATAGCAAAAAATACAATGAGGTAACATTCAAGTCCAATTAAAACAATAGATGACAACTCAATTTAAATGATCAGGATACAACAAATTGTGATAATCAACAGCCAGTCAAGAGAAGAGAGATTGTCGTGGAGAAAGGGGGGATAGAGAAGAGGGGGGCAGGATGTAAGAGTGGTGAGAGGCTGTGAGGGGGTAGGGAAATAACAAGTACATCAGGCAGGGCCTATGAAAGGGATTAGTGAGATAGAGGGAGAAGAAAAGTGAGAGGTGGAAAAGGGGGTGGAGAAAGGGCGTCAGGAGATCAGAAGGGGGGATCCTAAACAGTAGGAAGCTGGGTTGGGATATGAGCCCAGGGAAGGGGTTAAGGGCCCCAGAATTTTTCGAGAAGGTGTAGTTTGAGGTCTTTTTTGAAGCTGAAGTAGGAGGGGTTGCAACGAAGTTCTTTAGGGAGTGCATTCCAGATGGTAGGCACATTTCCGGAGAAGGAGCTTGATTGAGTAGATTTCTTGTTTAACAGAGGAGGGTCAAGAACGAGTGTGTTTGAGCTCCTCAGTGTTCGAGAGCAGCCCGCTTTGAAGAGTTTGTCTGTGAGGTACAGCGGGGTGTGTTGATGCAGGGCTTTGTGCGTAATGCAGACGGTCTTGTAGGTAGATCTGCCTTCAACGGGGAGCCAATTGAGGGCTTTAAGGGTAGGGGAGATGTGATTGAAACGTTTGAGGTCGGTAATGAGCCTAGCAGCAAGGTTAAGAACAGATTTGATTGGGGCTAGGTGGACTTTAGGTGTTCCAGAGAGAATGGCGTTGCCATAGTCGATTTTAGACAGGACCAGTGATTGGACAGCTGATCTAAAGTCATCAGCAGGGATGAAGGGTTTTAATTTCTTGAGGTGAAAGAGAGTGAAGAGAGCGCTTTTGGCTGAGTTTTTTATGTGGGAGATGAGAGAGAGGTTCTGGTCAATGTTAATTCCGAGGGATTTAACTGAGTTGGTTAAGGTGAGAGAGCAGTTGAGCACTGTAAGGTCCGAGATCCAGGATTGGATGGGGAGCGAGCTGTTTTTAGGGGAGAAAAGAATGATTTCAGTTTTTTTTGGGTTGAGTTTGAGGTGGTTGTAGTGGAACCAGAATTGGATCTTAGTCAAGGCGTCATTGAGGAGTAGCACGTCAGAGCGGAATTGAATCTTATGATAAAGTTGAGTGTCATCGGCGTAGAGGTGATACTTGATTCCCGCCTGCTTAAGAATAAGGGTGAGGGGTTCCATAAAGAGGTTGAAAAGAGAGGGAGAGAGAATAGAGCCCTGTGGGACACCCAGTGAGACAGGCACTGGTTTAGAAAGGCAGTCGTGAATTTTAATTTGCTGGGTTCTGTGTTGGAAGAAGGAGGAGAACCATTTAAGAACTGATCCGTTGAGGCCAAAACGATCTTTAAGAGTGTTAAGTAAAGTAGAGTGATTCACAGTATCGAAAGCTGAAGAGAGATCAAGGAGAATGAGAAGGGAGGACTCGCCATTGTCGAGGGAGTGATGGATGTCATCAATTATATTGAGCATGGTCGTTTCTGTACTACAGCCCTTTCTGAAACCTGATTGCAAAGAGTCCAACAGATTGAATGTGTCGATGTGTGTGTCTAGCTGGCGCAGGGCACATTTTTCAAGGGCTTTAGAGAGAAGAGGAAGGTTAGAGATAGGCCGAAGATTATTTAGGTCATTAGGGTCGGCAGCAGGATTTTTGAGGATGGGAGTGATTTGTCCGAGTTGAAGGGAGACAGGGACACAACCCGTGGCAAAGGAGGAGTTGATGATAGAGGTCCAGAAAGGGGCAATGATGTGTTTTAAGTCTTGGACAAGGTTCGCAGGGAGAGGGTCTCTGGAGTGAGAGGATGGTTTAAGTCTGGCAATGACGTTGAGGACTTCGAGCTCAGTAACTGGATGGAAGTGATGCCAGGAAGCATTATTTTTTTTTTTCAAGTTTGGTGAGGTCGGATTCCGGAAGAGAAACGACTAGAGGCAGAGATGAAGGGTCATGAGGGAGTGTTAAGAGGGCCGGAGAACTGGAGGAAGAGTCTTGAGGGGGTCGAGGGCAATGTGGAAGGGGCGTTAAAACGAAGGAATGATCGATTTTGGAGATTTTTTCAGAGAAGAAATTAGCAATTTCTTCACATCTCTCAATAGTGGCCGTCACCTTGGGGGGGGCAGAGGTGGTTTGGTTTTTAATCATGCTGAATAGTTCCCTGGGTCTATTTTTGGCCCGGTCCAGTTGTGAACGGAAGAAGGCAGCCTTGGTATTAAGGATATGCTTTTTGTAATTGAACCTGGCGGATCTGAGAAGGGCGAGATTTATGGGGGAAGGGTTTTGTCTCCAAATGCGTTCCGTCGACCTAAGGGCGCGCCTCTCATTGTTGAGATCCGTATTAAACCAGGATTTGGAGGAGGTGTTTTTCTGAAGTTTAAGTTTGGCTGGAGCAATTTGGTCAAGGACAACTGTGATGGATTTATTAAAGTGCTCAGTGAGGTCATTAGCATTTTGGGAAGGAGGAGGAAGTCGGAGTTGCGCTTTGACTTTATTCTGAAGTTCGCCCGGGGGTACAAGATGGAAGTTTCTAGTCAATTTCTTCTGTTTGAAGGTTTTGGGGGGAGGGGGTAGCATAGTGTTAGAGATCGTGAAAAGGATGAGGTGATGGTCAGACCAGTCGATGGGTACGATGGAGGAAAGGGAGGCCAAATCAGAGCTTGTAATGATAGCGTCCAGCGTGGCTCCTTCTGTGTGAGTAGGCGCATGGCAGAGTTGTTTCAGGTCATTAATATCAAGTAGATCTGTAAGGAGGTTAATCATAGGATCATCCTTTTTGTTCCAATGGAGGTTAAAGTCCCCGAGGAAGAGGTTTTTAGAATTGGAAAGCGAGGATTAAGAAAGAAGGTCGGCCAATTCTTCTACAAAGGGAAGTGAGTCACTAGGGGGGTGGTAGATATTGTGAAGGCGAATTGGCGGGTCACCATGCACTCGAAGTTCCGCTCCGAGGTATTCAAAAGTAGAATGATCAGAGCTCTGCACAAGTGAGAGTTGGAGTTCATTTTTATAGATTATGACAAGACCACCTCCAATTTTGCCAGGTCTATCTTTCCTGAGGATGGAGTAGCCAGGGGGAGAGAGCAGGTCAAGAATGGAAGAAGAGTGGTCATTGAGCCAAGTTTCAGTTAGAAAGGCGATGTCAATGTTTTCACAAAGGATAGTTTCCGAAATTTCTATCGCATGACAAGCAGCAGAGCGGCAGTTAACCAGCATGCAGGTAAGGGGTTTAGGATTGGTTTTGGGAGGGGGGATAGTATGGATAGTGGTAAGTTGCAGAGGCAGCCTGGGAGAAGCTGGGGAGGTAGACATTCTGTTAGTGCCAAGGATCACAGGGATGGATGCGAGGGGGACAAGGGGGTCTGTAATCAGAGAGATATGGGGGGGAAGAGTGACCGAGGACACAGATCAGGAGAGGGGAGATGGCTTGAGGCGGGGGATGTACTATCTGTATCGTTGCAGAGGGGGGTAGATTTCCATTGTTGGTGGGATAAGGTGTTGGTTTGGACAGAGCCCAGGGAAATAGATTGGTTGGGGTGGTTAAGAGCGGAGAGGGAGTTGACGTCTTTCCTGAGTGATGTGAGTTCAAACGACAGGTTGGCGAGATGGAGTTCGATGTTAAAAAGTGTCTGTGTTATAAGAGAGATAGGGACGGGGGCAGGGAAGTCAGGGGGGAGAGGATTGTGTTCCGAGATAGTCTGGACGGGCGGTCTGGGGTGAGGGCGGGGTGGGAGCCCAGGTGGAGGGCGGAGAGGGGTGTTCTGGAAGATGGACGAAGGAAGCGGAGGGCGGAGAGAAAGGAGATTCCCTGTAGCCCGTTGCGAGTCCAGAGGAGGTAAGGGTGCGTGGGGAGAGTGAGGCGGGCAGACGTCCAGGTTAAGGGGGGAAGGGTTGTTAGGAGCGGGAGAAATTGGAGTCAATAGTTGGGCCGAAGGGAGATCGAGATTAAGGAGTTGGGAGGAAGGAGAAGATGAAAGAGGGGAATTAGAGTAAGGCGGTAACGAATCAAGAGGAGATGGGAGAGTAAAATTTCCAGGTCCGTAAAATTTCCAGGTGACGCCCAAAAAAAAACAGAAGGGTCATCACTCAGTCCTATGTCACCAGCAGGCTGGACCAATGGAACACTCTCTATGTATGAATCACTGCATACCTCCTGAATAGATGACACACAATACAAAATTCAGCAGCAAGACTCATCCCTGACCTCCCCAGATGGACTCACATCACTCCGCACCTCGAGACGCTACACTGGCTCCTGATCTAGGAAAAAGGTTATATCAAGATGTTGACCCACGCATACAAAGCCCTGCACAATGAAGAATCAGCATACATCAAAAAACAAATGACCTTCCGCCAACCAACCAGACACCTGTGTCTGCCTCCCTCTACCTCGCAGACACCACAAAGATATGCTGAGTCAACAGCGGAGGATGCTCCTTCTCTCACCTGGCAGCCAAAGCCTGCAATGACCTTCCCCTGCACCATAGGACCACCTCATTGCTCCAGGAATTCAGTAAAGGAATCATGGCCTGGTTGTTCAAATGACCAGAGCACTGCAAAACAGGTAACAACTCCAGCGCCTTGAGACCCTCAAGGAGGATTTGCTGTGCTTTATAATTCCTGATTGATTTATTGAGTTGGAGCAGGGATATTCGATAATATGTTGTGTAACACATATTCTGGTATGTAGAGTCTAAACAACCATTTAAATGCCATACAATACAAACTGATTTTTTGCATTTAATGATATCGCTACTGACCTGCAGGTTACAGTAATGTGCAAAGGGCACTCTGGCACAGACACTAAACTGCAGAACTATGGTAACAAGTGCATATAAAAACAAGGGGCCCGATTCACAGAACTAACTTAAGACAAAATCCTAAACTTACTACCATTTTGGTATTCACAGAAGGCACTTACTCATTTTGGTATTCACAGAAGGCACTTACTTACTCTTTTTGAGTAACTTACTCATTTTGAGTAACTTTCTCATTTTGGTATTCACAGAAGGCACTTACTCAATGATTCAAGACAGAATGAGTGCCACAGGAGCCTGTAGAGTAGGTTACAGGGACTCAGGTGTCCGGCAGTTCTGACAATATTTGAGGGTTCAGAGGATCACTCAGGGTCGGTTAAGCGACTCATTTCATCCTCAGATGGCCGTAATGATTGGTATGCTAGACCGAGGTCTGGTTGAGGTGGTCTATGGGAAGGAAGGGGCTCAGTAGAGCTGAGTACTCTCAAATTGTGTCTAAAGGATGTAAGTCCCTGCTCAGGAATTCTGAGTGTCGATTGTTGGTCCCTAACCACAATCCGAGGGTCATAGGAGGGTTTCAAAGAACTCCCATGGGTTACATGAGGGTGGCTGCAGAGTAATTTCTGGTTAGCTGCAGTCTAACTTGGAATCTCATAAGCTTGTCTGGAGCTCTTTAAGGACGCCACTATTCTCCTATGTTTTAAAAGTTTCTAAGGACAATCTAGAAAGTTCTGGTGGGTTGCTTATGTTTCCCTTTCACATGATCCCCCCCTGCCCAAAAAAACACTGGTTTGACACACCCCAATTTTGCATGTATGGACTACAAAGGAGCACCCTTTGCTTTCCCCATGAGTTCTTAGTAGAGGTCGTCAATACAGTTTACCTCTTTGAAAAATTTAGGATCTCGAGGGTGTAAGGCTGAAGAATGAACAGTCAGAAACTGTAAAATAGTGATTAGCAAGTATTTATTTTTAAACTTCTTTTTATTGTTTTATAAACAGGAATAGACATTACAAGCCATGTTGAAGCGCAATGTTACAGATAACAGTACCCAGCTAGGCGTGACATGTCTAAGCATAGACCAAAATTACAACGATCATAAGGTGCATAACATGTATCCGCTGCAGAGTAAATGTCAGATATAATATAGGGGAACAGCACGGCACACACTTTTAGAGGCAGCAAAACTGTACATCCAGGCAGCAGTTAGAAATGACCAGCAGACTACACAGACAACGCAATAGGCAGTGATTAGCAAGTATTTAACAGAAATGTGCACATGACTGACAAGTGAGACCATGGGATCTGGCAACACTACATTCTCAGGACTAATTCCTGTCACTGATGTCTTTTTACATTAAAATGCAAAGGTTTCAAAGGAGTCTGAGAAAAACATCATGATGGACAGTGTCCCTACAGGGCTGGAAAGATATCACAAATGAACTGTTGGTTATTGCAGCTAACCCTTATTGGAGATGGATACTGTTTTATTTAATTTAATGTATTAATAGATGAATAAAACCTGGTCTGAAATCCAATGATCATGTTCATCATTGATTGCTTTTTCCTTTATAATAATTTGATTGAGGGCACCTATAAATGACATTCAGCTGTATTTTTCTGATTTTGATTTTGCTGCCTTTTCCGATTACAGGTCACTCAACAACTACAATGCCAACAGCCGGTAATTATGATTCCATTATTTTGTGCTTGTGTGCGGTGTAAATTAGCGAGTGCACTGTCAGTTCACAAAAAAGCAAATGTCTATGTAGGGCAATTTAAGATTAACAGAAATGATAACACAATGTTTGCGTACTAAGTGATGAGACATATGGTGGGAGGAGAATCACAATAGGCCAGGTCGACATACAGCTGTACTGAGAGCATTGCAGTGCCAAGAAAGAAGATTACTGGAGAAAACAAAATGTACCCCAAATACCTTTTTCTGAGGTAGCACTAGTGACCAATTGTGGCAGAATAAACTGCATCTAAGATGTCACTGGCATAAGGAGCTTTGTGAAAATACAACTCCATAACAAAAGACTCATTGGCTGGTTTCCGTACTAGATAAGTGTAGTGCTATCTATGAGAATACAAGTACAGGGTGTCCTGATGAAGGTGTAAGAAAACATTAATATGTGTATGTATCTTTCATTTATGCATTTATTTTCTCTGAAAGTGATTTTGCCAGAAATGCTATGATCAGAGACAGGAAAGATGATGAATAATGCAAATACTTAGGATGTCCTTTTGAGTTTGGCTGAATGGGAGCACTTCTGCATATCAGCTGTGCTACTGCTCGGCAAAACATACTATTCTCTTGCTCTAAATGGAGTAAGGGGAAGCACTTGACTTAGACTGGTGGATTCTCAGCTGGCTCCACTAGTGTGAATTTCTGTCCTGATGGCTCAAGCCCCAGTGGGCCTGCCCAGTCATAGTGGTAATCAAGAGATCAAAGAGGTAGATAATCAACCTAAAGATGCACAATCAAGATATTGTAGCAGAGGAGTAGCCATGGGAAATATTACCACCAGACATGACTCTGAAGCAGAGAGGTAGTCAAAACTCTCCATAATGGCAGATGATTTAGAGTGGGAATTAGATTGCTGGGCAGATTATCCATAGAGAGCAAAAACACAGTTCAGTATCAGAGAGCTCAACACTATTTGAGAAAGATCTGTAAACCTAAATGAGCATCGGAGAAATGGGCAGAGCCTTGAGGAATAATAAAGATCAGAGATATAGCCAATGTCTTCAAAAAAGAAACTTTGACTAGCTTGAAGAGTAGCGAAGAGAAGAAACATTTTAGTGGAAGTTGAATAGGGAACTCGAGGTTTTCAAAACGAAATATTTGAGGGAGTTCTCTAACGACTTAATGTTAGAACACATTAGTGAGATAAGGACATTCCCATTAATAGCAGAACGATCATGCTGAGGACTAGACAAGTGAAGAACGCTTTGTCGACAAACCTATAATGAACATGCAAAGAAAAAGAGGGATGGCTGTGATGTAATTGCTAACCTTCTTATTCAAAGCTAAATATAATAACTGAAAATGTTTATTTCTCTCTATTTCCTCTCTCCCACTTACAGCTAACACAACGGATGCATTCGCTTCCACTCAAACAGATCCTACACTAGGTAAAACATAAATAGTTATCGTTCAAACCTGTTTTCTTTATCATGGAGAAAAAAGCTTGATTGGTGAATATATAATGGAAGTGAAATCTAAATATAAACGAAGGAATCAAAAGAGCAAATAAATTCAGGAGGGAGCTGATCAGGTTGATTTAATATAGTCTAGCAAAGAATTGGAAAGAAAAAATACTCAGTAATGAAATGGACCAGCCTTTGGTGAACCTACGTTCACGCTCCTCATCTTAAAAATTGTTCCATGGCCCACTTTCTTCAAACTGTTACTTTCTTCTCTTCAGGGACAAAAACAACTACCAAAGGATTTAGGGGCATATTATCAACGGCCAGCGATAATTATCGCTGGCCGTGCTGAGCGACGAATTCCCTAACGCAGGCTATCTCTGGTATTTATCGCCCTGGTAGCGCGTTATTAACAACGCGTTTCCCCAGGGCGATAAAAATTCCAGAGATAGCGAGGTTATCGCCGTTTTGCAGGGAACATCGCTGGTTTTCCAGAGATGTTCCCTGCAAACGGCGATGACCTGCTGATACGACCCTGTGGTCGTATCAGCATAATCCATCCCCTATGTCTAACATAGGTAAGTCAGGATTTTAGCAGACGTTAGATTTTGGCGAAAACGGCTGTTTTCGCCAAAATCTAACGTCTGCTAAAATCCTATGGGCTGCCTTGTAAATATCGCGATGTGAACATCAGCGATATTTGCAAGGCAGTCCATCCGGGGTACGCCCAGTGACGCCCACTTTGCAAAGGGGGGCGTCGGGAAAAAGGGTGCTAACATGCGATTATGCATGTTAGCACCCTCTTGTTGATAGGGCGATAGTTTTATCTCCGTTTTTCTGGCTTTTAAAGCCAGAAAAACGGAGATAAAGCCCTTGTAGATATGCCCCGTAGTGAGGTTTGAGAAAGAGACAAGACCAGCCCAACTAAACACAGGGTCTGCTGTGGCACTATGTGACTGATTTTGATTCATGACTCCACACTCTCATATCACCTATGAGGTGTTAGCTATCAAGGTGCTTTCCTACTGGTGTGTCTTTAGGATACTGTAAGGCTTACATCCACCCTACTACATAGTTATTTGGTTCAATTTTACTGGTAAGTTAGCTTATGGTGGTTGATTGCGATGGACATACAAAGGTGTGGCACACTCCTTAAGAACACACAACTTAAAAAATCCAACTTTGCCCAGTAATATATGAATAAATACAATTCTATTAAAGATATATCTGCCAGCTAAACTACTTTGTAAGGTTACTACTGTACTTGTCCTTCTGACATGTATCCTCCTCACTGAACAATACAGGTAATTATAGTGGGTGGAAGCTGACGTGTAGGGATTGGAAGGGTGAGGAGATTGAACGGGGCCAATTTACTCAGTTTAATGTATTTATTATTGCAAAAGAATTATAGTGGACTGCAGTCCATTAGGATGAGATGGGGCAAAGGCGTCATTACTTTTTGTGAGGGCCTGCTCTCATGCTGCATCTTCTTTTTATAGGTTTTTAGATCTCACCTACGGACCTCTAATTAGCTTTTCTGTTATCAAAAGGCCTATTGTGTACAACACCAATATATAGAAAAGGCTTTGGGTCACAAACATTCTTGTCAATCTTGTGGAATTACTTTATATTTGATGGCCTTCCTTCCTGTTCTTGTGCTTGATTCTTCCCTGGAGCATAGTTTCTTTACTACATTTTTGACTAGATGACTAGTTGACTTATATCTTTCCACTGTTTATATGCAGGAAATTCCTTTTTTCTTTCAGAACACCACTGAAGTCCTTGTATTTTTTGCTCTCTGCCCGTATGCACTGCTTCCCCAACACAAGACTTTCCAGATTATTGGAAATTTGCAATTGTTACTAAGGCATGAAATGGTTGGACCACATGCCTGCAATAAACACCTAGATGGCCACAAATGAAAAGAAGATGTCTTCCCTTCGCATTTGTTTTCATTTCTTGCTTCACGGTTTAGGTCTGGCGTTAGCCAAGATCTTTTGATTTTACTAAAAGTATATGTAGAAAATACTCACTTAAAGGGACTTTCAACCACCTCTCTTCATCCATTCGTCTGTTGTTTAGGGGTGTGTGGAGCTTGAAGTGTAACTCCACAGAATTCTGTGGAGTTACATGTAAACTCTGCGAGACTCCACAGAGATCCGCAAGTGGACGGAATCGGCATGTTGCGCTACTCATGCTGATTTTTAGCGTCGGGAGCTTGTTCTGTGGTGCAAAATGCCGCTCCAGTAGATTTTCTACTCGAGCAACAGTTTTCTCACCACGAATGGTGACAACCGCCCACACCCGCCCGCGACCGCCAATGTTCAGAAAATCTTGCCGGGTGTCAACCTATTGCCCAAACATCATGCTAGGAGTCAGCAATTCTCACTTAGGCTTGTGCAGAAAAAACTCCGCCATGGGGCAGTTGACGAATTTTTACCAAGCATAACGTGGAATGGGCAAAACTCCACCGGCGGTGCATGATTTATCGCCCACCCCTACTGTTGTTGTGTCATTCACAGTTTGCTTCCACCCACTACAACATGCAACATTGGACATTGGGCCAGTATACTTAAACCACTGGTTAACTTCACTTTGAGAGACTGCATTTTGTTCTCTCAAAGTGAGCACAGCCGCACACAAGGTAGTTCCCTTAAATGCCAGTGTTTTTGTTTTTTACTTTATAATTACTTTAGCATTGTCTTTGTGTTTAGAGCCTGATGTGATAGCAGGACACTTATGATGTACAGGGCACAATCCAGCTTTATGAGTTCCTGTCTCCTGCCAACGCTGTTGCAAATTCCTCTTGGAGTGAGCTTTTTCATGTGAATGCTGCTATTTCATTGGTCTGAAAAAGTTGTGGAGAAAAGAGCATTTTGAAAGACAAGAGTAATATTGTTGTGTTGTTCCTACAAATCTGCAGGATCTGCGTATTGTTTGTATAACATAAACTAAAGGATTGGTGTCTAAACTGATTCCTGACACCCCCTTAGGATATGTTAGCCTATAGACCAGCTAGCTCGCAGTGCCGCTATATGCCCACGACCCTTACCAAGGAGGAAATAGTTTTCTGGCAACCACTGTGCATAACACTCTCAAACCCCTCAGGGATCGTGGAAACAGTGCAGTACTTTTTGCTCAGTCACTCATGCTTACTTATCCTCAGAGAGATACACAGAGCAAATGATGGGGACGTTTTCAATAAGCATTTATTGAACCAGCATCATTCTAGTGTAAAATGTATGTGCTGCGACAATCATTAGACAGACACATATGTATAAGATTACAAGCACCAACAGAGCAAATAAAAGGTAGAATCCTACCATGGTGCTAAAACAGTGAATATATGCAGGCATATCGATATTTATGGCAATAATCGAGCGTACTCCTAAGAAGCGAACCGTAGCTAAGTGTACCTAAATGTACCTAGCATGTATGTGGGAGTGAAGCCAAGAATCCCTCTAGGAAAGAGCCAACCCCATTACCTGATGGGAGAGAATAAAGGACCCCATCTTGGTCTCGAGTTGGACACCCCGCAAGGGATGTCAGACCACTGAGTGCTGAAACTGCGTGCAGGACCTCAACGTCTCATGTCAGCGTGGAAGCTTTCTCCTCTGGTTTGCCCAGCGAAGATGTGGTACTTATATACCCAAAAGGTACCCTCAGGGAGTCTATCTAAAATGATACTGTGGTCCTGTCGTTCAAGGATGACCATAGTGATGACCCTTGTACAGAGTTATTATACAGAAGATGGTAATCCTGCTGTGATACTAAGAATTCTCATGCATAATAAATGTTGCTAGCTTTTCGAAGAAAACCATACAACATTTATTCGGCACATAACTAGGTAAAAGGTTAGTGCCAAACCGTTATGTAGAGAAAAGTAGTACAAATGTAGGTAAAAGGTCATGCATCTACCTTGGCCTATATTGGGGTACATTGGGGCTTATAACACCCACTCCTCTTCCGAAGGACCATAAGATAAATGAATGATAAAATATGCCTGTCTAAGAAGCATGAAAACATTAAAAAACTTTAATGTAAAAAACATCTTAAAACATGGTATATGTAAAATGATGAAAAAATATTTAAAAAGCTTTATAAGTCCTCTAGAAAGTCAATATACTGTTTAGACCAACTGAGCACATCGAAAACCATAGTGCTCAGTGAGAGCAAGGACAAAAATAAAACAAAAATTGTCGTCAAATTCCAATTTGTATTGTTTTGAAAAAGGCCGATTTGTTCCCATCACATGGATAGCCAAATGTTTATGTCCTGTGTGGCTGTTGCTTGCCTTCACAGACGACGGTCCCTGTAACACCTCTTGGATCAGGTCAATGGAGCAAGGGTGATCTTCTCCGGTTCCCACAGCAGCCGCTGAGGATGCACTCGATACATGCGAGCCTGTTGCAGAGCCTTTGTCCATTCCGACAGGAGCTGAAGCATCCTATGTTGTCTCTAAGAATGCTGACATCAACATGGGAATACGCTGAGGACACTGTAATACGTGGGCCTATAAGGGGTCCAGTAGTACGTCTACGTCCGGTTGCGCAACCGATGGAAGTGTTAGACATATTTCCAACATGCATTCATATCCGCAGAAAAGGCAGCGGAGCACTGGCAAGACACAGTTAACCCAGACTGATCTGAATGATAGGAACCAATGTTCGCTTAGCTACCGAAGCTGAGGTGTGCCTAGATGGAGTACCATGCGTTCACGGCATCATCGCACCAGGAGTGCTCTTTCCATCTCATTGGAAACTGGAACATCCATTGCGTAGCAGAAAATTAAAACCAGGATACCCACTACAAGTAGCGGAAGCCCTCCAAAGATGCTTCCTAATACGAAGTGTATAAGCGATGGGATAACTCCGAAGATCATCTGAAAGGTGCTCAATAGCCCAGAACCTATGCTTTTAAATTAGTGTACTATCCCACTAGAATCAGACATGTTAAAGATACGAAGCACCATTTCCCCGAAATGGAGCGGGAAGTTAGTTCAGACTAGGGCCTATATCTCAGCTGAAGACCTTGCAACCTGGAGATCAAAAGTCTCTCAGGCTGAGGTTATGGCCAAATCCTTCTGTAAAAGCATGGCTTTCAGTCTGCTCAGAGAATCAAACTGTATAAGGGAAACATTCAATGAAGGCCAAAGCGGTGCCTCCCTGACTTGATGGGTCGTAGGAAACAAAACTTGCATACAACAAGTAACCCTGGAACTTACTGTGACCAGATATGCGATGCCTGGCAGCATCCCACAACAACCTTGATCATTCAACATAAAAAACTTGCATTTGAGAGCAGTTTGAACACCATATGAATCACAGCAGCTGGGGACCCTCTCAAGTGACACGATAGGTGTGCAACTGAACCATTACGTGCTCCATGAAGCATAATATCCTGACATATTAGAGACCCACTTAAAGAAGTCTCGCAGTCCAAACAGCTGAGAAAAACTTCAGTATTCCCATTCCTGCATCTGAATATGTATGGTAATTCCCAAGATTCATGTATGTACCTATCCCCCAACGCTTCATACCTGCCTACCTGGTGATACTGTAGACAGTACTGAAATTGGAATGTCATGACTGGCAATGTGATATGGCCATGGTTTAACCATTCTGTGGAGTGTGACTCAGCCACGGTAAAAGGTAATTGGCCCTATTTGTCAATGTGCAGCATTGTATATTTTGCATCTCTTTGTGCCATTCTTGTCTGTCTTTCTGTTAGATTGTTTGCAGAAAACAGAGACTTACTGTTGATACATCGCCAAGGCACATGACCGGAACGCAGTGATTGAAGCGTCCAGTTCAATAATAGAATGTATCGCAATTGAAGAATAAACAAATCCTGTTCTATTATGTCTATTGCAGAAGACACAATGTTGCCAGTGAATAAATCCTGGATGCAAGTGTGGTCATGCCATTGCCGACCACTGCCACAGCCTTTTCTAGGTTAACGCTGGCAATCTCACGCAATCTCTCAGCAGCCTCCTGCTGGGAGATTTTCCATACCTCACTGTAAATAGTGTAAAGGAAGCGCTTCTGACGTGGCTTCTGGGGACCTACCAAAAAATCCCTGAGATGCATGTCATCTGAAGTAAGGACAAGTGTTGTTTCACCTGGGACAGTGTTGAGGTTTTTAGCCACTCCAGGCATAACTTCCCAACACTGTAAGATGTCACCACCCCCGGTTGTTCTCGTTGTATGTAGCATAGGTCAGGCCTATTGATACTAAACCCTTCGGTGGTACCCCTAAATCTTGACTGACACCTATTTGTGTCAATAGGCCAAACCAGCCATCCTTTCCAGTTGGGGTCTTGAAGGAAGTGGCCTGATTCGGGCCACTCGGGTCACTCACGACCACCTCCCTGCCTCCTACTAAATGAAGAGTCGGTCAGGCAGTAGAGAATACAAACGAATAACAGTTTATTCAAAGTTCGCTCAGAGCGGAGCCCTGTCAGCCCAGTCGCTAAGAGTGCTGCAGAGAGAGTCTGACATCAGCAAGCATAACGACACATTATGTACATTTCAGAATCAATGAAGACACGCCCACCATGGAATTTCCCAGAGAGATGCAGCTGGACAGTAAATTACAAAGGAGTACGTTTCGGTTCTGAGCCCGGGCACACATTATCTACTATTCAAGGTCATTCTGCCTGTGCCCGCCGCTAGACAAGTGGGAGAAGGCTTACATCTAAAGGAAAGGTATGCGCTAATAAGGACAGTGCAATCAGTCCTTACAGTGCAATCAATAGTGTGGCAGAACTCAGCTCCGAAGAAACATAACCTAGAAGGCCGTTTCTCGGAAATGGCAAAGAATTAGTTTCGATCATGATACAAAACGGCGCTTGTACACAAAATGGTGCCGCGAATGCTAAGTTACGTAAAGCAATGCAAAACCGTAATTTTTTATTCCTACAGCATGTGCTAAGCAATTATGTATAAAAGATATATAATTCAATAAATCACGTATACATTTGTTTAGGAGCATTCCATCTCTTCAGCTTCAGGGAGAGAAACAGTAAGGAGGGAGGAAGTATCAAAAATACCCTCATCTATCTGCATAAGATCGTTCACTTCTTTCTGAATCATAATTGTTGCATTGGTATCATGGATCGATTTTCTCTTAGGGGCGAGTAGGGTGGTACAATAAAAGCAACATAAGGGGAGACACTGTACCAAAACACAACAAGCAATCAGAATTACAATAAAATAGATCACCCTTTCAAGGATCCAACCCCATCCACCAAAGAGGGACCAACTCCAATTTCCGCTCTCCATTCCCTTAACATTTTCCAAGATGTCTAAAATGTGTTGGGTAATATTCTTTTCCATGTTAGTGATCCCGACTACACACTGGTCTCCTACTACCGCACACACACCACCGCTCTTAGCTAGGATAAAATCAACTGCATATCTAGTTTGCTCGGAATATATCCGCATACTTTCCAATTGGGTGGTGATGTCACGCAGAGCTGCTACTGTGGAATTAGAGGGTATCTGCAGCTTACACCCAAAATATTCCCTAGCCCTTTCACCCCTGGCCATAGCGGTACCACCAAAGGTAATACTGGAGGAGAGAATATACCCAAAGGTGATACCATTACTATAATTATTGACCTCAAAGTCTGTCACCCCGTCGCAAAATTCCTTTGTCAGTGTTCTTTTAATCCATCTGAAATTAGGCTTCGCATATTTACAAGGCACACCTAGAGGCAACACCATCCTAAGGGCCACATCCTTTGTACCATTGTGCATATTGGAATAAGCCCCATTAGATAAAAAGAAAAACCCTGGGTGTGCATAAATAGGCCATCATAATCCACAGCAGCATACCTGGAATACCACCCAACGGTACTAGGGTCTTTTGGGTTTACCCTAAAGTATGTGCCCTTACGCAAAACTATACCTGAGCAATTGACATACCGAAGGGGGTCGGTAAAATTAACAATTGGGCAACAAGCAGGGTAATAACCAGCCTCTTGGGAAACTGTCAATTATTTGTACTGCTAACCCATCAACGTTACATTCTGGTTTTCCATATAGAAATTATCACAATAAGCATTGTTGTTACATCCTAGATAACCTATACTTTGTGGCTTTCGATAATTCAGACATGGGCCTGGATAACCAAAACCAAATGCTCCTTTCACTTCTACGAAACCAGGGGGCCGAGTATAAGTATAATTAACAAGTGACAATGGATATACAGTCCATAAACTACTAACACACTCAGTAGGGTAGCAAGCAGCACCTTCTCCAAAGAACCTTTTATGTGTATCTAGGAATACATTACTCAGGGCTGTCCTTTTTGTACGTACTTGAGAAACAATCTTGTGTTTAGTACATGATGGTGCATTCTGATCACATTCCAAAACCCAAGACACCCCGCCCAAAATTAACAACAGCAGTAACACAAGAGTAGCACAGAGTACTTTTTGCTTGGTAGACCAACATTTCTGTACGTGAACAAGGGGAATTACTGGCTGCTCTTCCTCAGCAATCATTGTGCCAAAGGATCGCATAGCAAATGATAAAGCAAGGGGGCAGATTGCCGGCAAGAGAAGTGTACAAGTTCCCAGTGTCCGTCAGAGCCTCACTGGTACAGGCTCCTATTGTTCATCAAACGTTGGCGCTCTTGAGCACCGGAGTTTGCTCTGTCCTAAGCTCTTGATGTATCCCACACCGATTGAATTGAATTGAAATTAAATTTATAAAGCGCAGCTAATGCCCAGAGGCGTCTTGGCGCTATAGACAAACTGAGAACAAAAGAACATTAGTACAGATAGTGATCAGGTAAGTTCCTTCAGGTGGTCTGTGTGAAAAGCCACGTTTTCAGACCTTTCCTGAAGCTCATCAAGGAGGGTGCTGTTTTTAGGGTAATAGGTAATGTATTCCACAGCGTTGCTGCTGATCTAAAAAGGCTCCTACCTCCCCAAGTGGCCTTCTTGAAGGGGGTGGTTGCCATGTTCCTGGCCATTCCTGACCGTAAGGTTCTATTGGGGACATACCATTTTAGTTTATTCCTGAATTGTATTGGTCCTTGGTTGTGTAGTGATTTAAAAGCCAGGCAAAGGACTTTAAATTTACATCTCTGCCTGACTGGAAGCCAGTGTAATTTTCTTATGGCTTCTCTCGCCGATACATTTTTGGGAATTTTTAAAATAAGACGTGCTGCCGCGTTTTGTACTATCTGCAGCCTGTTAATTAGGCCTGAATTAATGGTAAGATAGAGACTATTGCAATAATCTAGACGGGAGAGGACCAAAGCCAGAGTCACTGTTTTTAGGAGTTCCTCTGGTATATATTTCTTAATTTTCTTGATTAATCTTATAGCACAAAAGGAAATGGATGTGACCGATCAGGATAATGTACCCCCCAAGGGAAGACGTTCGATCTATCCTGTCCAATGTTCAAACAGTGCACAAATCTGACATCACCCTAAACTAACTCCGTTGGTACTACAGCAAAGTACACCCTAACTTGCACAGTCCATCCCTGTCTAATCTGACTTCTCCTTTTGTGCACTATTCCTCAGCCGAGGATGCAGATTGTACCTGGTGACTCCAGGCACAGAGGGATCAGTAAAAAGAGGTTCCTGAATAGCTCTTATCTCTGGTGGGACAGCCTCGTTTAGGATGTCGTCATTTTCCTTGTCACTTTGCGTCCATGTAAGGACAGCGTCGCTGAATGGAACAAAACGAGGAATCTGTTCACACTCCTGGCCAGCTATCCCCTCCTTAACCCACTGATCATAGGGTAACGGCAGGGGCACCCTTCAACAATGGGAGGCATGAATCCAGTTCTTACGGCCAGAAACTTTAATGGCGGTGCGGGTTGCCAGCAAGACCTGGAATGGCCCCTTCCAGTGCGGCTCCAAACTCTTCTTCTGCTGAAAATTTTGAACCAATATATAGTCACCGGGCTGAATATCGTGTTCGGGCCCCTCTGGCGTAGCTGGTAGGGCTTCCCGGACCTGTTGGTGAATAGACCGCAATTTTTCAGTTAACTGGCATAGGTAATCAATCAACAAGGGGTACTTAACATCTGACAACCGTCGAGGACGCGGGACGCGGGATGCCCCAGACATTTGCCGGGCGTCCAAACATGTCCTCATATGGTGACAATCCTGACCTAGAATGTGCTGTAGTTCTTGTTGACAAAAGTGCTAATGGTAGAGAATCTGGCCACTGTAACCCTGTTGACTCCTGAATCTTTGCCATTTTCATTTTGAGGGTACCATTGTACTTCTCAACCAAACCTGCTGACTGTGGGTGGTTTGCGGCATGAAATTTCTGTTTTATGTGCAGACCATCACAAACTAACTGAATGACCTTGGCATTGAAATTACTTCAGTTATCACTCCAAATCAAACGGGGCAAGCCAAAACGAGGAAAGAACTCCTTCAGGAGTGCCTTTGCAGTTGTAACGGCTGTATTGTCTTTAGTAGGATAAGCTTCAACCCATTTATTGAAAGCACAAGCAACCACTAAAACATACTTCAAATTATTGCACTGCTCCAGTTCGATAAAATCCATTTGAAGGAACTCTAAAAGGGAAATTAGGTGGTGCAAAATTGCCGGATGACGTAGGAGTACCTTATCCTGGATTGTGCATCATGTACACCATATTATACTTCACTAAATGTGCAGCAGTCTTCGAAATGTTATCATTCTGCCATACAGGATCTAACAACTTGCAAATACCCTTATCAGAAAGCGTGCAAGCGGCCATCTCATGGACGTACAACACAAACGGTTTAGTGTAGTCTGGGGTGCCAAGTACTGGAGCCGAACAAAGTGCAGTTTTCAATTGCTCAAAATACTGCTGACATTCAAGCATCCAAGGCAGGGGCTTATGCACGTCTTTTAGTGTTAGAGCAAGCAGGGGTTTGATTAGTAGCGAGTAGCTAGGTATCCACTGCCGACAGTAGTAAGTGATACCTATAAAACGCGCACATCTTTCTGAGTTTGTGGAACGGGCATTTTAACAATGTTACTGATGCGCTCCGGGGTCAATCTCCTACCCTCTTTCAACAGTAGGTGACCTAGATAGGTGACTTCCTGTTGACAATATTGAAATTTAGAAAGAGACACCTTATGGCCATGCTGGGCCAAATGCAACAACAATTTAACTGTAATGTCTTTGCAACCTTGTTCCGTGTCAGAAGCGATGAGTTAGTCATCAACATACTGCACGAATACATTACCTGCAGGAAGCGAAATTGAATCGAATTAGCTCTTTAATGATTGACTATAAATACTCGGACTTTCTGTATAGCCCTGAGGCGCTCGACAGAAACTAAAGCTCCTACCAGCTAGGGTAAAACCAAACGAGTGCCTGCTATCTGGATGAATAGGAATACTGAAGATGCATTTTTCAAATCAATGACAGAGAAAAATGTAGCAGTAGAAGGAATCATTGTCAAGAGAGTAGTAATGTCGGGAACCACTGGAAACTGAGGGACCACTATTTTATTAACTTTGCGCAAATCAATCACAAAACGATAAACATCTTCATGGTCATCAGGGGAACCTGAGGACGTCCTTTTAAGAATTGGAAGAATAGGGCTATTGCAAATATTGGCAGTTATCTCCTCAACCACTCCCTTCCGAATCAAATCCTGTATAATTTGCAATAAGGCTCGGTCTCCTGCCTGCGGTATTTTATACTGAGGGAGACGGGGCAAATTAGCAACATCCTTAACCTGTATCGAAACCGGCGATATCTGCAACAATACCACATCTGTGTCACCTGTCGCCCATAGAGTGGATGGCATATCTTGAAACTCAACAGGAAGGGGTGCATCTTTGGACAGACACTGCTTAGCGCATGCTACATCTGGACCCATTGTCACATAGACACCTGCCAGAGAACAATAAATTGTGGTATGCAATTTTTTCAACAAATCCAAACCCATCAAATTTTCACCACAATTAGATGTCAACAAAAATGGCGAATCCACAGTGAAAGGACCAATGGTCAATGCAAGAGGTTTTGAAATGGGGCTTTCAACCGGTACACCAGAGAAACCAACCGACACATTATTATGGCCAGACAGAGCCGCCCCAGGGACCATATTTCGAGAAACAGAATGTTTTGTCGCACCTGTGTCCACCAAGAATTCCTTAGTTGAACCTTGCAGTTCTGCTGTTACATAAGGACCATGCTGGTCTACAGGTATCGGAACTGGTCCCTCACTCTGCCCCTGGCTGTCCTAACTGTAACACATCCCTGTCACTTCTTCCATGTAATAATTATCATGATAGTACTGTCCATCTCGAGGGTCATCAAAGTAATTATTATCAGAGCGACCCTGTGAGGCTGGAGCACTCTGTGCCCTATCAGCCCCACCAGCTTCACAGCCCCGTCCTCTCGGGACCGTGACCTTCTGCAAAAGCACAGGACACTCACTACGCCAATGTCCCTCCTCTTTACAATACGCACACTGATTCGGACCCAAGGGCGTAGTTGTTGGCTGCCTACTAGTGCGTGGAAGCTGTCGGGCAGGACCACCACGTCCTCTCCCATTCCCTCTAAAAGCCTGCTGTAACAACACCTTCGTCTTTAAATCCTTATGTCTCTTCTCAGTCCTCTCCTTTTCCTCATTATCCCTATGCTCTTAATATTGTGCCATATTCAAAATAACAGAGGGAGAGGAGGTGGACCAGGTACTCTCAGACGCTTGCAATCGAGTCGCAAATTCAGGAAGCAAGTTAGAAACTAATCTATTGACAAACAACCGAACACCTCCCTCGACAGACAAATCCTTTCCACTATAATCCAAATATGTACCTTCAAATCGAGTGAAAAAATCAGATACACTCTTAAATTTCTTCTGCCGACAGGCCGACAATTTATCCCAACCCACCTTTTTCGGCGGAATAAGAGAATGCATATACGTAAATATGCAGCCTGGCAATGCTAAAATCTCAGCTCGAGGCTTATCACCGGGCTTCCTTTCCTGATCCCATGCCTTAATTTGATCCCAAGTACTACCCTACTCTGGAACATGATCTTGAGTATGAACCTGCCTCCGAATATCGACCGGAACAAGAAGACCAAAGAACATTTCAATATCAGCAAGAGTCATCACCGTGGAAGAAGCAGCTTCAGTCAGTTCTTTATAATAAGCAGTGGGATTCTTCCTAGGATCTGGTAAATGAGTCTTACGAGATAAAACCTCACTTGATTTCCACAGTGTATAAACCCACTGCTCCTAAAACCTGGCCGCCAATGTCACTCAAGTAACATTACCACAACCATCTGTCAATTCCAGTATCTCGGGGTAATATATGGGATGCACCTCTCTCATCGGAAACTGAGATACTGACCTGGGACTGTTCTCATGTAGTCTTCCCCTATATGCAACTATTGTCGTAACATTAGCAAAATCCTGCTCCAGTCCCAATTCACTGATATACATTCGGTCTCTAATGTCATATAGAACTTGAGGAGCCTCCGCTCCAAAGTACTGTTGCCCAAGACCAATCAAAGTAGCGGACATATGTTTAAGAGCATGTTGCTGTATAAAAGGCTCAAAATCTCTCATAGTCTCCTAAACATCCTCTACACTATAGATGGGATTACGGGCCCACTGTGCAGCCTGATTAGCTATTACCCCCTTTTCTTCATCTCCCACATCGGATCTCACTAATGGTCCCATACACTGTTGAACTTGGTCCAATCCCTATCCTCAAATCCACACACCGGCGTCCCACTACTTACTAATGTCCGAGGATGAAAAACCACAGTGGGATAGGCAACAGTAGTAACAGGCACTATCGTCGCTGGGGGTTGTGTCACGGGGGAAAGAGTTGGCGAAAGGGATGCTGCGACAATAGGTGCAGCAGGAGTACTAACAGCCACAGTTGCCACAGATGGCAAAGAAACAGAAGAAAGAGGAGGGGCCGAAGCCACAGCCGTTGACGTAACAACGGTGGACACTGGGACAGAAACAGTAGACGCAACTGTGATGGGCGGCTGTGAGGGGGCCGGGACAGTAGGATATATTCTCTGCGGGGCATATGGAGGCGGGGGTCGGGCGTCCAACAATTCTTCCACGAAAGTATCATCCTCCTCCCGAGTCACATATGATTTGTCAATATGTAATCGAAACCTTCTATCTTCACATTCAATACCTTTCTCCTGTTTTTCCCTGTCATATGCTACAGCCTTCTGAGTCAGTGTCTGCATTCTCCCTTTCCGGGCCGCCTTCTCTGCCTTCTTTCGTCTCTGCTTAGCTGCTTTTTGACACGTTCTGAGGGAATCAAACATAGACTGCCTACTTCTTTTCTTAAACAACTGTTCTTGTAAATACTCAATCTTTTGTTCATCGAAAGTGCCCGTCAACGGCCACTGCAATTCGGCATTTTCCTTCGTATATTTATGCCATAATGTACTAAACATAATAGGGCCAAGACCATGCTTTACATTCATATCAAAATTCAGAGTGCCTTCTAAAGGCGCCGGCTGACTTTCTTCCAATCGAGCATCAGTAGAACAACAACGACAGCACAAGACAAACAATTTACTGAAACTAGGCATTTTCAGAAGAGAACAAGTTCACTATTCTATGCCTAGCAAAACAATTGCAATTGATTTTGTCCCAAAGACGGTCCTTAGACCATATCAGATACAAACTAAAATGGTACCATATCCACAAAGAACCAAAGCAAACTCACCTGATATATGCAGGTCAAATCAAATCAAATCAAACAAAGCTTTATTCGATTTCTATAAGGAAAAAATCATAAAAGCACGAACAGTACATTAAATCACATTTCATTTTAACAGTTGAGGTCAATTTTCTTTACACCCCTCTTACATGTTTACTTTGTTGAAAGATTAAAACTGTCACATTGAAATTGATTTCCTGCATTTTACTACACTTTTTAAAAACATTGATAAAATTCAGGTTACATATTCATTTTCTAAAAACTGTAGTGCTAGATATGCAGGGCGACATTGTCTAATACCAAACTTTTTTAAAAGAGGTAAAATCCATTTTTTCCTTTGAACATTATAGAATTCACAAAATAAAACCACGTGGAGTGTTGTTTGCTCCAAGCGATCATCACAAGGGCACAATTGCATAACTTTTGACCAGTCGTTCATGTTTGGGAAACTGGTTATTCTATGTAATATCCCAAGTCTAAATCTTGTCAATAAAAATCTATCGTATAAACCACAGACACGTAAAAGATAAGGTTGCATACTATAAGTAATTAGAATCGTTTGGTTATACAATACTGTGGGCTTCATTATTTCTTCCGATAGTCTAAGAGTTTCGAGTAGGTTCAAGTCTTTTGCCTTTAACATTTTTCTTGTCCAACTAGTCATTGTATTTGGCTCGGTAAAAAACTCTGGGTGGTTTAAATCAAGCATAAAATTCCGCACATACTTTAGCCATGCGATTCTTAAAGTACCTTCCAATTTAAAAATATCTTTAAAAATGCCCCTATTAAGATTAGTTTCTTCAGATGTCCATATCCTATGCCATAGTAGGATTGATTCCACTTTATGAGATCTGTTAGGTATGAGAACCCCAATTCAGAATGGCAAACATAAGAGGAGGTGCTACCCGGGACTGCCAAAATATATTTTAAAAACAGATTTTCAATAACTTGCAATGCTTGAATATCAGAATATCCCCATACCCCTGCACCATACATGGCCGTTGAGATGCACTTGGCCCTATATATTTGTTGTAGCTCAAGTGGAGACCTCCTGCCCAACTTTTTTGAAAAATTTACTAAGGCGGCAGTAGTTTTCATAAAAGCCAGTTTTCTTGCATGGACCGCACAAGTCCACTTGGCGTTATAATCAAATAAGATGCCCAAATAGCTAAATCTGTTTATAAAATCTATTTTTTGTTTGTCAATGTACATATCTCTACACTTTTGGCTGCCAATACCACATCTCATAACAAAAGTTTTTGTTGTGTTTACCCTCAGCCCTAGATCATGCATAAATGCCAAAAAGCTATTTAACATTCTTTGTAGGCCCACTTGGGTACGGGACATCAAAACGGCATTGTCCGCGTACAATAAAGCTGGTATAGGCCGTCCTTCTATTTGGGGGGGGGTGTCTTGACATATGTTCGACAGTGCTTGGCCTAAGCCATTTATATAGAGATTAAAAAGAAAAGGGGCCAGCACGCAGCCTGCCTTACCCTCTTGTTGATTTGAAACGGGGCTGTACATTCTCCATTGGTACCATATCGTACCCTGGCCTTGGCATTCCTATACAGTTGTCTTAAAAAAAGAATGATGGTGGTCTCTACTTCTAAATCCTGGAGGATCCTACATAGCTTGTCATGCCTCACACAGTCGAAGGCTGCAGTGAGGTCAACAAAGGCTAGGAACACCCCTGCCCTTTTTTGCGATGGTATACTTCCCTATGATATTATTCAGGTTTAAGCTTTGTTCAACAGTTCCTAGTCCCTTGCGAAAACCAAACTGTAATTCGGAGATGATCTTGTTATTCTCAGCCCAGTCCTGCAGTCTTTCAAGCACGATACGCCCAACTACTTTTGCCAAGGAATCTAGCAGCGATATCGGCCGATAGCAGGCGGGGTCTTGATGATTTCCTTTTTTAAATATTGGTACTAGAATCGATTCAGTCCACGTCTCTATTAAATGGGAGGAACAGCTAGCTGTAATTACCTGGGTTAACAACGGACCCCATAGCGCAGTATTATTCTTTTATAAATCTACGGGGATCCCGTCGGGACCAGGGGCCTTCCCTCCCATGCTTGCCAAGATTGCACAATTTACTTCATCCAGGGTTACCTGAAGGTCTGTCGCTGTTGTTAGAGGTGACATGTCGTTGTCACCTACTGGTTGGCTTTCCGCAGTATTGTTGGACAGGCTGCTATTAAATATGTTTGCAAAATGCTCCACCCATTGCTCCTCCGTTATTGCGATTTCAATGGATGGAGCATCCCCGGGATCTAGAAAAGGGGTCTTAACAGCCCTCCAAAAGGCCGCCCCATCCTTAGACATCACGGCCTTATGCAGCGCCGTCCATGCCTCGTCTCGCAGCATCGCTTTTTGTAACTTCAGTGCGTTTTTATAGTCCCATCTTGCTTGCCTTATATCACGCTGATTTCTAGGGGTTTTATGTGTCTTGTGTTTTAACTTGGCGTAAGCCTGCGTGCACTTTGTGTCAAACCACCCTTTTGTGTTCCTATTTTGTTTTCTTTTTCGTACAAATAGGGCCTCCTGTATAGCTGCTGTGATGTGCTGGAAAGAGGTCAGGACTACTTCATGTATGGCGTTCTCTGCCAAGCAAGCCGCAACAGCGGACTTAGTCTTGCTTAAAACATTCAAATTTCTGAGGGATCCACCATTGCCAAACGGAGGGAATAACGGTTCACTCTAGCTATTGATAAGTTTTGGGGGACATGCATACCTTTAATCCTGCAATGTGTTGGTCGGTATATGTATGAAATAGATACACTCTGTGGAAAATGGTCACTTGGAAATATGTTATAGGTGTTGAATGACTTAACTCTATTACAATAGCTATTTGATATCAGAATGTATTCTATTGTTGTAAAGTAACCTCTGCCATTAAAAGTGCTTTTAAAAGGGGAAGGTGAAGCACATATCTCATTTGCAAAACCAAGATCGTGGCCAAACATTACTTCGTTTAGGGATTCCCCGTATTGTGAATGCGGGAAGTGCGTATCACTATTCCCCTCTTCTGTCGTGAGGCCACATACTTCCCTCCCATTATTTGGACACACAGCTGTATTAAAATCGCCACCCCCACCCAAATGATGAACACATCCCCTTCATTATCATTTTGGATTGACTTCAGATAATTTTCTAGTTTTTTCAGAGTCCTCCCACTCTGATAGGGAGGAGCATTCTTATAACAGTTTATCAATACAACACAGTGCTTTTTATCAGTATGCAATGTTATTGCTTGATAATATATTTCAACAAATTTCAAATCTATTTTTCTTACAATTAGCATGTTAGATATATAAGTAGACAATCCCCCCTTTGCCCTCCCATGACTCCCAGCCACAGCCCCAGTATGGAAAGTGCGATAACCGTTAATATGAACAGCGTCCTCTACCCAGGTTTCTTGAAAACACATAATGTAAAACTTTGATATGAAATCGCACCATTACGGGTTTGCTATCTTTGAACGAATTCCTGCAACATTCTAATAAACTATATTAGTTATCTCGGAGTAATTTCTATCATTGCAATTCTTTAGGGGGTCATCTACAGTGATAGCAGTAGGAGCACTAGATGGTATCTTGCTTGTACCTGCAATGATGGCAGCATCCTCTATTGTGTGACTTTTAATTTGCACTTTATTAGTCAAGTGAGGCTGAGTCGATAACTGAGCCACTGTGAGTGGTAACCATTGTTCATTTTTAGAAGCAGGGTAATTTGGAAGATGCTTGTGACTACTTGATTTGGTGGGCAGATTTCTAGCTCCAACCTTCTTATTTTCAATTTGTTGTTCAAGCCCCTTATTCAGCCAATCAATATCTTCCAAGTTGTTTAGACTGTCAAAATGATTAGTTACTGGGAAGCTATACCTAGGGTAGGTTTCGACTGGGTGGTACCTAGTCGTGTTTCTATTACTCTCCATCTTTAGTGGTTGGTAAAAGTAACCTAATGGGACAATATTTACCTCCTGGGGCCTAATGACGTGGCTACCTGCTCTTTCAAAAATTGTTTGCACCAGGTGGGGAGAGCTAAATGTTAACACCACACAGTCCCCAGCGCTTTACAGGTTTTGCCTATCCAAGCTATTCTTCTGGCCATTTTGAATTCGGAGAACAGAGCCTTGGTTAATCCTATCCGTGTGCTAAGCCAGTGAATAGATTTATTTCTCAGGGTAATCCAGGATTCCCCTTCATGGTCAGGGAGTTGAGGTACGTTTGTTAGAACTACCGTATAAGGAGTAGCTTCAGGTGGGAGTTCTAAGGATTGCAGGTTAGTTTGAAGGGAGACCCTTGTATTGCGTAAAAAATCGGGGTTAGATTGATTATTTAGGGATAATGTATCATTTTGGGCCTTCTTCTGAGAATTTATATATGTATCTGTCCTGCTATTATTACTGTTGAGATGGTGACTTTCAGGACCAGGGCAAGTTTTCAACCCCCGCGATCATGTCGGGTTCCCCTGATTCCCCTGGTTTGCCAGATTTAACTCTCCATAATTCCCATTGTGTGTAGTTTGCCTATTTAGCAGTTCTAGTGCTCTTGACTGAGATACTCGGTCAGACTTAGGTCTTGTGGAACCCGCACACTTATTTATGTCAATATCACTGCTAGGGGTAGCATTCCCTAAGTGGTTTTCTATTGATGCCTTTATGAATTTTAGCCTCTCCGCCATTTTTGCTAGGGCTTCCTTTAGTATACTCTCTAACCCCTCTATCTGCTTAGATAGCTTATTAAAATCATCTTTTGAGCAATAACGCTCCGTAAGAGTTGGTGTCCCCTTCTTATGTCCTTCGTATGGTGAAGTTAATACTTTTTTCCGCTTTGTTACCCTTTTCTGTGGCTTTTTGCTCACTGTTTTTAGGTCTACCTGGCCGCCTTGTGCTGCCCTGTTATCCTTTCCTGGGTTTCTAGGTCGCTTTGGCGGGGGTAGAGTGTCACTATCCTCGTCAGTAACCCATACACTGTCCGGTACTTTTTACACACAGCCGTTTTTAGACGATCGACGTTCAGTTCCTTCGGGTATTGGGGACCCCTCTCTTAAGTTTGTCTCCTCTCTCTGGCTTTCTCCCCTAGTTTCCGCATTTAAGGTCTCCTCCACGGTCGATATCTGCTTTTCAATCACCCCCATCGCCCCCGTGAGATAGTTTAAGAGAGATGAATGAGAGCCTATCTTAGATGCAGACTTCGCAAGGGGCATCTTTTTTAGCTTCAGCCTTCCTTTTCCCCATAGTTCGATCTTGGCCAGCAGTCATCAATATTTGGGGTCCTTTTAAATGTTTATAAGTCTAGGAGGGGATAGCGGCGTGTAATCCGATCAGCGGTCCTCGCAGTCACTCTTAGTGTTCTGGTCACCTGATTATCTTAAAAAGCCCGTGAGGATATAAAAGTTGCTAAGGGGCTCTCCCTTTGGGTACTCACCAGCAGAAAAACAGGGAAACTGCTCTTTCCGTCCCACACGACCAAGAGGGGTGGCCCGACCCGGCCTCTTCTGGGCTATGACAGGCTAAGACGGGCCCGTCTTGGCCCGAGCCGAGCCCAGGCACGCCCTGCGTGCGTCCCGCCCTGCGGGACACCTCCGGTACAGTTATAGCGCTCCTGTGCTGTCTTCCCACCTCCCAGCAGGGTTCAGGGATCGTGGGAAAAGTGTGAGTGCTTCGGTGATTCCTCTGCATGCCCCGTGCTGCGGGACGCCTCCAGTACAGTTATAGCGCTCCTGCACTGTCTTCTGGCCTCCAAGCAGGGTTCAGGCATTGTGGGAAAAGTGCAAGTGCTTCGGTGATTCCTCTGCTTGCCCCGCGCTGCAGGGCGCCTCCTGTACAGTTATATTGCTCCTGCGCTGTCTTCCCGCCTCCCAGCCGGGTTCAGGGATCGTGGGAAAAGTACAAGTGCTTCAGTGATTCCTCTGCGTGCCCCTGTCTTTGAAGCACCTTAGTTAGTTGCAGGTCAAAACAAAGCTATTCTCCACTGCCGAAACTTCAGACAAAACAGTCAGATCCAAGGGTTTCGCCGTTCAGGACTCCAGTCGGGATGACCACTGGGCGAGGCACCGTCCGGCCAGACAGAAGGGGCAGCTGCGAGTATCAGAAATTCTTTGTGCAGGGTTCCCGTCCGTCCTGCCCGACGATAGCCTCGACCTCCCCCCCCGTCCTCGAAAGGGGAAGGGCCATTCACCCGAAGGAGTCCCTGTTCGGGCACCAACTGAAGGATGTGGTCCGATTCAGGTCACTCGGGTCATTCACGACCACCTCTCTCCCTTCTACAAAATGAAGCAAACACAAGGAGATGATGGACGTTACGTGAGATACTTGTTTTGTGTAAAAAATGATGGCCATAGTGTTGATACCAATAGATGGTGTCAAAATCAGATATATCATAATACAATTCATTACTCGAAAAATGCAGCCGATTGTTCTAAATCAGACAGCATAGTCTTTACAGTTTCAAAGTCTCAATCATCAGAGAAAGTACTGGAGGTGATGATATCATTTAAAACATTTTAAACAGGTGCGGTGTTTTCAAAAGTTAGGACCAAATACATCATATGCAATCCTATCCCATACTATTCCCTCAGGAACCGGAACTGCTGTAATTTTCACTAAGGACAGGTCTCTCTGTTCACGGTGTGATGATGCTTGTGGTTTCAGAACCAAGTTCACATGTTGTACTGCAGAATGTTCTGAGAGATAATGTCAATTCAGGAGCAGGAAAAAACGGTCACAAAACCAATCCAAAGGTCTAGGAAGAGTAGACCAATTGCAATCCAGAGCTATAGCCAGGGTGTAACAAAGTAAGTCTTTTTCAGCCAAAGGTAGAGATCACATATTTTTTGTTTGTGGGAAACTGGAGCTTGCGGTGACTCAGGTTCACTTGGATCCAGAGAGAAGGTGAAGTAGCCAGACGCAGTTAGATCTATCTTTGGTAGCTCAGTAGGTTGATTAGAAATGGCAGTTGACTCATTTTGAGACATTTTGACATAGATGTCGGTATTAGGCCGAATTGAGATCTGTGTTTCATTTGTATTTTGTTGCTGATCAATTTCAACAGGCACGAGTTCCATTCCATTTTTGGTAACTCCTTCACTTCGTAGAAGAGGATATTCGAAGGTTATTAGTCTTTATAATAATAATAATAATAAAACCACTTATAAAGCGCTTGGTTACACCAGCTGGTGTGTCCCCGTGCTGGAAACCACTCTCTAGAAGGCTGGATGGAACAAGAGCTGTGAAACAGGGGGCAAGACGGACACGAGCCTCATAGCATAATCTTTTTCGGAAAGTGTTTTCCAGAGGCTCGGCTCAGAGAAACAGGGGTAACGCATTCCAGTTTTTGGCTGTCAAGTAGCTAACAAACGTGCACTCATTCTTGCTCTTTGGACTTTAGGGACTTTAGGGACTTTAACCAGGTGAGCCCCAGTTGACCTGAGATGACAGATCGGATTATGGGGGGTAAGAAGATCATGGAGATAACTAGGGCCTTTGCTCTGCAGACTCTGATGGCAAAAGCACAAGGCTTTAAAAAGAATTATTTTATCAATAGGCAGCCAGTGCAGGGAGTCAAGGGCTTTCAAAGAGGAGGTTCTCCGAGGTAAGTTAAGGACTAGGCGTGCTGCCACATTCTGGATACAGTTCAGCCTGTGGAGACATTTTTTTGTTGCTCCGAGATAGAGGACATTTCCATAGTCCAACTGGGATGTTACAAGAGCATGAACCAGAATTTTCCTGGCTGAGACAGGGGGGATGTCCATGGTTTTTCTCAACATTTTGACAATTCCGAAATATTTCCCTGTAACCTTCCTAGTGTGGGTCTCGAAGGAGAGTTTGGGGTCTAGCCAGACTCCTAGATTTTTGCCTTCCTCCTTTGGGATGGGTGTAGGGCCCAGAGTCTGGGGCCACCAAGCTGAGGACCAGATGGAAGGGGACTTCCCTAGGACCAGGACCTCGGTTTTGCTGCCGTTCAATTTAAGGAAATTACTCGACATACAAGAAGCAAGGTTGCTCAGGCAGGAGGAGAACTGGATGGCTGCTTCTTGTGAGTTGTGAGACAGGGTGACAACAAGCTGCGTGTCATCCACAATCTCAGCCAGTGGTCTGATGTAAAGATTAAAAAAGAGTTTGGCTCAAAATCGAGCCTTGTGAGACCCCTTGTGAGAGTGGAATGCTTTTGGAAATGTGTGGGCGCTGTGCAACTTGGAAGCTGCAATCCTTGGCAAGGAGTAATGCTGACTACGTAGAGTACGTGGCTCTAAATCCTGATTGCGTAGAATGGTATAGGTTGTGCCGATTAATATGCGCAACCAATTGCATGTTCACCACTCTCTCTGCTATTTTAGAGAAGTAGGGCAGGAGTAAAATAGGGCGTAGGTTATCCAATAGACCCGGATCCGCTGATGGTTTTTTCTTCAAGGGGAGGACAATTGCTTGCTTCCACTTCCTCTGGACCTCACCGCAGTAGAAGGAAAGCTCCAGGAGTTGCTGTACATAGGGCAGTATTACATCTAAACCTTCCCTAATGATTTTAGGTGGGGCTGAGTCCACTGGGGAACCAGATTTAATGCTTAAAGCTACACCTTTTAAATCTTCCAACGAAGGGGGGGAGACCTCCCAGAGGGAATTGGCCTCAAACACAGGGATTCTCTCGGATTGAGAAAATGTGCCGTTACGGGCCTCATCAGGGAAGGAATTATATATTTTGGATACCTTTGTAGCAAAGAAGTCGGCAATCTGGTTACACGACTCTGGAGAACTAATGGCATAAGCCATAGTTCTCTCTAGGGAGGATAAATCTTTAAGGATGGCAAACAGTTCTTTGGAGGAGTTATCAGCCTGCTCTATTCTATCATTATAGTAAGCAGCGCAGGTTTACTTAATAAGAGAGTGGTAATTCTTTAGTTTTAACTTGTAGGCAACCTTATTGCTATCAGAGAAATCTTTCCTCCATAGGCGCTCTAAGCGCTTGCAGGATTTTTTAACTATCATCAGATTTTTATTGAAACATGGTGCAGATTTGGTTCGTCTCTGAGGGATGTTAGTAGTCAATGGGGCAACTGCATCCAGTGTTTCAACAATCCACTTGTCCACTGCTGTGTTGGCAGCATTAGTATCATCTCCCAATTGAGGATGACTCTGCTAAGGATCTCAGCGTTAAATTTGGTCCATTTCCTGCACGGAGTAATTGGGCCCGTTCTAGCGGTGGGAGGGGGTTTAGTTAGTGGAATAGAGAAAGCCACCAGATGGTGGTCGGACCAAGGGACTGCCATCGGGGCTTCAACCTCTAACTCTAACAGTTAGAAAAAATGGGATCTAATGTGTGACCCAATTGATGTGTAGGGTGAGTGGATTTAAGCTCTAGCTGAAGGGCGGCTAATTCCTGACACAGAGATTACGCTTTATTGCTAGTATGGGCGTCAAAATGTAAATTTAGATCGCTCAGATGATTGTGGTGTAGTGCTGGTTGCACCACTGTTTCCACAAGGCTTGGAATAAAATTGGTGGCCGGGTCTGGGGGTCACTAGATTAGGAAGCAATTGACAGCATGATCGTCAGCTGCTGTTGTAGTAAAGAAGGCTGCTTAACTGTTATTTATATTGGCCATTTCCATGGTACATTTTAGGGATAGTTGGTAGATAATGGCTATCTCTCTCCCATGCTTAATAGGGCAGCCCTGTCTGAGGATGCTGTAATCCTGAGGAAGAGCTTGTAGTATCTTGGGGGCAGAAGCCTCATTCAGCCATGTCTCCGTGAGAAACGGTTGTATGACGTTACAACGCATGCTTTTACACCGCATGCCCTTACAACGCAAATTTTTCCCCCGACTTGCTGTCGGGGGTGCGCTGGATGTTAGGATAGTATAATTTACTATTCCAACTCCAGTGTTCAGGACCCATGCAGGTTTTGCCGGAACGCCTTTCACTTCCCCAGTAGCAGTGTGTTTTACTTGGACGTTGCTTTGTAATGCCCGGAGTTCCTGTAAAACAGCCAAACGATCATTGATGTCAAATGGTTTCTCATCCGCCACTGTGCTGCCACAATTGAGGTCTGTTACCCACATTCTAGTCCCAAACAGGACATCATATGGAGTACGGCCTCCCAGGGAACTTCTTGGCATGTTATTAAATGCCCTCTGGACCCCATATAGGTGATTGACCACCCGAGCCTAATGCTTTTGCTGTTAAGGACTGCTTTAAGTCCTGTTTTTTCCTCTCCCCAATCGAATTTCCCTCTGGATGATATGGAGAGGAGTACTGCAAGACCACACCCAAACTTCCATAGCTTCTTTTTAGGCCCAAGAGCTAAACGCAGGGCCACGGTTAGAATGTAATGTGCCAATCGCGTATGTCCCTATAAAGACTTTCAAATCCTTTATAACAGTTCAAGCGTCAGCCGAGAGCTGTGGCCAAACCCACAGGAATCTGAATCATTAATCCACTGCCATCAGAATGTATCTGTAAGTCCAGTCAGATTGTAAGGGGCCACAGTGGTCCAAATAGACACATGCAAGAGATCTGTCTGATATCAGTAATGGTGTTTGTGTTGGACGTGCTACGGTGGAACCCTTCATCTGTTGACCGATGTGAATAGTGAAACCGTTGTAGTAATATCTGCGTGTGCTGAACCCAGACCCTCGTGTGCAGCTATAATCAAACCTAATCTGCGATCCATGTTTAGTATTACTCTATCCCCCACTCCAGGAATTTGAGCATACAGAATATTTTGTGAATCTAACTTGTAGGAGTACTTGAGTGGAAAACCTTTTGGCAAGGCGGAGCTGTTACTACGCATAGCGTTGACAGCTACCATTAAGTTTCAAGTTCAAGTTTCAAGTTTAATTTATTTGATTTAGTTCTCTACTGAGAACAACATTTTTTTTAAAAATACATTTGTTATTAAACATTAATAAAATATTCCTTTCAATACAATTTTAAAAAGTTTTAAAAAATTTAAACAGATTATAACACACAAATTCATCAGGCGGAAATTTAAGAAGCGAAATCAAACTCTGTACTGATGCACTATTGTATCTAATTTGGATTAATTTTAAGTATCCATTTCTGGCCTCAACTAGTGTCGAATTGGGGCATACAAACAGAACATGCTTCAAGTCTTGCACTCCTCCATTGCAGAGTTCACATGTACTGGTGGCATTTTCTTTGTGGTTCCACTTAGAGGTAAATGATTTTAAGGGGAGAATCCTGAGCCGTAATAATATAATGCATCGCCGGACTCCATGCCTTAAGGTGAAACGAATGTACTGTTGCAAATGTTTATATTCTATTGACTCTGCTTAAAGTTCATAATGGTGCAATTTGGAACAATGTTTAATGTCCTGATCGTAGCTTATCCTCGGCGTTAGATGTTTGAGAAGAGCCTCGATTGCGCAGGAGTCCAGGATTTCAGTAGTGCAGTTGTACAGTTCGATAATTTAAAAGCTGTAATTAGATTTTGATTAAAAGTATGCTTCGATGGTTCGAGCTCAAAAGTCTCAATTTTTAATAAAAATCTTAAGGTGCCTTGTTCTGCATGTATGAGGTTATAAGCCCATCTTATGATGTTAGTTATGGCTCTGGCGTATGAGCTGACTAAAGAAAGCTCAAGGTGCAGAGCTTGTGCAGGAACAGCTTGGTGGACCTAAATCATTTTACAAAGTATTTTCCCTTCTTTAATTTGTATTTGTTGCCACTGTCTTATTGGAATATATTCCAGAGCGTACGATAAAATGGGTGGAATTTTAGAGCTAAAAACCTGTAGAAGAGGAAAAAAGTGCCTGTGCCCGGAGGAGGAATATAAACGTTGGAGAGCCCCAACAAGTACGTCTGCTTTACAACCCAAATGCTGCAGATGAGGGGAATTTTTTAATGAATGTGTAAATATTCGCCCTAAATAGGTATATTCTTTAACCACTTCTAGCGATTTTCCCCCTAAAGTCCAATTTAATTTTGTGTATTTTTTTCTTCCTCTGAACGGAACTATTTTCGTTTTAGTTATATTTGGGACCAAAACATTTTCTTCTGTATATCTGGTAAGTACTTCTAGATTCCTTTGTAGGCCGAATGGGGTAAGGTCTAGGATAACCACATCATCGGCATACATCATGATGTGAATTTTGCACGATGATATTTTTTTGGGGGAAGTTAATGACCTGTGTGAAACGATCCGGGAGGTCACTGAGGTATAGAGAGAAAAGGAGGGGAGCCAAAAGGCAACCTTGTCTGAAACCATTTGGTGTGACTATTGGACGGGTGAGTCCCTTCTCTTTTCCCATTTGTACCTGACACCATGTTTCCAAATGTAATGATATAATTATATGAAGAAGATTTTTCGGAATTCCCAGTTTTCTAAGCTTGTTCCAGAGTGTAGGTCTGTCTACTCTGTCGAATGCCGTCGTGAAGTCGACAAAGACAGAGTAGACGACCTGCGATTTTGACACAACGTATTTATCTATTAGTGTTTGTAACACCGCTATGTTGTCGGTTACGGAGTGTTTTTGTCGAAACCCAGCTTGATTTAAAGGGATTACTACGGTTGACAAAGCCCAGTCTTTAAAATGATCCAGGACGCTTGCCGCAAAGATCTTCCCTGTAGCATCCAACAACGCAATCTGTCAATAAATACAGGGAAGCAACCGAGATCCCTTCTTATAGATTGGGATCACGATGCTCCCCTTCCATGATTTTGTGATTTCACCGGTGGCAAAGCAGTGAAAGTAGAGGGGTACTAGAAACTTACTCCATTCTTCTGGGTTACTTTGAAGTACTTTTATCAGAATCTGATCCGGACCCATTGCAGCAGAGGATCTTGCGCTCTTTATGTGATGTTCTATTTGCCGAGCTACTGGAGCTAGGTCATCTTGAATATTTTCCCCTGATTTACTTGATGCTTGGTTCCAACTTTCTTGGCTCGAATTTATTTTGTATAAATTGAGTAGATATGTTTCCCATTCAATTGGGAAAACTGGTGAAGCTTGCAGGGATTTCTTTATACCTGTTTCTTTAGCTATTAAGCTCAAGTATGCCTGATAATTTTTTTGTTTGGCTGCAATTTCAATATCAACCCAGTTTTGGTCCTGTTGAGTTTTTCGTTTTTTTTCTTTTTCCCTCCGTCGGTGGTTTTTTAAGTTTTTGATTTCTTGGTGTCTTATCTCTGATAAATGTAAAAATTGCAAACGGATTAATTTGTTTAGTGCAATTGCTCTTTTATCTGGGTTCTTTCTTTTGTGATTTGCCGCTTGGGAATTCCGATGTTTTAAGGTCTCCTGCAGGGATTGCACTATTCTATTGAGCGCTAATTCGAAGTTTATTATTGGGTCTAGGGAATAGATGGTCTGTAATACTTGTGCATTAATGATTGCAGAATTTATATTGTTAAGAGTTGTAGACAGCTACCATTATCTGTCCATCTATCCTTGTGCTAGAACGAGTGATTGCAACAACGACATTAGTGCACGCCAACACACTGATGACTCAGCGTATGAATCACGTGAGCCCGTGGCAAGCCTTTTTTCAGCTCTGCCGCTTGTTCCAAAAGCAGTTTGTGCTTTATTGTGCAACCTTTGGAATCCATAAACCCATTTTGTCCCCAATAGTGAAGATATTCATTGTATGACTGAACACAGTAAAACTAATTGCACAAAATAAGTGTGGGAAATTCTCGATCCGTATTCTTCAGTGCCAGTATCGGGGCTTTCAGTTCTGCCAGCTGTGCCATGCATTCTCCTAGAGACTGCGTCCGTGTATTGCTAGGACGGAACTTACCGTCCCGCATACGTCCCTTCACAATCACACATTCCATGCTGTATTGCTGTTTACTTCCTATGGCAGGCTGGGCAGATCCGTCAGTATAAATGATGTATTCATACTGATCTAGAGGCATTATTTCATTCAGGACAGGATATTCTTGTTCATACTGCAAGAATGCTTGTGTTTTCACTGTGGAATGGAACTATTAGTCTACATCTGTTGCAGTGAGAGAATTAGCCCATTGTATCCATCTCAGAGGCAGTGCTTTCGCGTTTGGAACAGCCTATTAAGGTTGGTACCCAAGTCACTACGATTATTCGTTTCCCCTGAGCTAGTGCTCTCTCTCTCTCTCTCTCTCTCTCACTACAGCAGTCTGTACTGCTGTTAGTACTTTTCTTTGTGGATGCAAAATGCATTCCAGCATTTGTGTACGAATGGAATTGTATGCATTTGGTACTGTTTCGCCTTCATTGAAGGTGAGGTAGGTGTACCCAGATTGACACGTGTTTGTAAATGTTTAGAATCTATCATACCTGCTTATAAGGAATGTAGAACTTCTGTGTGTTCCTGTGTCCAAAGTCGAACTGAAAAATCAGGTCTAATTAACTCCTAGAAAGGTTTTACTTTTTCTGCGTAATCCAAAATGTATGTTCTGCCAAAATTTAAGAATCCTAAAATGGACTGTAAGTTTTTCAGAGTCTTTGGAGGTTGGAGCAGCGCACATTTTTCTAAAAAATTAGCTGCTAGGGCTTTTTCCTTCACATTAGAGCTCATATCCTAAAAATAGGACATTGAGGTGGGAAATTTTTGATTTTTTAAAGTTAAATATGTAGCCTTCAGAGGCGAACCCCAAATTGATGTTGCTCACCCTGTTCAAGTGTTCCAATAACTCATGGTCCATCAGCTAAATATCATCTACGTAGGACAATGCCTCCTCATCACAATTTTGAAGTAACTCTGTGACTCTTGCTGAAAACAACCCAGGGCTATTCTTATATCCTTGAGGCAGTCTACAAAATTGGCGGTGAGAGCCTAGGGCCGAGAATGCTGTCAAATATCTTCCAGGCACTATATTTTGGCAGAAAAATCCATTTGAGATATCAAGTGTTGCTTTGTATTTTTTCCGCACAATGTTATTCATCAATGCAGCACTGTTTGCATTTTGTACTGCAAATGTTTTTGTGCATGTGTTCAAATGCCTGTAGTCTAAAACCAGACGGTATGAATTGTCAGGTTTCATTACAGGAAACAAAGGATTATTCATAAAAGAGGTGCACTTCTCCATCACACCCTGGTATTCGAGTTGATCTAAGATCTCCCTGACTTGTTTCTTTGAGTCATGTTTTATTGGGTACTGCCTCAGTGGAGTTGGACTCAGCATCCCGCCCTACATGGCTGCAGTATAAGGCAGGAGCTAGCGCTAACGCCCACTCCTGCGCGTATGTGTGTATTTTAGTGATTCTGGGACGAGGTCGGAGAAAAACGTAAAACTTCTCTCTTCCCCATTTGGGCAATCCATGACGAATTCAGGTGGCCAATCTTTTTCAGCTAAAGGGATTTCGTAATCAAAAGTCAGGCTCTCCCAAAAGAGACCTTTCACTTTCCTTGGTATGTCCACCTCCATTTGGACTGTTATTTCGTATTACTGATGTGGGACACTTACCCTAGTATCAGGTGTTTCCACCGTGATATGGTCATTCAATGCTGCTGTCACCAGAAATTCCATCAGGTTCTGGCGAGCTATTGTTACTTCTGCTGCACTGTCTAGCATTGTCAGAGCTCATTCCCTGTTTAATAGTTGAATCCTCAGTAGCCTGGGCATTTCTTATTTTTAGGCCAGCTACCTCCTTTTTAAATTGAGATTTACATTTTGGTTTATCTTCTGATAATGTAGTCTGAAGTGCGATGTGTGTCTCTTGGCTTTGCTTGCTCTTCTGATCTGTGTTCTGACCGTCCTTCCCTCTCAGAGTTTTTTGATGAACCCTGGAAGAAACAAGAGGAATGTGTATCAGTGTCCTGATACCTGTCAGGTTTCTTAATATTGTCATGGTTTCTAAGGTTATATTTCTTGTCAGAAGGCTCCTGTTGAGAAGATCTACCCCGTGATTGTAATGCATTTTGCTTGTTTTTTGTTTGTATATTGTCCCATTTATTTTTAGAAGAATCGGGTGCTTGCTTTCAGTTATCCTTTTCAGGATTACCTATCAATTGTGGTTTCACTGGTCTAGCTCCCAGTGACCCATATGTATGTTCGAAAAATTTTGGTAAGTCTTGCTCCTGTTGTGCAGGAGTGCATTCCCTCAAGCGTTGGCGTATAGCCACCGCTGCTACCTCCCCTTTAATGTTAGCCAACATAATTGTTGATACCTGGGCAAAATTGTGTATCAATTTCATCCCTAAGTCCAGGGCAGGTTCTGCTCTGTATTCATTCTGTATTTGTTTCAATACCTCTGGTATTACTGCTATTGTGGGGGTATCGTGCGTTCTGGTATAAACGGCAGCGAAAACGTTTCCCCAAATAGTACAGTCCTCTATTGGGGGAGCTATCCCCATTGGCAAGCAAATTGTCAGTATTCTGTGTTTTTCTTGCAGGCCAGTGTGTGGAAAAACGGACTCAAGCTGTGTTATTTTCTGTGCTATCCAGAATGGCATTTGCTCACGTTTAGTGGGCATTCTTCCCATACCCGCGTTCAGCTTTTGTTGGGTGATTTTTGATGCGGTCCCTTGTATTTGACCAGCCTGAGTGACCCTTGTAGGTTGTAGTGTGAATGTTCGCATTACGAACTGTGTAAAAGTTCTGTATAGTTTTATTATTTCTTTGTGAAGTGAACATAAGTCTGCCGCTGGTAATGTATCAATATCTGGATTTGGTGTGGAAGCAGCTAGGACCATCCACGTCACTCCTCTGCTGAGCAGACAGAGTCTCACTTTTTCTGTGGTATGGGGGAGGGCACCTTCAAACCAATTTACATGCTCTTGGTACGTTAATGAGACTTCTATTTCCTCGTATGGGGAGTATTCATCTGGTATTTCATCTGGAGTATAAGAATGAAACGTATGTGTGATTGCATTTGCAGGAAGGAATTTAACCCAAGAATAGAACACCTCTGTCCTGTATGCCTTGTGTGCCTCAATCACAAAGTTTACGGTCCCACCCAATGATGAGACCCCATAATCTGCAAATTTTATAGTAAGTGCATTTCTGCAATTCTCTGAAATATTAAGTGCTCCTTCAAGCTCTGCTTCCTCTGCACAAGTGCCACTTGCACCACTCGTACCAGCGTCTCCTGTCTCAGACATCGTGAGAGGAAGTGTATAAGATAAGGGATAAGGTTTATGCACAATGTAGGGAACTATAATCCTTCAAGCTTGAACAAACCTACAGCCAATACATAGGATATACCTACTCAGCTTTCCCCTCCCTCCCCAGACGTCTCCGTCTCTGGGTGAATGTGAGCAGAGGTCTCTGAGAAAGCACGACTGAACTACTCAGATTTGACTGTTAAATAAGACCCAAACCACGTTGGGCGCCATGTCGTGTTGATCCCACAAATCTGCAGGATCTGCGCATTGACACCCCCGCAGGATATGTTATCCTATAGACCAGCTAGCTTGCAGTGCCACTATAAGCCCACAACCCTTACCAAGGAGCGAATAGTTTTCTGGCAACCACTGAACATGACACTCTTAAACCCCTCAGGGATCATGGAAACAGTGCAGTACTTTTTGCTCAGTCACTCATGCTTACTTATCCTCAGAGAGATACACAGAACAAACGATGAGGAAGTTTTCAATAAGCATTTATTGAACCAGTGTCATTCTAGTATAAAATGTATTTGCTGTGACAATCATTAGACAGACACATATGTATAAGATTACAAGCATCAACAGAGCAAATAAAAGGTAGAATCCTACCATGGTGCTAAAACAGTGAAATTATGCAAGCATATAGATATATGGCAGTAATCGAGCGTACTCCTAAGATGCAAACCCTAGCTAAGTGTACCAAAATGTCCCTGGCATGTATGTGGGAGTGAAGTCAAGAATTCCCCATGGAAAGGTCCAACCCCATTACCTAATGGGAGAGAACAAAGGACCCCGTCTTGGTCTCGAGTTGGACACCCCGCAAGGGATGTCAGACCACTGCGTGCTGGAACTGCATGCAAGACCTCAGGGTCTCATGTCAGCATGCAAGCTTTCTCCTCTGGTTTGCCCAGCGAAGATGTGGTGCTTATATACCCAAAAGGTACCCTCAGGGGGTCTACCTAAAATGATACTGTGGGCCTGTCGTTCAAGAATGATGATAGTGATGACACTCGTACAGAATTATTATACAGAAGATGGTAATCCTGCTGTGATACTAAGAATCCTTAAGTATAATAAATGAGGCTATCTTTTCGAAGAAAACCACACAACATTTATTCGGCACATGACTAGGTAAAAGGTCAGCGCCAAACTGTTATGTAGAGCAAGGAAGGACAAATGTAGGTTAGAGGTCGTGAATCTACCTAGGCCTATATTGGGGTACATTGGGGCTTACAAGCAGCAGCTCATACAAGCTCTGATATAAGCTCATAAGTGCGCTGTATCTTTGCAACCCTGTCTGACTGTCTTACTTTCCTTATTACTTTATTTCTTTCCTCTCCTTTTCTACCTGTTCATTATTTTTATGCTTTTTGCTTTCTTTCTTTCTTTCTGTCCTGTTTTCTTTCTTTCACTCCTTCTTTATTTCTTGCATTCTTTTTTTCTTTTTTCCTTCCTTCTTTCGTGCCTTCTTCCTTTGCCTCTTTCTTGCCATTTCCTTGTCTTCTTTCTTTCGTTCTTTCTTTTTTGTTACCTCTGTCTGTTCTTGTTTTTTCTTTTTCTTTCCTTGTGTTTTCCTTCTTTCTTTCTTTCATTCCTTGCTTTCTTTCTTTCCTTTTTATTCTTTTCTTGCCATTTCCTGCCTTCTTTCTGGCTTTCTGCTTTCTTTTTTCAATTTTTCTTTCTTTCACCTTCTGTCTTTTTCCTCTTTTATCTTTTTCATTTCTTTCTTCCTCTCTTTCTTTCTTTTTCTTTCTTTCTTTCTTTCTTTTTTCTTTCTTTCTTTCATTCCTTATTTCTTTCTCTTTTCTTCTTTCTGTCTCTCCTTCTTTCTATCGCTCTTTCCATCTCTCTTTTTCTTCTTTCTCTCTTTCTTTTGTCATAGTTATTTTCTTCATGCTTTCTTGCCTTCTTTCTTTTCTTCTTGATTTCTTTGTTTCCTTCTTGTTTTCTTCTTTCCTTGCCTTCCTTCTTCTGTTATTTTCTCCTCCCTTTTTTTCTATCCTCCTCTCTTTCCTGCTTTCTTTCCTTCTTTCTCTCCTTCTGTCTTGCCTTCTTTCTCTTCTTTCTCTCATTTATTCTGCTTTCTTTCTTGTCTTCTATCTTTCTTGTCTTTTTCCTATAGCAAGAGGCTGGCAGCCAATGCCAATCCATTTGGCTTTTTTAGGTGTGTGTTAGCCAAGACCCTTTGTTTTTAGTAAACGTATGTGTATAACATAGTTATGTATAAGTGTTGTCAGACAGACTTAATCTTTTAGTCTGTCTCATTCAAATTTGTGTACCATCCACTCCAACATGAATCAAGGGGCAATGCTTCAGTCAATTTCAGCCATTGGCTGACTTCAGTGTGTGTTACATCATGCTGCATTTTCACAATGAGCACATCCACACACAAAGCAGTTCCCTACTGTGCCAGGGATTGCTATGCTAATGTGTGCATTTTTAAGATCAAAAACATTCTTTTGCCCTTAGGCAATGTTTTTTTATTTTTTAGATTGATGATGAAGGCCTCACCAGTTCACAAACAAAAACATTTTGGAAAATACCTTGACAAAACAAAACAAGAATTACCAAAAGGCTGGCGGCCAATGCTAGACCTATTTGCTTTGTCAATGCTTGTTTTGGAAAGGTGGCCTGCACGCCACATGTCACAACTTGCTTTTTTGTGTGCCACTGTGTAGTCGGAAGGTGTTTTCAAGAAAATAATTTGAGAAAATAATAAAAAACACTAATGTATTGGCCAGATACTTTATGTTTTTTTAATTCTTCAGCTATCTGAGTGAGTGCCCCTCCCATGAGAGATTTTCCTAATCTGGGTGCCTTAAGGGTGGTATTGATTGTTAAAGTTTCAATGATCTGCAATATTTTTAATCCCTTCCTTGTTCAGTGTTGACGTTTTTCCTAAAAGAATGGGCTTGGGTGTTCATGGTAAAGATGCTGGATACCAATACACTCATATAATGTGTATTTGCAAAGTGCACTATCACCCACAAGGGTATCCTGGCCCTAAGCGGGTGTGTGCACCTAGCCCTGCCTATGCTAGGTTAGTAAATGAAAAGCCAGGTCTTCAGTTTCTTGCAGAATTCAAAAACAGAGAAGGTGGCTCTGATGTGGCGTGGGAGGTCGTTCCATGCTTTAGGAGCAATGTAAGAGAACGTCAGTCCCCCTTATCTGGTTCTGTGTATGTGTGGGATCTGTTCGAGTAGGAGTCCTGCAGAGCGGAGATGTCTGGGTGATTAATGGATCGAGATATCACTGTTCAGGTTGGTGGGGCCTCAGTTTTGTAGTTTCTTTGAGAGTGTTTGTGAGGAGTTTGAATTGAGCACATTTGTCATCGGAAGCCTGTGTAGTTCCCTGAGGTGCGGTATGATGTGACTTCTGTGAGGGACGTTGAGCATGGGTCTGGATGCCAAGTTCTGGATGGTGGGCATTTTAGCTTTTTTCTAACAATACTCTTCAGCAAGGGTGATAAGCTTCTTTGCAAACACTGATCAGTATCTGCAAGCACCATTGGAAAACCAAAAAAGTGAGCTAACACCTTTGAAAGGTGAGACCTATTGTTTTGCCAATGCTTGTTAAGCAATAATCTCGTCACTTACCTCATCACAGTTTTTGCTTCAGTTAACTGAAGAATTAAACATAGAATTGCAAATTGTATACATTAGAGCATTAAATATGCTTGCTTTTGAAGAATTCAATTATGCACTACCCACACAAGATGCAAAACCAAGTTTCAGAGTTCAGCATGCTATTAGTCTATCTAAATTACAAATCTTTATGCCTTTTTCCGCTGAAGTAGCATTGCTAAAATAACCTGAATTAATGTTTTCAAACAACCTCCTCCCACAGCATTAGATTGAAAGCGAGCCATTCTCAAATATTGAACTAACAATTTAGAGAGGGTGTTCTATACATCAATTCCTAAGCCATTTTATACATTTCCTCTTTGCCAATCTGGCATAATTTCGCAAATTTAACCTTCCTCAATCATTAGATGTACGACCCTATTTTGCATGCGCAAACCGATTTGCGACCCGTTTGCGCATGCAAAAGTACACAGGGCCATGTACAATCCCTAAATTGCGAGTCGCTATTAGGAAGGGGCGTTCCCTTCCCAATAGCGACCGCAAAGCCATGTATGAATGTTTTGCGACCGCAGCTCACTGGCCCGCCCTGATTGATATTGTGGGTACTTACTTTTTAATTCACGTGCACTACACAACTTTTATTATCTTGGTCCTGAGGAAGCGCCAATGACCTTTTCAGCAACATAGGCGCGAAACATGTAGACCTATCACTCCTGGGCATAATGTGCCCACTGGGACTATACCATATTTTTGGTTCTTACTCTGCCAAGGGATCTACTACATCTGACACCTCTTTTTTGAGATTTCACCTGGCAGTTTTAACCTATTATGCACGCACCCCTCTTACTCCTGTTATACTCCCACATAGGACCCACGTCTCCCCTGCCCCCACACACCCGCATGCACCATCCGGCGATATAAAAAAGATCTCCGACAAAGTGACCCTTCGGGGGACCCGTAGGGAGTTGCAGCGCCGGCCCTACGAGGAGCAAATGCCCAATGATGAAGCATGACACCCTTCGGGGTGTGTGAGGGCATCAGTTGATACGACTTGTTCTTTCCCTTTCACTGGTGGGCCCTCTTTTTCCTAGGAGTCTGTTTCTTTCCTTCTCTTTTCTTAAGGCGTTTGGGTTACTTTTTGCACCCTGCCTCAGGAACAGTGTCCTCCTTTTGTTTAAATGCATTATATATGGAGCATGGACACTGGACCATTAATGGCTCCTGGGTCCCCCCCTCCTTTTTTGTTGATAAAGTGACTTGAGAATGTCACAACTTTCTTGCCTCAAAGTTCTAGTATTGATTTGTGCTAAACTACAGCAGTTATTATCTGAGACAGCCTGCTGGCCTCCTGCCAGGAGGTGTGAAGTGCTCCCAGGAATGGGGAACAAAAGACATGTTGGTAGTAGGAGGTGTGACCTCCTCCTGACAGGATGGCTAGAGGTCTGTGACCATAGATGGCCCAACCTCAAAGGGGAACTCTGCTCTGACAAACAAATGCGAGTCACAATGTAGACGTCCACTCCCTTTGTCGAGCTAGACAGGATGACATCCCCCCCCCCCGGAGAGATCAAATCTGTTGCAGGACCTCAGGGCTGTGCCCATAGCTCGGAACATGGAAGAAAACACTCTGACATCTTGGATTTGAGCAGAGAGATATACTGTGAGATTGCTTAGTGCCAATCCCCCAGGAAATGATGTAAGAGTGGGGGGGTTGCCAGTGAGAATTTTTTCCCCATTGGTTAGGGAGTCCTCCCCACCCACAACCTTGAAACTGGCATAAAAGGTGCACCCCTGGGTACCAGCCTTAGAACACTATTGGACTCAGATGGACAGAAGAAGGACTGCACCTGATGAACCTGTGGACCTCCGATAAAAGGGCTGCACCAAGAAACACTCTGCCTGCTGAACCAAGACAGCATTTCAGAAAGAGAAGGTCTGCTTCTGCTGTTGACTTCGTGGAGCGAGAGAGAGACCCCAAGGGCTGGACCTGCTCCCCACTCGTCCCAACGAGTCCACCAGTGAGTGGACTCCAAGGGCTATTAGGCTAACCTCTTATTAAACTTCAAGAATACAACACTAAAGAAGCCCTGCATCTGCAAGAGCCCAGCTGGCAAGTAAGAACTGGATTTGCACTGGGCCCTGCTGGTGCACTCCAGGAGATTGAGTCCTAGCCCCCACAAGGACTTGAAAGATTAAATAATGTCACCTAACTCCCTCAAATTTGAGGAATTTTTAGCTTCTTTCTATGTCTAATGACCATCCTTTGAAACATCCCTATGAGTAGTGCCCCAACATATCTGTCAGGTGCCTAGGAGGTCCCAGGCCTTTGGTTGGTGCTAAAGTGTACTTTTTTCCCCGGGAAGGACTGCAACGTGTGAGCCTTTCACTCAAAGATAGCAGTTATTGATTAAAAAAACAGAGGCTCATGCACTACCGCTACTCAGCACACTGTCATTGTTGAAGACTCCTTAGGCCACAGACTTCACATTGCACCAGCTGAAAATGTTTTACGGTTTGTGGATAGCCTCACCTGCCCACTGATGCCAAGCCCATCACCGGATACCAGCTGCAGAGTTCCCCACCAACGAGCCTGTCAGCAAGAAAAAGAACCATAAAGAGATTCTAAGTGCAAAGGTAAAAGTTTGACAAGGTCTAACCTGGCCACTGCACTGGACCAACGATCCATTGCGGTCGGCCTGAAACTTTAACTTTGACTTTGACCCAGACCCTCACATTCAAGGCTCATAGACTATCACTACAAATGAAAAGCAGTGATTTATGAAACATTCTCACTGCATTGCAGTGATTTTTGAAACCATTAAGAAATCATAACTCTGGTTCCCTTCATCAGATTTTTGTTGTTTTGGTGTTTATTTAAATATAGAAACATATACTATTTTTATAAATTCAAGTGGGATTTTTTTGTGATGTGTTTGCTACTTATTGACTGATTATGTACCGATACATCTATTACACTTGTGTCTTTTGGCTTAAGTCTGGCTTCTCTGTTCCACAGCTACCCAGGATTGAACTAAGGGGCTCATTAGGATGGCGGTCGGAAAACCTCCCCGACTGCCATGGTAGCGGGAAAAGACCGCCCGCATGGACCGCAACATAACCGCCGGTCGCATTACGATGGCCCACGGTCGAAACCCGACTGCGGCGGTACGATCGCGGGCCTTAACATTGCGGCGGTTGCTGCTGCCCGCAGCACCGCCGCGATGTCCAAAGGAGAATGTCCTGCATTTCCCTGCACTGCGTGGCAGGCACTGCACAGTGCCTGCCACCTGGTACAGGGAAATGTAGGGGGGACCATGGGTACCCCCCTAGTGCACCCACACCCTCCCCAACACATTGGGGGCCCGCAAGGGGCCCCCGGAAGACAATCTCCGCCTGCCTTTCCATGGCGGTTTGACTGCTGCAGAAAGGCTGGCTACCGCCGGCATCATAATCGTGCTGGCGGAGCCTGCTCGGCACCGCCACCATTATCCCGGTCCTGCTCCGTCCGCCAGGCAGGAGTGCGGAAGGCAACCGGCGGAAAAGCGGCGGGCGGAATTTCCCACCGCCGCGGTCACCACCGCCATCCTAATCTGACCGGCGGTTTTCTGGCTTGCGATTGTGGGCAAATGTCTACCGCCGGCGCGGCGGTCGCCACCGCCGGCCCGGCGGTGGACATCCACCCGCCATCCTAATCAGCCCCTAAGTTTTAAATGAATGTAACCTAATTGGACCTGATAACAGAACAATTACATTATTTTATTGGCGAGGTCTCACAGCCGGTCTCACTAATAATTCACATTCTAACATAAAAGCCTTGGGAACTTGTTTGTAAGTCCTTACTGTCAGATGGCACACATATTCCTGGAGTAAAAAGAACCTGAGAGATTCAATATTGTCACTTAACTCCATCCAATTTGAGGAATTCTTTGCTTCTTCCAAAGTCCAATGACCACAATTTGAAAGATCCCAATGAATAACAACCACAAATTATCAGTCAGGCATGGGTTGTCAAGACCAATGGGGACCGCAGAAGAAGAGAGCCTCCACTCAACCAATTGTACTTGTTTCAGCAAGGCACCTTTGTGTTTTAAGTATGCCATACCCCTCAGAAACTCACTGACCATGACACTGCAGCATTCAGTGCTTAGACAAAACACATTGCCATCTATCGCCCACACTATGCAAGACCCAGCCCAAGGTATGTTGCTACATTTACATTCTATGATGTTAATCGCAAAAGGCATTTGAAGTTTGTACAGTTTTGTTTATACGCAAAGAATGTCTGCTTGCATCTTGTTGACTGAAGTCCTTTTGAACTCGTCCATTCTCCTCTCTGACAATCCTAGAAGAGACCTCATGAGGAAGTATTTGTGGTCGCACTTCTTCCAAAAGGGAGAAGTTTGTTTGAAGAGACACATAAACAGCAAAGGTGACAAGTGGGCTTGAGTGTGCTTTCCTTCAACACTTGGATGCTGGCAGCCTTGTTTTCTCAGGATATCACTGAAGAGATTAGTTAATTCTGGAATTGCTTGTGGGCATGATCTGCATCAAGACTTGTTACATTGATACTAATACAGACTTGGTTTCGGAGCTGATAGTTCTTTCTCTCAATTTTTTCCAGTTTATTTCCCAGTTCGACTAGTGAATGGCTTAGACGGATGTGCAGGTCGTGTTGAAGTCTATTACAACTTTTCCTGGGGCACGGTGTGTGATGACAACTGGGACCTCAATGATGCACATGTTGTTTGCAGAGAAATTGGCTGCGGATCAGCAGTGTCTGCTCCAGGGTCTGCTCACTATGGACAGGGCTACGGTCCCATCCACCTGGATGATGTGAACTGCAGAGGGTATGAGCATGCGCTGTGGACGTGTCCTCACAGAGGGATGGGCCTGCATAAGTGCGGTCACCATGAGGATGCCAGCGTCATCTGCTCAAGCAGTGAGTGTTCAATTAATGAAGCCCATTACTGACAGTATTCTGTAACAATTTATTACAATATGAAATGTAGATTTCTTGTTTTTTTTATTCAATGTCACATTTCAATAGTTGTTATGGAAAAGGAAGGACATACTGTTTTTAAAAAAAAAAAATCTCGAAGGGCAGAGAAGGCGTTAAATCGTATTGCGCTTGTTTTAGGTGCTCAGCGGAGGGACTTTGGTTCATCGCTGGTTTAGCAGAAGAGTGCTGTCATGACCATGCTTGGACAGTGTTCCCATAACCATGCTGGGTCATGGGCAGTAGTGCCTCAGAGAGAAGAGAGGTTGTAGCATTGTGCTGGGACAATCGGTAAGGAGGAAGGCCTCGAAAGAAGAGAGCCTTCTGGTTTGGCTAACAGTGAAGCCAGGTTGCACCACTACACATCACAACTGCAACATTACTGTCCACTGAAAGCACTGCCTATTACATAAGAGAAACTTCTAATGTCAGTAAAATCCTCACATCTAAATTTAGGTCTGTGTAGTCACTAAACACATAGGCAACGATTTTCATCTGGTTTCTCCTGTGCTGGCTTTAAACCTGCCTCCCGCTGGGACTGAAATGTAATTTGTGGTAGAGCAGTAATTTGTACCCCCGCTGTATTTTCATGGGCATGTGTATTCCACTGCCTGCAGTAAGAAATTAGTTCATTACTATCAGATATTACTCTCAGTGGGGCATTGCTGCACAGCAGCAATTTAGAGTTAGAGTTATTTTTGTCTGAGAGGCTAAGGATTTCCATTGCCCAGCGGTGGTATGACTGAGGGTGATCACACTTGTGAGGTATGTGACTGTATGTACATGCAATGGTGACTTTATGTGACAGTATTTGTGCAAACTGATGAGCTTATTTGATAGTATTGTTTCTTATAGCCACCCAGGTCCAGAAATGGTCCTGGGTGTCAACTGGCTGGACTGCATTCCAATTATTTTTTTTGCCCACTGTGACGCTCCAATAGCGACAGTCCAGCCAAAACCGCCAGGCAACGCCCCCTCAGAACGCTAACCCAAGCAATTTGAGAGTGGCTTCTGCCATGTTCGGACTCATCAGTAAGGTTTAGCTTGGTTCCTAGCTCAGTGGGCATATGTCCGGCATCTATATTCCCATCCCTAGGGGATCTGGCAGGCAGCTCGGCCTGGACAATTCCTATTGGAGCAGATCCATGGCTAGTCTACAGTAGAAAACCACAACATTCCATCCTAGAGCAGGGTCGCTTGATACACAGGTATTTCTGCATTATAGGGTTTAGCATGTTTTACTCCTTGTCGTGTCTTTTTACCATTTATCACTAAAGTTGAATTTAACTAAATGCAATTTATGTGGATTTGGAGGTCTTTTGAGAAATGGGGTACAGAGGTTCCTTAGAGGAGTCTGAGTAGATGGGTCTCTAGATGGGCCTTGTGAGGGTTATCAGGCTGAAGGTAGTTGTGTTTTGCATTATATGTTATGTCATACCATATCATGTGGTCATGTTATATCCTGTCATACAATGGCGAATTCTTCAAAGCCTCCACACATATTCAGTAGGTCATAGACATAGGTCAAAGGAGAAAAGCTTCAGCGCAGATTATGATGAGGGAAAAGGCATTTTTGTCAAGAGAGAGAAAACTAAGAATTGGGGGTTCTTGTGTGAGAAAACCAATGACATGAATAGATAAAGGCCCTAAACATCTCCTGAATAGTACCTACTGAAGTAACGGATCGCTGTGGGGAATATTTTGTTCCTTTTTCCCTTTGCTTTCAACAGACCTCTGGCTTGATGATTAACCCCTTCGCTGCTATGCCTTTTCCCCCCTGTGCTAAGCCTTTTTTTGGCTATTTGGGGTAGTTCGCGCTTAGGCCCCTGTAACGTTTTGACCTCATAAGGTATCCACGCCAAATTTGCGTCTTTTTCTTCCAAAATCATGGGGATTTTAAAGGTACCCAGGGTTTGATGATATATATATATATTTTTTTAAATAGGAAAAAAGTGCTGCAGATGAAAGCGTCTGGTTTTTTCCTGCAAATGGTATCAACAAATGGTTTGTGGTGCTGAAATCACCATCTTCCCAGCTTTCAGGGACTGACAGACGTTTGTCAGAAAACCAACATTTTTGGCATTTTACTGGGACATAGCTTATTTTTGCTATTTTTTGTGCTTTCATCTTCCTTCCAGTTAATGGTATAAATGGGTATGAAATCAATAATGGATCCAGAAAAGCTATACATTTCTGAAAAGTAGACAACATTCTGAATTCAGCAAGGGGTCATTTGTGTAAATCCTTCAAGGTTTTCACATAGAAACTAACAGTTGAAAATAGCAGAAATTGAAAATGAGGTGAAAAAAACAGCCATTTGTGCCAACGTTTTCGCCTGTAACTTCTTCTAAGTATGACTGATTTTTGATAGCAATATACCATAACATTTGCTGGACCATTCTTGTTGTGGGGATATATAGGACTTGTAGGTCCACCAAGGACCCGAGGAACCCAGAGCCAATAACTGAGCAGCATCTTGCAATGGTTTTTTATTGTGTACCGGGTATATAGCAATTCATTTGGGAAAATATAAATAGTGAAAAATCGGTCTGAAAGACACCTATGTATTTATGAAATGGGAACAAAATGTAGAGTTTAGAAACAGTAGCTATTTGCACTTCTCCGAAATTGTGGGTACCCATACTAGCATGTGAATTATAGGACATTTTTCAAAGTGACTTCGTTTTTACACATTGTCTTACATTTGGAAGGCAGAAATGCATCGAAAGTCAATAGGTAATAACAGTTGGTCTACAATTCTGTGTTCCACTAAGTCTCCTGATAAAAATGGTACCTCACTTGTGTGGGTAGGTCTAGTGCCCGCGAAAGGAAACGGCCCAAAACGCAACGTGGACATACCACATTTTTACAGTGAAAACTGACCCTTTTTTTGCAAAGTGCCTAGCTGTAGATTTTGAACCCTAGCTCTGCCTGCACCTAGGGAAACCAAGCAAACCTATAAATTTTTGGAAACTACACACGCAGGGGTATCCAGAATGGGGTAACTTGTCTGGCTCTCACCAGGTTCTGTTACCCAGAATCCCTTGCAAACCTCAAACTTTGTAAAAAAAAACAAATTTTCCTCACATTTCTGTGATGGATAGGTCAGGAATCTGTGTGGAACCACAAAATATCACTGACTCCGCATTTCCCAAAGTCTTCCGATAAAAATGGTACCTCACTTGTGTGGGTAGGCCTAGTGCCTGTGACAGAAAACGGCTCAAAACGCAACGTGGAGAAACCACATATTTACAGTGAAAACTGACCCTTTTTTTGCAAAGTGCCTAGCTGTAGATTTTGAACCCTAGCTCTGCAGGCACCCAGGGAAACCTAGCAATCCTATACATTTTCGAAAAGTAGACACCCAGGGGAATCCAGGATGGGGTGACTTGTATGGCTCTCACCAGGTTCTCTTACCCAGAATCCCTTGCAAACCTCAAACTTTGTAAAAAAAACACATTTTCCTCACATTTCTGTGATGGTAAGTTCTGGAATCTGCGTGGATCCACAAAATTCCATGCACCCCACAATCCCCAATGTCTTCCGATAAAAATGGTACCTCACTTGTGTGGGTACACCTAGTGCCCGCAACAGGAAACGGCGCAAAACGCAACATGGACACACCACATTTTTACAGTGAAAACTGACCCTTTTTTTGCAAAGTGCCTAGCTGTAGATTTTTAACCCTAGCTCTGCCGGCACTTAGAGAAACCTAGCAAACCTATAAATTTCTGAAAACTAGACACACAGGGGAATCTAGGATGGGGTGACTTGTCTGGCTTTCACCAGGCTCTCTTACCCAGAATCCCTTGCAAACCTCAAAGTTTTGTAAAACAAACACATTTTCCTCACATTTCTTTGATGGAAAAATCTGGAATCTGCGTGGATCCACAAAATTCCACTCACCTCGCATTTCCCAACTTCTTCCAATAAAAATGGTATCTCACTTGTGTGAGTAGGCCTAGTGCCCGCGACAGGAAACGGCCCAAAACGCAACGTGGACAAACCACATTTTTACAGTGAAAACTGGCCCTTTTTTTTGCAAAGTGCCTAGCTGTAGATTTCGAACCCTAGCTCTACCGGCACCTAGGGAAACCTAGCAAACCTATACATTTTTGAAAACTAGCCACCCAGGGGAATCCAGGATGGGGTGACTTGTCTGGCTCTCACCAAGTTCTGTTACCCAGAATCCCTTGCAAACCTCAAACTTTGTAAAAAAAAAAAAAACATTTCCTCACATTTCTGTGACGGAAAGTTCTGGAATCTGCGTGGATCCACACTTGTGTGGGTAGGCCTAGTGCCCGCGACAGGAAACAGTGCAAAATGCAACATGGACACACCACATTTATAAAGGGATTTTTTCTCAGCTAAATTTGAGGTTTGCAGGGGATTCTGGGTAGAGAAACGTTGGGGGATCCATACAAGCAATACCTCATTGGACTCCCCAGGTTATCTGTTTTCAGAAATGTGTGGGTTTGGTAGGTTTTCCTAGATGGCCATGAGCCCGGGACCAAAAAACAAGGTGCAATCCCCTGCAAAACCAGGTTGTTTTGTGATAGGTAATTTTGAAGTCTCCACAGTAAGATTTGGGCCATTTTCTGTTGCAACCACTATGCCTACCCACACAAGTGAGGTACCATTTTTATCGGGAGACCTGGGGGAATGCTAGGTGGTAGGAAAGTTGTCTCAGCCCTGTGATCCCACAACTTTCCCACACAGATATTTGAGAAAAATTCGATTTTTTCTGCAAATTTTGAGGTTTGCAGGGGATTCTGGGTAGGGAAACGTTAGAGGATCCACGTAAGCCATACCTCCCTGGACTCCCAGGGTGTCTAGTTTTCAGATATGTGTGAGTTTGGTAGGATTCCCTAGATGGCGGCTGGGCCTGGTGCCAAAAACCCGGGTCCGCCCCCTGCAAAAGCAGGTCGTTTTGTGATATGTCATTTTGATGTCTCCACAATACGTTTTGGGCCCTTGCCTGTCGCGGGTACTTGACCCACCCACACCAGTGAGGTATCATTTTTATCGGAAGACTTTAGGAAATGCGGGGTGGGTGGAATTTTGTGGATCCACGCAGATTCCAGAACTTTCCATCACAGAAATGTGAGGAAAATTTGTTTTTTTTTACAAAGTTTGAGGTTTGCAAGGGATTCTGGGTAAGAGAATCTAGTGAGAGCCACACAAGTCACCCCATCCTGAATTCCCCTGGGTGTCTAGTTTAAAAAAATGTATAGGTTTGCTAGGTTTCCTTAGGTGCCGGCAGAGCTAGGGTTCGAAATCTACAGCTAGGCACTTTGCAAAAAAAGGGCCAGTTTTCACTGTAAAAATGTGGTGTGTCCATGTTGCGTTTTGTGCCGTTTCCTGTCGCGGGCACTAGGCCTATCCACACAAGTCAGGTACCTTTTTTCTCTGAAGACTTTGGGGAATGCAGGGTGGGAGGAATTTTGTGGATCCATGCAGATTCCAGAACTTTCCATCACAGAAATGTGAGAAAAATGTGTTTTGTTTACAAAGTTTGAGGTTTGCAAGGGATTCTGGGTAAGAGAACCTGGTGAGAGCCACACAAGTCACCTCATCCTGGATTCATCTGGGTGTCTAATATTTAAAAATTTATAGGTTTGCTAGGTCTCCCTAGGTGCTGGCAGAGCTAGGGTTCAAAATCTACAGCTAGGCACTTTGCCGAGAAAGAGTCTGTTTTCACTCTAAAAATGTGGTGTGTCCACGTTGCATTTTGGGCCGTTTCTTGTCGCTGGCACAAGGCCTACCCACACAAGTGAGGTATCATTTTTATCGAAAGACTTTGGGGAATGCGGCGTGGGTGGAATTTTGTGGATACACGCAGATTCCAGAACTTTCCATCACGGAAATATGAGGAAAATGTGTTTTTTTTTTTTACAAAGTTTGAGGTTTACAAGGGATTCTGGGTAACAGAACCTGGTGAGAGCCACACAAGTCAGCCCATCCTGGATTTTCCTGGGTGTCTAGGTTTCAAAAATGTATAGGCTTGCTAGGTTTCCCTAGGTGCTGGCAGAGCTAGGGTTCAAAATCTACAGCTAGGCACTTTCGAAAAAGGGGTCAGTTTTCACTGTAAAAATGTGGTGTGTCCACGTTGCGTTTTGAGCCGTTTCCTGTCGCGGGCACTAGGCCTACCCACACAAGTGAGGTACCATTTTTATCGGAAGACTTTGGGGAACCCGGGGTGAGTGAAATTTTGTGGATCTACGCAGATTCCAGAACTTTCCATAACAGAAATGTGAGGAAAATATGTTTTTTTTACAAAGTTTGAAGTTTGCAAGGGATTCTGGTTAACAGAACCTGATGAGAGCCAGACAAGTCACCCCATCCTGGATTCCCCTGGGTGTCTACTTTTTAAAAATGTATAGGTTTGCTAGGTTTGCCTAGGTGCCGGCAGAGCTATGGTTCAAAATCTACAGCTAGGCACTTTGCAAAAAGGGGTCAGTTTTCACTGTAAAAATGTTGTGTGTCCAAGTTGCGGTTTGCGCCATTTCCTGCTGCGGGCACTAGGCTGACCCACACAAGTGAGGTATCATTTTTATCTGAAGACTTTGAGGAATGTGGGGTGAGTGGAACTTTGTGGATCTGCACAGACTCCAGAACTTTCCATCACAGAAATGTGAGGAAAATGTGTTTTTTTTTTTACATAGTTTGAGGTTTGCAAGGGATTCTGGGTAATAGAACCTAGTGAGAGCCACACAAGTCACCACAACCTGGATTCCCCTGGGTGTCTAAGTTTAAAAAATGTATAGGTTTGCTAGGTTTCCTTGGGTGCCAGCTGTGCTAGGACACAAAATCAACAAGTAGGCACATTCCGAAAAAACAGTCAGTGCCTAGTGGGCTTTCTGCCGACCTGGGAAGGGGGGAATCGAGGGCTATCGCCCCGATATGCCCCCAAGGGGGGCAGAAAGACTGTGGCTATTTTTTGGGGGTGGGGACATTGGGATGCCCATTCTGGGCAGCCCCCACCCCTAAGTATATAAAAGCCAGCATAATCGCTGGCGCCTAGTGGGCTCTGCCCCCCGGAGGTAAGATCAGGGACTACTGCCCCATCTGCCTCCTGGGGGGGGCAGAAAGACTGTGGCATCTTTTTTTGGGGTTGGGGGCATTGGCATACCCATTCTGGGCAGCCCTCACCCCTGAATTTTGAAACAAATGTACCCCTGGTGCCTAGTGGGCTTTCTGCCCCCAGAGGGGGCAGATAAGGGGCTATTGCCCTTATCTTCCTCCCGGGGGTCTGAAAGACTGTGGCAATTTTTTGGCAGTGGGGGTGGGGGTATTGGCATGCCCATTCTAGGCAACCTCCACCCCTACGTATAAAAAAAACCCTGGTGCCTAGTGGGCTTTCTGCTCCCCCGGGGGCCAAATCAGGGGCTGCTGCCCCTATCTGCCTCCTGGGGGGGTAGAAAGACTGTGGCATTTTTTGGGGAGGGCTGGGGCATTGGCATGCCCATTCAGGGCAGCCCCCACCCCGAAGTTTGGGTAAAAATATCCCTGGTGCCTAGTGTGCTTTCTGCCCCTCCTGGGGGGCAGATAAGGGGCTATTACCCCATCTGCCTCCTGGGGGGCAGAAAGGCTGTAGCATTTGTTTTTGGGGTGGGGGCATTGGCATGCCCATTCTGGGCAGCCTCCACCCCTACGTATATATAAAAAGAATCCCTTGTGCCTTGTGGGCTTTCTTCCCCCCCTGGGGGGTCAGATCAGGGGCTACTGCCCCCATCTGCCTCCTGGGGGCAGAAACACTGTGGCATTTTTTTTGGGGGGGGCATTGGCATGCCCATTCTGGGCTGCCCCCACCCCGAATTGTTGGAAAAAAAAATCTCTGGTGCCTAGTGGGCTTTCTGCCCCCCCGGGGGGGCAGATAAGGGGCCATTGCTCCATCTGCCTCCCAGGGGGGGGCAGAAAGACTAGCATTTTTTTTAGGTGGGCGCATTGGCATGCCCATTCTGTGAAGACCCCACCCCTACGTATATAAAAATAGGGGTATTTTTCTTTCTTTGGGGGGGTAGGGTGTACAAAAAGTTATCCCTGGCGTCTAGGGTGCTTTTTGCCCCCCCGGGGGGCAGATTGGGGGCTACTGCTCCATTTTCCCCCAGGGGTGTCAGAAAGACAGTTTGTGGCAATATTTTATGGGGGAGCAAAGGCCCTTACCCAAGGGGCCGCTCCCCCCCTCCCTGGTCTCTAGTGGGTGGATCCCTGCTTGTGGATCGCCCTCCTGGGGCGATCCTCAAGCAGGGATCCACAAGGGAAGGGTACCATTGGAAAGGGGAGATTCTCCCCTTTCCAACGATACCTCTCCCATGTGTTTTGGTGCTTGGGGGGCTGAGATAGCCCCACAAGCACTGAAACTGTGAAACTGTGAAACTGAAACTTAGTTTCAGTTTTGTTTTCATTGTAATGACGACAGCGTACCATGCGTGCGATCGTCATTACAATGAAAACACAAACCATGCTTTGGGAGGTTGGGGAAGCTTTTCCCCACCTCCCAAAGCCAAAAAAAAAGGGAAATCCCTCCGCTGTTTACAGCAGAGGGATTTTTTGCAAGTGTGCTCATGACGGAATGGTTCCGTCATGAGCACACTTGCACTTGTGCTTATGACGGAACCATTCTGTCATGAGCATGGAAGGAGTTAATCAATAAAGAACAAGTGTGTGGCAAAAAGGTCTCAGCTTTTATTCCCTACATATCCTAAGGGCTGTCACTTTGGAACTAGGGGAGTGGTAGCACTGTTGAAAAGTTACGTATATGTATTCTTTGCAGCATTTTTCAACATGTAATAGGTGGCAAGTCATTGAAGCATGACACACTGACCTTGTATTGCTCACTGTGCTTGCAGACTTTCTTTCTTTCTTCTCTCAATTTAATGTATTTTAATTCTACTTGATTTATTAGATCAGAGGTATTCAGAGTGAGGGTCCCCACCAATCCCGTTTGAAGCTCAAAACCATATCAAGGCAGCCGTGAGACACACACAACAAAGACAATTTATAGACGATGAATGTTGCTCCTGCTTCTGTATTAGGACGTAAACAGGATACCAAACAACGTCTAACAAGCACAGTCTTTAATTGCAGTCAATGAACGTCTTAGACAAGGTGTCAGAACTCACAAGCACAGCTCACACTTGCTCCCTAGACTCAGCAGAACATAAGGGGAAACCAAAGTGCAGTTTGCCTTGTGACATCACAAGTTAGCAAAGAGATCTCAAAGCGTACTAAGGGGTCAATTCTGATGTCGTTCGGAAGTACTCCGAATCGGTTTTGGGTTTGTTGAATCCGATCCGGAGCCCTTGTTACCGACCGATCCCTTCCCAGTTCCGAGCGACCAAGTACGATGCCTGGAAACCATTCGGGCTAACCGAATCGGTTCCGAAAGGCATCCGGACAGGACAAGCCTTTCCGGAGCCGATTCGTACAGCTCTATGGATTTGGTTTCCGTACGAGCGAGTACGATGACCGATCCGGACAGCCTTTCTAATTCGGTTTGCCCGGAATGAAATGGCTGCCGGAATCGGTCTTTGGGGTCCGTAGCAGGCCCCCCTTAACCCGGGGCCCTCCGAATAAGGCCCATGGGGGTACCCATGGGTCCCCCCTTTCCAACCATGCACAGTGTGGCAGGCACCATGGGGTGCCCGCAACAGGATGCCAGGGTTTCCCCAACCACCCCTTTCTTCAATGGGAGCCTGTGTCCACGTTCAGAACACAGGCTCCCTTTGAAGTCAATGGGAGTCCAACCGAATCGGATCCGGATGCATAGGGATGCATCATACTGGTTCAGCTGGACTCCCCCGATCCGAGTTGTATGGAAAGCATTCCTGAACCGATTCGGTCGGCATGCTTTCCAAACGAGATTGGAATCGGGCCCTAAGTTATTATGGCCCCTGAAAAAATGGTTAACTAAGAGAAACTGAACAAAATATACATGCTACCAGAAAAATAAAAGCAAGAAAACACATATGCTATATCCTGCCTTTAATATACGCATATCTGTACACCAGCTCCCCTTCACTGCTTGGCTTAGTGCCATTCTCCTGGTTGCCTGACTGTCTGTTCCTGTCCTCTGTGCCCGTCATTGTGACTGTTAGTGTTCCTGTTTATTTAGTTAGTGCCTGATTTTGTGTTTTAGTGTTTGTTCAGTTAGTGCCTGATTCTGAGCCTCTTGTTGTTCAGCGAGCCTCACTGCCTGCTTCACGCTGATTGCCGTTCCGGCCTCCCACGCCCCTCCCAGGACCCTCTTAATGGAGGCCTCAGTATGGCCGTGCAGCGTACATGCACAGCGGGCATGCCACTGGTGCACCAAAGGCAAGCCTGTCTGTGCCTGTTTGCGTCAAGACCATGCTCAAATCCCTGGATCCCGGCCATCTGTTGTTGCATATCTCCATGCACCACCAGAGGACCTTTCTCCTTCCAGCACTGCCACTTCACCTGCAACACAGAAGCAACCAACAATGCCAGACACTACGAACACAACTGCATCCACCATGTTGACCAAGACCCCCAATGCACAACTCCAGTGCATTCTACTCAACGCACGATCGCTCGGCAAACAGGCCACTGAGATCTGCGGCACAGCCTCACCCCTCACCCCAGACATCTTCCTCACAGAGACCTGGCTGAACCCCGCTTCCACACTAAACATCGCCATTGTCACACCTGAAGGCCACAAGATAACACATGTGCACTGAATCAAAAAAGTCTGTGATGAAATTGCCAATATGTACAAGGACACCATCCGCTGCACAACCTCCTCAGACGACTCAATCCTGATAATGGAGGATCTCAATTTCCAACTTCACACAGATGGAAAACACACCCTCACATAAAGACCACTGGGATCAAGCCCCAGCTTCTGCAATGTCATCCATGACCTCATCGCCCCTTTAGCCATCAACTTCGAGCACTACATTTTCCTAGGGGATCTTAACTTCCACCTCGATGACCCCAACAACACCAACACAACCAACCTTCAGGAAAGCATGAGCAACAACAGCCTCAAACAACTTGTCACCGTACCCACCCACATCCCAGGACACACGCTAGACCCCATTTTTACGTCCAGCTATAGACTATAGCTATACAACGACCTCTCACAGCTCACCTGGACCTGCCACTACAGTGTCCACTTCAGGATGTACCAAAGCTGGCCCCACACCCCCCAGCTCCATGCGCAGAAACTGGAAAAAGATATTAGAAGAACAGTGGTAAAACTCTCTCAACTCCCACCTCCCAGACACAACATCCGACTCACAAAAGGCTGCGAAGAACTTTTCACCTCATCCTCCTAAACATGTCAGCCTCCTTCAACACTGTCTCCCGCCACATCTTGATCAACAGATTCCACCAAATCGCAGTTTAGAGAGATGCCCTCAAATGGGTCACCTCATACCTCACTGGAAGAACCCAGAGAATCCGTCTCCCACCTTTCACCTCGGAACCCAAGAAGATCATCTGCGGTGCCCCACAAGGATCGTCCCTCAGCCCACCCTCTTCAACACGTACATGACCACCCTGGCCAACGTCGTCAGATCACATGGACTCAACATCATCTCCTATGCCAACAACACCCAGCTCATGCTCTCACTGTCAGGAGACTCCTCCACCACCAGAGCCAACTTCCACAGATGTATGATGAACATCACCGACTAGATGAAGGGTCAACTGTCTTACGCTCAACAAGGACAACACAGAAGTTCTCATCTTTGGGAACACCACCTCACCATGGAATGACACTTGGTGGCCTACTGAACTCGGCCCTTCCCCTGCCCCGACAGACCATGCCCGCAACCTCTGCATCATCTTGGACAGCAAGTTATCTATGCAGAAATGGGTGAACGCTGCCTCGTCCGCCTGCTTCCACACCCTACGCGTGCTCTGTAAAATTTTCAGGTGTCTCCCAAGCAAAACTAGAAGGACCATCACTCAGGCCTTCATCACCAGCAGGCTAGACTATGGCAAAACTCTCTATGTAGGAATCACTACATACCTCCTCAAAAGACTACACACAATACAAAATTCTGCAGGAAGGCTCATCCTCGACCTCCCCAGATAGACTCACATCACTCCGCACCTCAAGACGCTACACTGGCTACCAATCCAAAAAGGGGCCAGTTCAAGATGTTGACCCACATGCATCGAAAGCTCTGCACAATGAAGGACCAGAATACATCAACAAACGAATGACCTTCCACCAATCAACAAGACATATGTGATCTGCCTTCCTCTTCTTCGTAGACACCCCCGGATACACAGAGCCAACAGGGGTGGACGCTCCTTTTCTCACCTGGTGGCCAAAGCCTGGAATGACCTTCCCCTGCACCATAGGACAACCTCTTTGCTCTAGGAATTCAGGAAAGGACTCAAGACCTGGCTGTTCGAATGACCAGAGCACCACAAAAACAGCTAACAACTGCAGTGCCTTGGGACACTCACGGGTGATTTGCCGCAATTTATAAATCGTGATTGATTGATTGAGAAGGATCATGGATATTCTATAATATGTTGTGTAACACATATGCTGGTACTTACGGTCTAAATGACCAATTAAATATCATACAATACAAACTGATATTTTGCATTCATTCATATCACTACTTACTTGCAGGTTACAGTACGGTGCATATGGTACGCTGGCACAGATACTAAACTGCAGAACTATGGTAAAAAGTGCAGATAAAAACAACGGGCCCGATTCACAGAACTAACTTAAGACAAAACCCTAAACTTACTACCATTTTGGTATTCACAGAAGGCACTTACTCATTTTGGTATTCACAGAAGGCACTTACTCATTTTGGTATTCACAGAAGGCACTTACTCATTGATGAGTAAGTGCCTTATGTGAATACCAAAATGAGTAACCTACTCATTTTGAGTAACTTACTCATTTTGAGAAACTTACTCATTTTGGTATTCACAGAAGGCACTTACTCATCAATGAGTAAGTGCCTTCTGTGAATACCAAAATAAGTAAGTGCCTTCTGTGAATACCAAAATGGTAGTAAGTTTAGGATTTTGTCTTAAGTTAGTTCTGTGAATCGGGCCCAATAAGTAGAGATATGTGCATTTGAAAATATATGTGTATATGTGTGATGAAAGCTGCTGCATAGGAGAACAGCAGCATCCCTTGGCAGGACTTCAAGCCAGGATTTTCCTTCAATCACAGTTGTGCTCTACTCTATTAGATGCAGATCAGTGAAGTGCCTTTCTGCAATCTCTGTGATGGTGTCTGGAGACACAACAAGCTGAGGAAAAGACAATGACCACATAGCCTATGTCAACTATGGCATGGTGCCCCTTAATCTATCTGGGGTATGAAAGAGGCTCTGTGTGCTCCTGGAGGGTATATAAAGAGCTCTAAGGATCAGAGCAGGAACCGAAGAACTGGGGATACCTCTTAGTGGACACAGAAGGGGGTTGAGGTTAGGCTGAGGTGTTTTGAGGTTAACTGAGAGTCAGCAGATATATTCTGAGGGCCATTTGAGGAGCTCTTCAAGACAGAATGAGTTCCCTAGGAGCCTGTAGAGTTAGGTTACAGGACTCAAGTGTCCAGAAGTTCTGGCAATACTTGAGGGTTCAGAGAATCACTCAGGGACAGTTAAGCAACTCTTTTGGTCCTCAGATGGCTGTAATGATTGGTATGCTAGACTGAGGTCTGGTTGAGGCAATCTATGGGAAGGAAGAGGCTCCGTAGAGCAGAGTACTCTCAAATTGTGTCCAAAAGATATAGGTCCCACTCAGGAATTCAGAGTGTCGATTGTTGGTCCCTAACCACAGTCTGAGGGTCATAGGAGGGTGTCTAAGGACTCACATGCAGTACATAAGGATGGCTGCAGACTAATTTCTGGTTAGTTGTGGTCTCACATGGGACCTCATAAGTTTATCTGAAGCTCTTTAAGGGTGCAACTATTCCTCCTATGTTTTAGAAGCATATAAGGACAATCTAGAAACTTTTGGTGGGTTGCTTATATTTCCCTTCTACAAGATCCATCCCTGCCCAAAACACTGATTTGACACGTCCCAATTTTGCAAGTGTGGGACTACAAAGGAGCACCCTTCACTTTCCCCATGACTTCTGAGTGGAGGTGCTCAATACAGTTTAACTCTTTGAAAATGAGGATCTCGAAGGTGTAAGGCTGAAGAATGAACAGGCAGAAACTGTAGAATAGTGATCAGCACGTTAAAGATTTAGCAGAAATGTACACATGACTGAAAAATGAGGCCATGGGATCTGGCAACACTACATTCTCAGAACTAATTCCCGTCACTGATGTCTGAGACGGGAAATGATGGACAGTGTCTCTACAGGGCTGGAAAGATATCATATATGAACTGTTGGTTATTGCTGCTAAACTTTATTGGAGATGGAAGCTGTTTTATTTTATTTAATGTATTAATAGATTAATAAGACCTGGTCTGAAATCCAATGATCATATTCATCATGGATTGCTTTTCCCTTTATAATAATTTGATTGAGGGCACCTATAAATGACATTCAGCTGTATTTTTCTGATTTTGATTTTGCTGCCTTTTCCGATTACAGGTCACTCAACAACTACAATGCCAACAGCCGGTAATTATGATACATTTTCTTATGATTGTGTGCAGTGTAAATTAGTGAGTGCAAATATCTATGATAACACAATGTTTGCGTAATAAGTGATGAGACTCATATGGTGGGAGGAGAATAACAATAGGCCAGGTCGACACACAGCTGTACTGAGAGCATTGCAGTGCCAAGAAAGAAGATTACTGAAAAAAAACTGTACCCCAACTACCTTTTTCTGAGGTAGAACTAATGACCAATTGTGGCAGAATAAACTGCATCTAAGATGTCACTGGCAGAAGGAGCTTTGTGAAAATACAACTCCATAACAAAAGACTCATTGGCTGGTTTCCATACTAGATAAATGTAGTGCGATCTGTGAGAATAGAAGTAAAATAAATTAAAAATATTAATTTAGTAATATTTTTTAATTCGATATATGTCTAGAATATGTATATTAATATATATGTTTGTTTTAATTTTTTTAAATAATAATCATTGTTATATTTTTTTGAAAAAAATTATTAAATATATATATTTTTTGATTATATTAGTATTCTTCTTTAATTTATTTAATGCTTATTATTTAAATTTTTCTATGTTTAAAAAAACAATATTTAAGACAACTGTATTAGTGAAAACGATATTTTTTCTCTCAATATTTTTGTAATTTTAATTATAAGTATAGGGAGTCGATATTTTTAAAATCAATATTTTGTCGTGAACCGCACAATAAAGACTTTGTTGCAGAGGAATAGCCATGGGAAAGGAGACCAGACATGACTCGGAAGCAGAGAGGTAGTCAAACCTCTCAATAATGGCAGATGGTTTAGAGTGCGTATTAGATTGCATGGCCGATTATCCATAGAGAGCAAAGACACAGATACGAATCAGAGAGTTTAGCAGTATTTGAGAAAGATCTGTAAACATAAATGAGAATTGAAGAAATGGGCACAGCATTTTAATAATTGGATTGAAGGCACCCATAAATTATATTCAGCTGTATTTTTCTGATTATGATTTTGATTTTGCTGCCTTTTCCGATTACAGGTCACTCAACAACTACAATGCCAACAACTGGTAATTATGATTCAATTTTCTTATGCTTGTGTGCGGTGTAAATTAGCGAGTGCACTGCCAGTTCACAAAAAAGCAAATATCTATGAAGGGCAATTTAAGATGAACAGAAATGATAACAAAATGTTCGCGTGATAAGTGATGAGACATATGGTGGGAGGAGAATCACAATAGGCCAGGTCGACACACAGCTGTACTGAGAGCATTGCAGAGCCAAGAAAGAAGACTACTGGAGAAAACAAAATGTACCCCAAATACCTTTTTCTGAGGTAGCACTAGTGACCAATTGTGGCAGAATAAACTGCATCGAAGATGTCACTGGCAGAAGGAGCTTTGTGAAAATACAACTTCATAACAAAAGACTCATTGGCTGGTTTCCATACTTGATAAATGTAGTGAGATCTATGAGAATACAAGTACAGGGTGTCCTGATGAAGGTGTAATAAAACATTAATATGTGTATGTATCTTTCATTTATGCTTTTTCTTTTTTTTGAATGTGCGTTTGTCAGAACTGCTATGATCAGAGACAGGAAAGATGATGAATAATGCAAATACTTAGGAAGTCCTTTTGAGTTTGGCTGAATGGGAGCACTTCTGCATATCATCTGTGCTACTGCTCGGCAAAACATACTATCCTCTTGCTCTAAATGGAGTAAGGGAAAGCACTTGACTTATGACTGGTGGATTCTCAGCTGGCTCTGCTGGAGGGAATTTTTGTCCTGATGGCTCAAGCCCCAGTGGGCCTGCCCAGTCATAGTGGTAATCAAGAGATCAAAGAGGTAGGTAGTTGACCTAAAGATGCACAATCAAGACTTTGTAGCAGAGGAACATCTATGGGAAAGAAGACCAGACATGACCCTGAAGCAGAGAGGTAGTCAAAACTCTCAACAATGTTAGATGATTTAGAGTGGGTATTAGATTGCCTTGTGGATTATCCATAGCGAGCAAAGACACAGATACGAATCAGAGAGCTCAGCAGTATTTGAGAACGATCAATAAACATAAATGAGCATCGGAGAAATGGGCAGAGCCTTGAAGAATAATAAAGATCAGCCATATAGCCAATGTCTGCAAAAAAGAAACATTTACTAGCTTGAAGAGTAGCGAAGAGAAGAAACATTGTGGTGAAAGTTGAATAGGGAACTCAGGGGCATATTATCAAGGATCTGCGATATTTTTTTTATCGCCGGCTATCGCTGGATTTCCTTGCTGTGATAGCGCAGTATTATCAACGCGTATCACAAAGGCGATAGGAAATCCAGCGATAGCGAGTTAAACCAGCAATAGCGTGAGAATTCCAGCGCTAAATTAACAGCGCTAATGAAAAGCTTGCTAATAGGCAAGTGTATACTTAACCCAACAATCCACCCCCCATTGACAAGATGGTTAAGGCAAGTTTTTTTCAGGCGTTAAATTCCAGCGATAAGCGCGGTTAGCGCTAATTTCCTATCGCTTCGCGGGCATTGATAATAGGGGGAAGTTGTGTTTGCGACTGTTTCAATGGAGTTTTAGTCAGGAACGCCTACTTTGCATGTCATTAGCGATATATATCGCTGACATGCTTAGAGGTAAAAAAACGGCCGCTATCGCTAAAAAACTCACGCTAAGGCCCGTTAGCTGCAGCTTGTTAATAGTGTGATAAAAATATCGTCGCATTAGCGGCAGAAAAGTACCGCTAACGCGGCGATAAAGGGCTTGATAATATGCCCCTCAAAGTTTTCAAGATGAAGCATTCGAGGGTGTTCTCTAACGACTTAGGAGTCAATTACGATGTTGGGCGGACTTGTGTTCGCCCAAAACCGCTGCGGAAATGGAACCGACAGACCTCCGGTGGGCAGTCCCAACCACCTAATTATGATGCCACCACTCATGGGGCGGTCGCATTCCCACATTTCCCTATGGGAGCATGTGTTATGGCCGAAGCGCCCATAGGGAAACGAGAGGTTGTGTTAATCCCTGCACCTCATGGCAGGCGCCTTAAGGTGCCTGCCATGGGGTGCAGGGATTAACAGGTGGGGCACCATAGGTGCCCCCCCGGCCTTCAACCGGAGGCCGCAAGGGAAAGGGCGCCCTGCTAGGGGCCCCCAAACACGCTTTCCGACAGGGTCTCCATGTTAGAAAGGCTGGCATGGAAACCCTGCCGTAATCTGTTCATTGTAATCCAGATGGCGTAAACCGCCATACATTTGGATTACGGGCTGGTTCTGACTTACTGACGGGCTCCTTCAGTCCATCGGAAGCCAGCCGAAATGACCGTCCGGTTTCAATTCACACCGGCTGTATCATAATCAGCCAGTCCGAATTGAAACCAACGATAAGTGTTGGAAAGCCTCCAACCTGAGGTCGGAGGCTTTCCGACACTCATCGTAATCGGCCCCTAGATGTTAGAACACATTAGTGAGATAAGGACATTCCCATTAATATCAGAACGATCATGCTGAAGCCTAGAATAAGAGAAGAACGCTTTGTCGGCAAACCTATAGTAAGCATGCAGAGAAAAAGAGGGATGGCTGTGATGTTATTGCTAACCTTTTTATTCAAAGCATAAATATAATAACTGAAATAGTTTATTTTTCTCTATTTCCTCTCTCCCACTGACAGCCAACACAATGGTTGCATTCCCTTCCACTCAAATAATTCCCACACCAGGTAAAACATAAATCATTATAGTTCAAACCTGTTTTCTTTATCATGGAGAAAATCCCTGATTGGTGAATATATAATGGAAGTCAAATCTAAATATAAATGAAGGAATCAAAAGAGCACATAAATTCATGAGAAAACTGTAGCTGATCAGGTTGATTACATATAGTCTAGCAAAGAATTGGACAGAAAAAATACTCAATAATGAAATGGACCAGCCTTTCGTGAACCTACGTTCACACTCCTCATCTCAAAAATTGTTCCATGGCTCACTTTCTTCAAACTTTTTCTTTCGTCTCTTCAGAGACGAAAACAACTACCAAAGGACTTAGGGGCTGATTACGATGGCGGGCGGACTTGGTCCGCCCGTCACCGTAGCGGTGATTGGGACCGCCTGCCAGACTTGCGGCGGTCCCACCACTGAAATTAGGATGCGACCGCCATACTGGCGGGCGCATCCTGGGCCTTTAACATTGCGGGCGGTGCTGCTGGCTGCAGCAGCGTCCGCAATGTTAAAGGTGCTTGCACCACATTTCCCTGCACCACGTGGCAGGCACCACATGGTGCCTGCCACTTGGTGCATGGAAATGCAGGGGGGTACCATGGGTACCCCCCAGTGCAGCGACACCCCCCACCATGGGGGGCCCGCAACAGGCCCCCAACCCAATCCCCGCCAGCTTTTCCATGGCTGCATCGCCGCCATGGAAAGGCCTTTATTTTCCCACATCCTAACATGGCGGACGGTGGCTGCTAGGCACCGCCACCATATTAGTGGCCCTGCTCCACCCGCCAGGCAATCGGTGCGATTGCCACTGGCAGAAAAGCGACGGACGGACTTTGCATCGGCCGCGATACCCACCACCATCCTAATATGGTGGTGGGTAATTCTCTATTTGATGGCGGAGCGATCGCTACGCGGGCCCGGCGGTGGTGATCGTACTGCCATCTTAATGAGCCCCTTAGTGAGGTTAGAGAAAGAGACAAGACCAGCCCAACTAAACACAGGGGGGCAGATTTACAAGCCCCCTGCGCCACCAGTACGTCACTTTTCGTGACGTACTGGTGGCGCAGGGGCTCCTCGATATTTACAAGGAGAGGAAAAGCCACCATGCGTGACTTTTCCTCTCCTTGTAAATACCGTCCCTTCACACGCAGCACTTTGCGGTGAAGGGGCGTTCCATGGGTGTTGCTGTGGGTGTTCCCACGCAACACCCATGGAACAAGACACATCTCCAGAATTACGAGAAATCGTAACTCTGGAGATGCGTTTGAAAGCTACGCCACCCTAGAGGTGGCGTAGCGAGGCGCACCGAGGAGAAATGTTTTCATTTCTCCTCGTTTTTCCTCTTTCAATGCGTGCTGCATTCTGCAGCACGCATTGAAAGAGGAAAAGCCTGTACTGATTGTTTTTGTGCAGAAAGGTGCCCCTTCCTGCACAGAAACAATCTCCCCATGGCGCAGGCATCCTTGCACCATGGTGCAAGGGTGCCTGCGCCGGCGCTTGGCAGCTGTTTGTGCGCCAGCGCAGGGAGAAGCACAGGAATGCGACATATTCTTGTAAATATGTCGCATTCCTGTGCTCTGAAAGTGCCGCAGCGTGGCGCAGCCAAAGGGCTTGCAGCGCCACGCTGCGGCACTTTCTTGTAGATCTGCCCCAGAGTCTGCTGGGGCACTATGACTGATCTTGATTCATGACCGTACAGTCTCACATCACCTATGAGTGGTTAGGTATCAATGTTCTTTCCTACTGGTGTGTCTTTAGGAAACTGTAAGTCTTACATCCACCCTACTACATAGTTATTTAGTTCCATGTTGCTGGTAAGTTAGCTTAGGTTGGTTGATTGTGATGTGCATACAAAGTAACCCTGGGCAAAGCACTACGCTACGCTCGCGTAGTTTGCGAAGTTTGCGCTACTTCGCACAACGCAAATTGCACGTAGCACAGTGCAAACACGCGTAGCGTAGTGCAGCGGTCATTTTTTGCTTGCTCGCGGTCCTCAACGTCAAGTTGGCGACCGCGAGCAAGCAAAATGACATCCCGGCGAGACTTTTTCTCGTTCGCGATCAGCAACATCAAGTTGCCGATCGCGAGCGTGGAAAATAAACCTCCCGGCGAGATTCTCAACGCGGGGAGGTCAGGTTTCTCATTGCGAGTGGTCGCGTATGCTCGCGACCGCTCGCGATGAGAAACTACCAGTCCGCGTTGAGAAAGCTGCCGCTCGAGTAAAAATCTACTCGAGCGGCAGTAAAAGACAGCTCGCACTGTGCAAGATGCCGTTTTCAATGATTGCACAGTGCGGACAAGCATCCGGCACTGTGCAATCATTGCGAACAGCGCACTACGCAGTTCGCGTAGTGCTACGCGTAGTGCGAACTGCACTTTGCGTAGCTTCGCGTAGCGCTACTTCGCGAACTACGCCCAGGCTTAATACAAAGGTGTGGAACACTCCCTAACTTAAAAAATCCAACTTTGTACCCAGTAATATATGGATAAATACTATTCTATTAGCGATATGAACTGCCAGCTAAACTACTTTGTGAGGTTACTACTGTACTTGTCCTTCTGACATTTATCCTCCTCACGGAACAATGCAGATAGATAATTATAGTGGGTAGAAGCTGATGTGTAGGGAACGGAAGGGTGAGGATACTGAACAGTGCTAATTTTACTTAATTTAATGCATTTATTAATGCAAAAGGAATAAAAAGGACAGCGGCCCATTAGGATGAGATGGGGCAGAGGGGTCATTACTCCCAAGTCCCACTTTTTGTGAGGGCCTGCTCTCATGCTGCATCTTTTTTTTATAGATTTTTAGGTCTCACCTATGGACCTCTATTAGTTTTTCTGTTATCAGAAGACCTATTGTGTACAACACCAATATTTAGAAAAGGCTTTGGGTCACAAACTTTCTTGTCAATCTTGTGGACTTGCTTTATATTTGATGGCCTTCTTTTCTGTTCTTGTGTTTGACTCTTCCTTGGAGTATAGTTTCTTTACTACATTTTTGACTAGATGACAAGTTGACTTTTATCTTTCCACTACCCTATATGCAGGAAATTCTTTTTTTCTTTCAGCACACCATGGAAGTCCATGTATTTTCTTGCTCTCTGCCAGTATGCACTGCTTCCTCAACATCAAACTTTCCAGATTATTAGAATTTTGCAATTGTTACTTAGGTATGAAATTGGTGGACCACATGCCTGCACTGAACACTTAAATGGGCACAAATGAAAAGAAGCTGTCGCCCCTTCACATTTATTTTCTTTTCTTGCTTCACTCTTTAGGTCTGGCATTAGCCAAGACCTTTTTACTAAAATTATATGTATAATATTCTCACTTAAAGGGACGTTCAACCACCTCTCTTCATCCATTTGTCTGTTGTTTAGGGGTGTGTGGAACTCGCAGAGTTTCACTCCACACATCTCTGCGCAGTTACATAAAAATTCTGCGAGATTCCGTGGAGTTCCTCAAACAGACGGAATCGGCACATTGCGCTGCCTGCAGTGATTTTTAGCACCGGAAGCATGTTCTGCGCTGCAAAATCAGTGCAGTCTGCACCAAGCGACGTGCCAGAGAGTGCTGCTTCTTTGATGCCTCTTGAGCAGATTTTCTACCGGAGCAGCAGCTTTCACACCAGCAATGGTTGCGACCGTCTGGGTTGAGAAAATCACACCAAGTGCCGTCAATTCTCACTCGCTCTTGGTAACTTTGAGCCGTGCATGAGTAAAAATCTTTGCCCTGCTGCAGTTGACGGAGTTTTGCCAAGCGTAACATGGAGTGGGCAAAACTCTGCAGGGGTAGTGGAATTTATCGCCCACCCCTACTGTTGTGTCATATACAGTTTGCTTCTACCCACTACAATATATAAAATTGGACAGGGGCCAGCATAGTTAAGCGACTAGTTAACTTCACTTTTATGACTGCATTTTGCTCTCTCAGAATGAGCACATCCACACACAAGGTAGTTCCCTTCAATGCCAGTGTTTTTGTTTTTACTTTATAATTACTTTAGCGTTGTTTTTGTGTTTAGAGCTTTGTAGGAGGCTGGCTTAGTATATGGTGCACACATTTAAGTGAAGCACCTTGCACTAATCCAGACAACCCTTCCTAAATTCCTGGAACTTAAGACCACTGTAACTAGAAGATTGCGACCCACTGATGCCCCAACTAAAGACATGGTAAACTAGGTGTAGTGTGGTTTTGCACCTACCTACCCTAGTGGAAACTAAACTTAAAAATGATTGTAGAAAGGGTTGTGATTGACCCTCAACTAGCAATCCAAAAAGTTCAGTAGAGCTTAATATTATACAAAAGTATTTATATGTTCCTAATGCTAGTGATGGTTTTTCATCTAACCACACCTACATTAGCTGGTAAAACAGTGCAGGCTTAAATCCCAAATCCTGCATACCAATTTAGGAGGCTGGCTTAGTATATGGTGCACACTTATTTAGGTTAAGCACCTTGCACTAATCCAGAGAAAGCTTTTGGTGATTTTAGTGGTCTTAGACAACCATAGAAAGTTTTTTAAGTGGTAGCCGTGGAGAGCAGCAATCAGGCTTCGTCCAGAAGGAGTGTTAAGCAGCTTGTTTGACCAGATTTAATCATGTAGTGTAGGTTAAACGAAAAAGAACCACACAGTGTGGTTATAAAAATATGTCCATTTATTACACAACACTCTCTAACACATTGGTATATCTCCTACCCGGAGATATCTACACAAATACACACAATACTTCAATTGTAAATAGATAAGTAAGCAGGGGGAGACCAAACCATATACAAAGAAAGTGGAATGCGAACTGCAACCAAAGTCGGGACTTGGACCAGGAGACTCAGAAGAGCTGGAGACACAGGAAATCATCCAAGGTAAGTATCCAGGAAACCCACGGAGGCTGTGTGCAGAGTGGAAATTTGGAGAGTCTCCCCACCCATGGATACCTACACCAGGGAGGCCGGTGCATAGGTGCAAAGTGGCGTCAAAAACCACAGTAGACTGAAATGGCAGACTTCAGTAAAGATGCCGCTGGCGAAGACTGTGCAAGAGTCCGGTGGAATCCAAGGGTGGATTTATGAATCGGGTCCGTGGTCGGCAGCAGCACTAGCTTGCTAGCAGACCCTGAAAGGCTGTTACTGGGAGTACTGTGGGCTTCTCGGAGGAGCTCCCCAGTGCATGTAATCAATCCTCAAACACCGGTAATGGCGTTGGGGTATGATTCCAACATGTTTTATACCAAACCTGCCCAGGTTCAGCACAGCCACTATATAGTTCGCCATTGCGTAATGACGCATGACCCCTATATGTATCAAAATGGCTGACCGCACTTACAAAGCCTGGAGAATCAACTCCGGGGTTTGTAGGAGTGTCCTGCTCATGCAGGGGCACCCTCACACTTATAACCCAGCACCCTGTCTTCAGGATTGAAAGCCCTGCCTTAGGGGTGACTTATAGATTTTAAGTGTAGTGACCTCAGATATAAGGAAACTTGTATCTGTTGTACGTGGTGCTAACACCAGCTTACACAGGCTGCAATGGCAGGCCTGTAGTCACAGTTTGAGTGGTCTCTCATAGATGGCATGATGCATGCTGCAGCTCATGGGAGACCCCTGGTGTACCTATGCCCTGTGTACCTTAGTGCCATATACTTGGGACTTACAAGGGTACACCAGTAGCCAATTGTGGAGGTATCAAAGTACTTACCATGTCAAATTTGGGGGGAAGCACAGTGGCTTGGGGCCAGATTAGCAGGATTCCAGCCAGGCCAGTAAAAAAACATACTGAAACCAGCAAAATGTGGGGGTAACCATGAAAGCAGATCCTACTTTCCTACAAGCTTGATGTGATAGCAGGATGCCTTTGATGTACAGGGCACATTCCAGCTTTATCAGTTTCTGTCTCTGCCAATACTGTTGCAAATTCCTCTTGGAGTAATCTTTTTTATCTGAATACTGCTATTTCACTGGTCTGAAAAAGTTGTGGAGAAACGAGGCTTTTGAAAGACAACAGTAGCACAAGCAGCAGCACATACAAACTCTGATATAAGCTCATAAGTGTGCTGTATCTTTGCAACCCTATCTGTCTTTCTTTCCTTATTACTTTCTTTCTTTCCTCTCCTTTTTTTCTGTTCATTCTTTCTGTTTTTTGCTTTTTCTTTCTTTCTGTCCTGTTTTCTTCCTTTCATACCTTCTTTCTTTCTTGCATTCTTTTTTTATTTTTTCCTTCCTTCTTTCTTGCCTTCTTCCCTTTCCTCTTTCTTGCCATTTCTTGCCTTTTCTGTGCCTTCTTTCTTTCTTTTTCCTTTCTCCTTTCTTTTTTGTTCCCTCATTCTTTTCTTGTTTTTTTCTGTCCTTGATTTTTCTTTCTTTCTTTCTTTCTTTCTTTCTTTCTTTCTTTCTTTCTTCCAATCCTTGCTTCTTCTTTCCATTTTATTTTTTTCTTGCCGTTTCCTGCCTTCTTTCTTGCTTTCTTTTTTCCATTCTTCTTTCTTTTACCTTTTTCTGTTTCCTTCCGTATATATTTTTTTGCTTTCTTTCTTTCTTTCCTTCTTTCTCTTTCTTTCTTTCTTTCTTTCTTTCTTCCCTTCATTCTTTCTCTCTTTCTTTTTCTTTCTTTCTCTACTTCTTTCTGTCTCTCTTTCCATCTTTGTTTCTTTTTTCTTCTTTGTCTTTCTTTTGTCTTAAGTTCCTTTCTTCTTTCTTGCTTTTCTTCTTGATTTCTGTGTTTCCTTCTTTCCTTGCCTTCCTTCCATTATTTCCTTCACTCCTTTTTTCTATCCTTCTTTCTTTCCTCATTTCATTCCTTCTTTTTCTCCTCCTGTCTTGTCTTCTTTCTTTTTCTTTTTTCTTTAATTCATTCTGCTTTCTTTCTTGTTTCCTTTCCTTTCTATCTTTCTTTTCTACTTTCTTTCTTGTTTCCTTTCCTTTCTATCTTTCTTTTCTACTTTCTTTTTTCTACTTTCTTTCTTGCCCTTTTTCTTACAGCAAGAGGCTGGCAGCCAATGCCAGTCCAATTGACTTTTTTAGGTGTGTGTTAGCCAAGACCGTTTGATTTTAGTAAACGTATGTGTATACCATAGTTACGTATAAGGGTTTTCAGGCAGCCTTCATCTTTTAGTCTGTATCATTCAAATTTGTCTCCCATCCACTTCAGCATGCATCAAGGGGTAATGCTTCAGACAATTTCAGCCATTGGCTGACTTCAGTGTGTGTTACATCATGCTGCAATTTCACAATGCGATACGAAAGGGGATGATGGACGGAACGTTTGAGCAAATCAAACACTCACCCCCAGTCAACTGATCTGGGTTTAATCCATCATCATTCTTTAGCTCACTCCACCACCCCAGTTCAGACATGGCCATATGCAAATCAGTCTGACCCTGTGCCTCATGGGAACAGTCCAGCCCGAATTGCCAAGCCATGTCTTCCCTGGACCGGAAACAAGCATCCTGGGACCGGAAAACACACAAAGCAGTTCCCTACTGTGTCATGGAGTTCTGAGATAATGTGTGCATTTTTTAGATCAAAAAAACACTTTTGCCCTTAGGCAATGTCTTTTTTTTTTTTTTAGATTAATGATGAAGGACCCACAGGTTTACAACCAAAAAGCTTTTGGAAAATACCTTGACAAAACAAAACAAGAATGACCAAAAGGCTGGCGGTCAATGCTAGACCTATTCGCATTGTCAATACTTGTTTTGAAAATGCTGCCTGAACCTGCACGCCACATGTCACTGCTTGCTTTTTTGTGCCACAGTGTAGTCGGAAGGTGTTTTCAAGAAAACAATTTGAAGAAAATAATGAAAAACACTAATGTATTGGCCAAATTCTTTAGGTGGTATTGATTGTTAAAGTTTCAGTGGATGCGGGCTCGGCGCACACAGGATGCTTCAAGTCCCCAGGTCACTGGATCGTATTAAGAAGCCAAGGGGGGGTGGCCCTGCTCTGCCTTTTCCTGTCGCTGTCGGGCACAGGATGGGCCCGCCCTTGGCCCGGGCTTTGCCCGGGCGCATCCTGCGCCGCGGTACATGTTGGCGCTATTTCAGTGAAGTGCAGGATTCTGAGGCTTAGAGTCCCCCAACAGCGGCAGCAGCGATGCAGCGTCCCACGCCGCGGTACACGTTGGCGCTATTTCAGCGCAGGTAGGCTCCTCCCTCCTGGGAGTAGTGAAGTGCAGGATTCTGGGGCTTAGAGTCCCCCAACAGCGGCAGCAGAGATGCAGCATCCAGACTCAGCCAGTGGCCTTAGCCTCATCAACCTCTCCGCAGATGGTGCAAAATCAAGGGAAGTTCAATATTATAATGCCCATAGCATCAGTGCTGTTGCAAAATATGAGAAATAAAATGCTTTATAGTCCAGGGTACCAGAAGAATCCATTGATTCTGAATTATAATTGCCCTCAGTTTTCTCTAGAGACTAATTACCAATGATGGTACCTAAGAGGGGAGGAGGATTGCTTACTTGGAGCAGTCCTGGTGGTAGATCAAAGTGGCTTTTATGTAGAAGGTGAGGTGAATTTCCACCCTGTTTCACTCTTGATAGGCACAGGAGCTACCTACCCTACAGTTCATTTCATGGAGGTACCAAATCTACCCCTCTCATTAAAAAAAGTCAACGTTTTTGACCTTAGCAGTAAAAAGATTGTTAATCAGGTTATGGTAGATGTCCATATTAAAATAGGATCAATGCAGAATAATCATCAGTTTATATTGTGTGATCCGAGTCCTCTCAACTTGTTGGGCAGACACTTGCTTTATAAATTGAACTGTGTTTTATTGTACAGTGGATGGTGTTAGAATTGGAAATCAAAATTAAGACTCAATGTTTAAAAACTAAATCACAAGACTCAAATGTTCAGTTGTTACCAGTTCTTTCAAAAGATGAGTGCCTCTGAATTTAAGACATACTGTCAAGAAAGAGGTATGGGATTTAATACGGAAAAAATAGCATTGATAGAAAGTGCAAAGCCCGGCAAGATTAATGTAAAACCAAATGCAATTTTCCCTAGAATTAGGTAATACATACTTTCAAAAGAGGCAGAAGAAGGAATGATGCTCGTCATTGACAAAATGATTGAACAAGAAATTCTGTGAGAAGTGCATGGTAGTTCTTCAAATTCTCTTTTGATAGGCGTTAAAAAGAAGAGTGGTAAGTGTAAAATTGTTCAAGACCTTTGAAAAATAAACTAAATAGTGATTCCATGTTGTCCGGTGGTTCTGAATACTCCAGAGATTAGATGCAGAATAGTATAGTCATTGACTTATGCCAATTGTTCTTCTTCATTCCTCTGCGTGATGATAGTCAGTTTCTTTACGCATTTCAGTTCCAAAATGAAGTTCTCATTTGATGCCAAATTCCACAGGGATACAGTAAAAGTCCTTTGATTTTTAGTCAAGTCCTAAAGTAACTTAGGGGCCTATTAGGATGGCGGGCGGATGTCCACCGCCGGACCGGCGGTGGACATCCGCCCACGATTGTAAGCCAGAAAACCGCCGGTCAGATTAGGATGGCGGTGGTGACCGCGGCGGTGGGAAATTCCGACCGCCGCTTTTCCGCCGGTTGCCATCCGCACTCCTGCCTTGCGGACAGAGAAGGACCGCGATAATGGTGGCGGTGCCGATCTGGCTCCGCCGGCACGATTATAATGCCGGCGGTAGCCAGCCTTTCCTCAGCGGTCAAACCGCCATGGAAAGGCAGGCGGAGAATGTCTTCCGGGGGCCCGTTGCAGGCCCCCAATGTGCTGGGGTGGGTGCACTGGGGGGTACCCATGGACCCCCTCTACATTTCCCTGTACCAGGTGGCAGGCACTGTGCAGTGCCTGCCACGCAGTGCAGGGAAATGCAGGACATGCTCCTTTGGACATCGCAGCGGTGCTGCGTGCAGCAGCAACCGCCGCAATGTTAAAGCCCGCGATCCAACCGCGGCGGTTGGATTTCGAGCAAGGACCATCGTAATGCGGCCGGCGGTTATGTCGCGGGCCTTTCGGGCGGTCTTTTCCCGCTAACATGGCGGTCAGGGGGGTTTTCCGACCGCCATCCTAATGAGCCCCTAAGTCCTGAATCATGTATAGATGGCCTATTGGTGGCATCTAAGACAAAACAAAATTCTGTATTTGGTACAATTGCACTACTAAATCATTTAGCTTACAGTGGTCACAAGGTTTCCCATACAAAGATGCACTACTGTAAAAAAAAGAAGTAATTTTATCTTAGTCATCACATTGAGAAAAGGGAAAGGAAGGTCTCAACGAAATGCATTTCTGCAATTCTGAAGATCAGTCCTCCTACCATTTAGAGGGAGGTGAGGATGTTCCTAAAAATTGTTAGCTACTGCCGTCACTGGATTCCAGACTTTTCATTGATTGCAAAGCCTTTAGTAAGGCTGACTCACAGTGAAATCCGAGACCGAGTATAATTTGATGACTAATGCTTAGAAGCCTCTTGAGATTTCAGGGAAAAAATATGTATTGCATCCACCCTTGGAATTCCTGATTACAATATGGAATAGTATCTTTTCGCTCATGTGTGCTATCCATTCCTACATAATAAACACGATGGAGTGTTGGATCCAGTAGTTGTAGGTCTTCCTGGCTATCTGAAAGCATTTGCAGCTGTTTGCATTTCAAATGAGCAAATTGAAGGACTTGTGTTGGAACATACATTAATTGTATTTATTCCACATTCAGTGGAGATTTTGCTGACCTGTACTTGGACTCAGCAAATGACCATCGTCTGACCAGATAAGAACAAGTCATACTGGCAGCTGAGAACCTCTCTAACAATAAGTGTGGTTTTCTGAACACTGCAACACTGCTTCCTATTTCAGACAACAAGAACAGGAGTGATAATTATGATGATTATGATGATGCATCATAGCATGACTTTATTAATGCCTCAGAGTTATGTACCAGGCTAAGGCCACACATTAAAGAAATTCCCCTTGAAATGGCTGGTCTGATTTTATTTGAAAGTGGTTCTTGTTTGAGATCATTGCGGAGTAATGAAGGGCTGATGCAGTATGTCCCATTTCTGAATTATGGAAGTATCATATCTGTTAAATGTAACATCAGCACAAGTTGCATAGTTGATTGCACAGACAAGAGCTCGTTACCTTGCAGAAAACTTGAATATGACAATCTATGTAGACAGCCAGTATGGCTTTGGCGTGGTCCATGACTTTGTTATAAAACCCTTTTTGTGACCACAGCTGTCCAGACTCTGGAACTGCCATTAGGAACAGATCCTACATACTTGATTTGCTGGAAGGAATAGAGCAGCCAAAATAAGTTGCAGTGATCATGGGTGCAGAACATAAGGCTTAAAGAGGCATGCTCATACTCGTAAATAAGTATGCACACTAAGGGGTCGATTACGATGGCGGAAGGACCGCCACCGCCAGCCAGAAGACTTTCCTGAAGACTTAGATGTTGCAAGGGATGCTCTCCATTTCTCTCTTAATTTTGTTGCCCACTTGGGACTTACAAAATGTCTGATTTTGCACTTCTGTGTGATGCTCTATTTACTGAGTTCCTTCATGGCAATTATTCGGTACCAAAACTTTTGAATTTAGTAATAAAACCCCTGATGTAGAACTGAGTTATTGTGTGGTCCCTTTTCCTTAATTTCCTCTATTTCTGGTATTTTGACGTGTTGGGAGGTGCCTTACCTTTGACTCATGAAATTAAGTTTTAACACCATCTCTGATTCATCGAATTGTAGGCGTTCAGTTGAGGTAAAGTTTTGGGGTGTCAAAATTACGGGGTCCCCCACGCCCACATTTGCCTGACAACTAAATATTCTGTGATGCCTCTTTCTCCCTCCACCATCCTTCGCTTTACTGCTGTTACCACCTGAGTCTCCTATTTACTTTCTCCATCTGCAGCTTTGTCAGTTACTTTTCCCATCTCTCTCCTTGTCACTATCCCCACATTTCTGTCTGTCACTGTTCTCTCTGCTTGCTCCCCCTCCCCCATTCACCTCTCTCCTGTAATTGTGCATCATCTGGCCATCTATTTTTTCATGCCACATTACTGTCCCCACTTGCCCTGATTTACATCACTGTAGAAGTGCTGGCCTCTGTTTTTCCCTGTCACAATCCACCACATTTCTCGTTACTTCCAGACCCAACATACCACTGGCATTCTACTGTCAAGCTCACAAGGCCCTGCTTCCATCAGTGTCTGCTTTACTCAGGATACCATTCTGAGCAGGCCTCTCAAGAGACTGCTTAATGTTGGAATTGTTTGTGAGAGTGACCTTCATCAAGATATCTATGTCAAAATGATATGGAGTTGGGTAGGATAGTAGTGGGTCCTTTTCAAGACTTGTTACACTGGTAGTAATACAGATTTGGGTTCGGAGCTGATAGTTCTTCTTTCTCTCAATTTCTTACAGCTTATTTCTCAGTTCGGCTAGTGAATGGCTTGGACAGATGTGCAGGTCGTGTTGAAGTCTATTACAGCTCTTCCTGGGGCACGGTGTGTGATGATGGCTGGGACCTCAATGATGCACATGTTGTGTGCAGAGAAATTGGCTGCGGATCAGCAGTGTCTGCTCCAGGGAATGCCCTCTATGGACAGGGCTATGGTCCCATCCACCTGGATGACGTGAGCTGCAGGGGGTATGAGCATGCGCTGTGGACGTGTCCTCACAGAGGGATGGGCATGCATAACTGTGTCCACAGCGAGGATGCCAGCGTCATCTGCTCAAGAAGTGAGTGTGCATTCTTCTTTGTGGATGAGCATTATTAAACCTTACTAACAGCATTCTGTGTCAATATGGAACTACCAAAATATTGAAATATGTCACTCACAAGATTTTTCTCCAGGGTTAGCAATGTAGATTATTGTATTATTTGTAAGAGGTGCCATATATCAATAGTGCTTATGGAAAAGGAAGGTCATATTTTTTTATATTGTACACAAAGGGTAGAGAAGGAATTATGATTTCATTTTGCTCTAATTTACATTGCTCAGAGGAGACATTCATTCCATGTTGGGACATCGGTTCATTGCTCGTTCTAAGGAAGAGTGATGTCTTGACCATGCTTGGGGTTCACTGATGGAATATCGACCCCCAAACTATCCCCATACACAAATATCGAGTTGTAAATATCGATGTCAAAAATATCGACATCCTATATTTATAATTGTAAGTATAAAAATATCGAAAAAAAATATTGATGCAAAAAATATAGATGTACAAAATATCGATTTTAATATATATATAACAAATAATGGTAAATATATTAAATAATAAAATTAACTTAAAAAAATTATTTAGATTTAATATACATTTTAACAAATATAAGAAATAAATGTAATTTAAAAAATTTAAACATACATATATAAAATGTAATATATCTATATATTTACTTTAATACAATTATTAAGCTATTAATTTGAATTTATTTTATAAATATATAAAAATTGACAAATAAATATATATATATATATATATATATATATATACATAAACCTATAACATAAAATCTAATAAAAAAACATTATATTATAAGTTAAAACATTAAACTATTTAATTGCATTTAAACTTACATTTTGCACTCCATTGAGTGCAACAGTAGGGAAACTGTTGGATAGTGGAGGGGTAAAAATTCCTATTCCCACTCCAGTTAGTGCAACAGTAGGGAAAATGTTGGATAGCGGACTAGTAAAAATGACTAATCCCACTCAGTGAGTGCAACAATAGGAAAAGTGTTGGATAGCGGAGGGGTAAAAATAACTATTTCCACTTCAGTGAGGGCAACAGTAGGGAAAGTGTTGGATAGCAAATGAGTAAAATATACTATTTCCACTCCAGTGAGTGCAACAGTAGGGAAGGTGTTGGATAGCGGAGTGGTAAAAATTACTATTCCCACTCCATTGAGTGCAACAGTAGGGAAAGTGTTGGATAGCTGAGGGGTAAAACTACTATTCCCACTCCAGTTAGTGCAGCAGTAGGGAAAATGTTGGATAGCGGAGTTGTAAAAATGACTATTCCCACGCCAACGAGTGCAATAGTAGGGAAAATGTTGGATAGCAAACGGGTAAAAATTACTATTCCCACTCCAGTGAGTGCAACAGTAGGGAAAGTGTTGGATAGCGGAGGGGTGAAAATTAATATTCCCACTCCAGTGACTGCAAAAGTAGGGAAAATGTTTGCTAGCGGAGGGGTAAAACTTACTATTCCCACTCCAGTGAGTGCAACAGTAGGTAAAGTGTTGAATAGCGGAGGGGTAAAAATTGCTATTCCCACTCCAGTGAGTGCAACAGTAGGGAAAGTGTTGGATAGCAAAGAGGTAAAAAATTCTAATCCCACTCCAGTTAGTGAAACAATAGGGAAAGTGTTGGATAGCAGAGGGGTAAAAATTAATATTCCCTCTGGAGTCAGTTCAAAATTAAAAACAAACAAAATATCAACAACAACACAAAAGACTTTAACCCCTTCGATGCTCATGACGAGCTGGACTCGTCATGGCACACAGTGTTCGTGTGCTCATGACGAGTCCAGCTCGTCATGGGACCCAGCACAGGAAATCCCTCTGGTGCGGGCACCAGAGGGATTCCCTTTTCTCCCCTAAAGCCTCGGGAGCTGGGGAAGAGCTTCCCCTGCTCCCGAGGCCCCCCCCATGGTTTCCCTGAAATGACGATCGGCGCGCACGTCGCGCTGATGTCATTTCAGTGAAACTGAAACTGAAATGAGCCAAGAGGCTCATTTCAGTTTCAGTTTTTACGTGCTCAGGGGGCTATCTCAGCCCCCTGAGCACGTAGAAACTCAGGAGAGGTATTGTTGGAAAGGGGAGAATCTCCCTTTCCAATGGTACCCCTCCCTAGTGGATCCCTGCTTGGGGATCGCCCCAGGAGGGCGATCCCCAAGCAGGGATCCACCCACTAGGCACCAGGGAGGGGGGAGCGGCCCCTTGGGCAAGGGCCTTTGCTCCCCCCATAACATTTTTGGCATGATTAGTCTTTCTGCCCCCCCTGGGGGGTAGATGGGGGCAGTAGCCCCCAATCTTCCCCCCCGGGGGGGTAGAAAGCCCACTAGACACCAGGGATTTTTATGGGATGCTTATTAGGGGTGGGGGCTGCCCAAAACGGGCATGCCGATGCCCCCACCCCCCGGCCACAAAATTAGTCTTTCTGCCCCCCCTGGGGGGCAGATGGGGCAGTAGCCCCCAATCTGCCCCCCGGGGGGGCAGAAAGCCCACTAGATACCAGGGATTTTTTTTTAAATTATAGTTAGGGATGGGGGCTGCCCAATATGGGCATGCCAATGCCCCCACCCCACCCCGCCGCAAAGGTACAGTCTTTCTGCCCCTCCTGGGGGGCAGTAGCCCCCAATCTGCCCCCCCGGGGGGGCAGAAAGCCCACTAGATACCAGGTATTTTTTTTAAATTAGAATTTGGGGTAGGGGCTGCCCAATATGGGCATGCCAATGCCCCCACCCCGACACAAAGGTACAGTCTTTCTGCCCCTCCTTGGGGGCAGATGGGGGCAGTAGCCCCCAATCTGCCCCCCCGGGGGGCAGAAAGCCCACTAGACACCAGGGTTTTTTTTCCCCTCGATACATTTAGGGGTGGGGGTTGCCCAAGATGGGCATGCCAATGTCCCCACCCCTCCCCCACGAAATTTCAGTCTTTCTGCCCCCCCCGGGGGTTCAGAAACACCCTAGATGCCAGGGATTATTTTTTTTATAGGCCCGGGGTGAGGGCTGCCCAGAATGGGCATGCAAATGCCCCCACCCTACCCCCCAAAGAAAAAAAAAGACTTTCTGCCCCCCCAGGAGGCAGATGGGGGCAATAGCCCCTGATCTGCCCCCCCAGGGAGGGGGCAGAAAGCCCACTAAGCGCCAGGGATTTTTTTTTATATATAGGTAGGGGTGGGGGCTGCCCAGAATGGGCATGTCAATGCCCCCACCCCAAAAAAAATGCTAGTCTTTCTGCCCCCCCCAGGGAGGCAGATGGGGCAATAGCTCCTTATCTGCCCCCCCCGGGGGGGCAGAAAGCCCACTAGCCACCAGGGATTTTTTTTCTTACAAAGTTCGGGGTGGGGGCTGCCAAGAATGGACATGCCAATGCCCCCACCCACCCCAAAAAAGATGTCACTGTCTTTCTGCCCTTCCCAGGAGGCAGATGGGGGCAGTAGCCCCTGAACTGCCCCCGGGGGGGCAGAAAGCCCACTATGTGCCAGCGATTATGCTGGCTTTTTTATACGCAGGGGTGGGGGCTGACCAGAATAGGCATCCCAATGCCCCCGACCTCCCAAAAGAATAGCCACAGTCTTTCTGCCCCCCTCGGGGGCATATTGGGGCAATATCCCCTGATTTCCCCCCTCCCCAGGGCGGCAGAAAGCCCACTAGGCACTGACTTTTTTTCGGAATGTGCCTACCTGTTGAATTTGGTTCCTAGCTCTGCCGGCACCCAGGGAAACCTAGCAAACCTATACATTTTTAAAACTAGACACCCAGGGGAATCCAGGATGGGCTGACTTGACTGGCTCTCACCAGGTTCTGTTACCCAGAATCCCTTGCAAACCTAAAAATTTGTCCAAAAAACACATTTTCCTCACATTTCTGTGGTGGAAAGTTCTGGAATCTGCGTGGATCCACAAAATTCCACCCACCCCGCATTCCCCAAAGTCTTTCTAGAAAAATGGTACCTCACTTGTGTGGGTAGGACTAGTGGCCGTGACAGGAAACGGCCCAAAACGCAACATGGACACACCACATTTTCACCGTGAAAACGGACCCTTTTTTGCAAAGTGCCTAGCTGTAGATTTTGAACCCTAACTCTGCCGGCACCTAGGGAAACCTAGCAAACCTATACATTTTTGAAAACTAGATACCCAGGGGAATCCAGGATTGGGTGACTTGACTGGCTCTGACCAGGTTCTGTTACCCAGAATCCCTTGCAAACCGAAACATTTGTAAAAAAACACATTTTCCTCACATTTCTGTGGTGGAAAGTTCTGGAATCTGCGTGGATCCACAAATTTCCACCCATCCCGCGTTCCCCAAAGTCTTCCGAGAAAAATGGCACCTCACATGTGTTGGTAGGCCTAGTGCCCGCGACAGGAAACGGCCCAAATGCAACGTGGACACACCACATTTTCACAGTGAAAACGGACCCTTTTTTTGCAAAGTGCCTAGCTGTAGATTTTGAACCCTAACACTGCCAGCACCTAGGGAAACCTAGCAAACCTATACATTTTTGAAAACTAGACACCCAGGGGAATCCAGGATGGGGTGACTTGACTGGCTCTCACCAGGATCTGTTACCCAGAATCCCTTGCAATCCCTAAAAACATGTCCAAAAAAAACCCTTTTCCTCACATTTCTGTGGTGGAAAGTTCTGGAATCTGCGTGGATGTACAAAATTCCACCCACCCCGCGTCCCCCAAAGTCTTCCGTGAAAAATGGTACCTCACTTGTGTGGATGGGTCAAGTACCCGCGACAGGCAAGGGCCCAAAACCTATTGAGGCGACATCAAAATTACCTATCACAAACCAACCTGGTTTTGCAAGGGGGGGTCCCATGAGTTTTTGGCCCCGGGCTCAACGGCCATCTAGGGAAACCTACCCAACCCACACATTTCTGAAAACTAGACACCCGGAGGAGTCCAGCGAGGTATGGCTTGCGTGGGCCCTCCAACATTTTCTTACCCAGATTACCCTGTAAACCTCAAATTTAGCTGAAAAAATCACGTTTTTCTCCATTTTCTGTGTGGGAAAGTTCTGGAATCTACGTGGATCCACAAATTTCCTACCACCCAGTTTTCCCCCAGGTCTCCCGATAAAAATGATACCTCACTCGCGTGGGTGGGTCAAGTACCCGTGACAGGCAAGGGCCCAGAACGTATTGAGGAGACATCAAAATTACCTATCACAAAACAACCTGGTTTTGCAAGGGGGGTCACCTGGGTTTTTGGCCCCGGGCTCAGCGGCAATCTTGGGAACCTACCAAACCCACACATTTCTGAAAACTAGACACCTGGGGAGTCCAGCGAGGTATGGCTTGCATGGGTCCCCAAACGTTTTCCTACCCAGAATGCCCTGCAAACCTCAAATTTAGCAGAAAAAATCACTTTTTACTCAAATTTCTGTGTGGGAAAGTTCTGGAATTTGCGTGGATCCACAAATTTCCTACCACCCTGCGTTCCCCCAGGGCTCCCAATAAAAATGGTACCTCACTTGTGTGGGTAGGCATAGTGGCTGAAACAGGAAATGGCCCAAATCGTATTGTGGAGACTTCAAAACTACCTATAACAAAACTACCTGGTTTTGGGGGGGGGGGGGTAGGAAAAAGTTAGGGGACCCTCGCAAGCCATACCTTGCTGGACTCCCCCAGGTGTCTAGTTTTCAGAAATGTGTGGGTTTGGTAGGTTTCCCTAGATGGCCACCGAGCCCAGGGCGAAAAACTCATGGGACCCCCCTTGCAAAACCAGGTCGTTTTGTGATAGGCCATTTTGAGGTCACCTCAATACGTTGTGGGCCCTTGCCTGTCGCGGGAACTTGGGCCTCCCACCCGAGTGAGGCACCATTTTTATCGGGAGACCTGGGGGAATGCTGGGTGGTAGGAAATTTGTGTCAGCCCCGTGATGCCATAACTTTACCACACAAAAATGTGTGAAAAAGGGACTTTTTCAGCAAAATGTCAGGTTTGCAGGGGATTCTGGGTAAGAAAACGTTGGGGGATCCACGCAAGCCATACCTCCCTGGAATCCCCGGGTGTCTACTTTTCAGAAATGTGTGGGTTTGGTAGGTTTCCTAGGTGGCCGCAGAGCCCCGGGCCAAAACGTCATGGGACCCCCTTGCAAAACCAGGTCGTTTTGTGATAGGCCATTTTGAGGTCGCCTCAATACGTTGGGGGCCCTTGCCTGTCGCGGGTACTTGGGCCTCCCACCCGAGTGAGGCACCATTTTTTTCAGAAGACCTTGGGGAACGCGGGGTGGGTGGAATTTTGTGGATCCACGCAGATTCCAGAACTTTCCACCACAGAAAAGTGAGGAAAATGTTTTTTGTTTGCCAATTTTTTAGGTTTGCAAGGGATTCTGGGTAACAGAACCTGGCGAGAGCCAGTCAAGTCACCCCATCCTGGATTCCCCTGGGTGTCTACTTTTCAAAAATGTATAGGTTTGCTAGGTTTCCCTAAGTGCCGGCAGAGCTAGGGTTCAAAAACTACATCTAGGCACTTTGCAAAAAAAGGGTCATTTTTCACTGTGAAAATGTGGTGCGTCCACGTTGCGTTTTGCGCTGCTTCCTGTCGCGGGCACTAGGCCTACCCACACAAGTGAGGTACCATTTTTTTCAGAAGACCTTGGGGAACGCGTGGTGGGTGGAATTTTGTGGATCCACGCAGATTCCAGAACTTTCCACCACAGAAAAGTGAGGAAAATGTGGTTTTTTTGCCAATTATTTAGGTTTGCAAGGGATTCTGGGTAACAGAACCTGGTGAGAGCCAGTCAAGTCACCCCATCCTGGATTCCCCTGGGTGTCTACTTTTCAAAAATGTATAGGTTTGCTAGGTTTCCTAAGTGCCGGCAGAGCTAGGGTTCAAAAACTACAGCTAGGCACTTTGCAAAAAAAGGGTCATTTTTCACTGTGAAAATGTGGTGCGTCCACGTTGCGCTTTGCGCTGCTTCCTGTCGCGGGCACTAGGCCGACCCACACAAGTGAGGTACCATTTTTTTCGGAAGACCTTGGGGAACGCGGGGTGGGTGGAATTTTGTGGATCCACGCAGATTCCAGAACTTTCCACCACAGAAAAGTGAGGAAAATGTGGTTTTTTTGCCAATTTTTTAGGTTTGCAAGGGATTCTGGGTAACAGAACCTGGTGAGAGCAAGTCAAGTCACCCCATCCTTGATTCCCCTGGGTGTCTACTTTTCAAAAATGTATAGGTTTGCTATGTTTCCCTAAGTGCCGGCAGAGCTAGGGTTCAAAACTACAGCTAGGCACTTTGCAAAAAAAGGGTCATTTTTCACTGTGAAAATGTGGTGCGTCCACGTTGCGCTTTGCGCTGCTTCCTGTCGCGGGCACTAGGCCTACCCACACAAGTGAGGTACCATTTTTTTCGGAAGACCTTGGGGAACGCGGGGTGGGTGGAATTTTGTGGATCCACGCAGATTCCAGAACTTTCCACCACAGAAAAGTGAGGAAAATGTGTTTTTTTTGCCAATTTATTAGGTTTGCAAGGGATTCTGGGTAACAGAACCTGGTGAGAGCCAGTCAAGTCACCCCATCCTGGATTCCCCTGGGTATCTACTTTTCAAAAATGTATAGGTTTGCTAGGTTTCCCTAAGTGCCGGCAGAGCTAGGGTTCAAAAACTACAGCTAGGCACTTTGCAAAAAAAGGGTCATTTTTCACTGCGAAAATGTGGTGCGTCCACGTTGTGTTTTGCGCTGCTTCCTGTCGCGGGCACTAGGCCTACCCACACAAGTGAGGTACCATTTTTTTCGGAAGACCTTGGGGAACGCGGGGTGGGTGAAATTTTGTGGATCCACGCAGATTCCAGAACTTTCCACCACAGAAAAGTGAGGAAATGTGTTTTTTTTGCCAATTTTTTAGGTTTGCAAGGGATTCTGGGTAACAGAACCTGGTGAGAGCCAGTCAAGTCACCCCATCCTGAATTCCCTGGGTGTCTAGTTTTCAAAAATGTATAGGTTTGCTAGGTTTCCCTAAGTGCCCGCAGAGCTAGGGTTCAAAAACTACAGCTAGGCACTTTGCAAAAAAGGGTAATTTTTCATTGTGAAAATGTGGTACGTCCACGTTGCATTTTGAGCCATTTCCTGTTGTGGGCACAAAGCCTACCCACACAAGTGAGGTACCATTTTTATCGGGAGACTTAGGGTAACACAGAATTGTAGAGCAACTGTTATTAGCTATTGACTTTCGATGCATTTCTGCCTTCCAAATGAAAGACAATGTGTAAAAAATAAGTCATTTTGAAAAATGACCTATAATTCTCATGCTAGTATGGGTACTCCCAATTTCGGAAATGTGCAAATATCTACTGTTTCTAAAATCTACATTTTGTTCCCATTTCAGAAATACATAGGTGTCTTTCATAACAATTTTTCCATGTATACATTTTCCCAAAATAATTGCTATATACCCGGTACATAATAAAAACCATTGCAAGATGCTGCTCAGTTATTGGCTCTGGGTTCGTCGGGTTCTTGGTGAACCTACAAGTCCTATATATCCCCACAACCAGAAAGGTCCAGCGGATATAACGGTATATTGCCTTCAAATAGCTGTCATAATTAGAAGAAGTTACAGGTGAAAACGTTGACACAAATGGCTGTTTTTTTCAACTAATTTTCAATTTTTCCTTTATTTAACTGTTAGTTTCTATAAGGAAAACTTTAAGGATCTACACAAATGACCCCTTGCTGAATTCAGAATTTTGTCTACGTTTCAGAGATGTATGGCTTTCCAGGATCCATTATTGGTTTCATACCCATTTCTACCATTAACTGGAAGGAGGTTGAAAGCACAAAAAATAGCAAAAATAGGCTATGTCCCAGAAAAATGCCAAAACTGTGTAAAAAAGTTGGTTTTCTGACAAAAGTCTGTTTGTCCCTGAAATCTGGGAAGATGGTGATTTCAGCACCACAACCCCTTTTTGATGCCATTTGCAGGGAAAAACAAGACGCTTTCATCTGTAGCCCTTTTTCGCATTTTTCCCCAAAAAACAAAATTTAGCTGTATTTTGGCTAATTTCTGGGTCCCCTCCAGGGGAATCCACAAACCCTGGGTACCTTTACAATCCCCATGATGTTAGAAAAAAAGGACGCAAATTTGGCATGGATACCTTATGTGGTCAAAAAGTTACAGGGGCCTAAGCGCGCACTACCCCAAATAGCCAAAAAAAGGCTTAGCACAGGGGGGGAAAAGGCCTAGCAGCGAAGGGGTTAAAAAACTAAAAAAGAAAACATATATAAAAATATAAAAAATTACAAAAGATAGAAACATATTATAATGTTAAATGATCTAACAAATACCTAGAAAGATTATATTAAAAAAATGTATAAATAATTTACAAACAAAAAACTATTTTTAAATAGAAATTATTTATAAACAAAAACATTAATTATTACATAAATGTAATCTTTTTATTTCCTACACTATAACACCACACAATTTACAACACACATCTAAATTTAAAAAAAGGTACCTCCATAATTAACATAATTAATTATCTGTTAAAGAAATATTATTAATTAAAAAACAAATTAAAACAGATAAAAATTAATTTACTCCCCAAATGTTACCCCTATAACACCAAAACCCACACACAAAATAAAAATAAACAATTACCCTAATTTTTTATCAATTGATGAATTAATATTAATGATCAACTAATTATTAATTAATTAAACATAAATTACTTTCCACCCTCTACCCCAATAAACACCACAACCCACACCTAAAAATCATTACACAATTTCCATAACTAATTTTAAATTAATACATTAATATCATTTAACAACAACTTATTAATTAATTTAAAATAATTTATTTTCCACCCTTTACCACTGCAAACCCCACAACTGACATCTAAAATTAATTAAACAATTGCCATATTAAAATTTTAGTTAATTAGCATTTATTAACAAATAATTATTAATTAATTAAAAATAAATTGCTTCCCACCCTATTCCCCTATAAACCCGCAACCCGCTCCTAAAAAAATTACACAATTAACATAATTACCAATTAATTAATAATAATTAATTAATACTAAATTAATTCCCACAATTAACACTATAAAATATAAATTAAATAAATATTAAAACATAAACAATATTAATAAATGTATTATAATTACATTACTTCCCACCCCATTCCCCTATAAAACCACAACCCGCCCCTAAAGAAATTACACAATTAACTTAATTACCAATTAATTAATAATAATAATTAACAACCAATTGATAAATAATTATTAATAAACTAATTCCCACAAATGACACTATAAAATAGAAAATAAATAAATATGAATAAATAAAAAATATCAATCATTTTATTATAATTAAATTACTTCCCACCCTATTCCCCTATAAACTCACAACCCGCTCCTAAAAAAATGACACAATTAACATAATTACCAATTAATTAACTAATAAAAATTAACGACCAATTAATAATTTATTCATAATAAATTAATTCCCACAATTAACACTATAAAATCTAAATTAAATAAATACTAATAAATACAAAATTATAATTAATTTATTATAATTAACTTACTTCCCACCCTATCCCCCTATAAACCCAGAACCCTCTACAGAACTAAAAAACGCAAAATTTCATTAACATAAAATTAAGTACTAAAAATGTAACACATATATTAAAAAACAAAAGCAATACTTATACAAAAAAATAGATCACATACTTTTAAAATACATACTAAAATACATAACACTAATTAAAAAAGCGATATTTTAAACAACTATATTTTTGCAAACGATATTAATGACTTCGATATTTTCAAAAAAGTTATTTCTTACCTTAAAGTCGATATTCTTGACCACGATATTCTTGCTGTCGATATTTCTGTATCACGATATTTCCAACTCGATATTTGTCTGTGCACCCATGCTTGGACAGTGTTTCCATAACCTTGCTGGGTTATAGGTAGTATTGTCTCAAAGAGAAGAGAGGCTGTAGCACTGTGCTGGCAGATTAAGTCATTTCAACGGACTTGAGGTAGCACCAAACTAAGGGCAATTTAGAAACTCGCTTTTGGTCGTTGCTTATAATTCCCTTGCCAAGATCCGTCCTTGGCCAAAACGCCCAATTGACAAGTCCCAATATTCTATGTATAGGACTGCAATGATGCATCCTTCTCCTTCCCAGTGAGTTCTGATTGGAGGTGCTCAACACTGTTCACCTCTTTGATAGTGAGGATCCTGAGGGGGTAAGGCTGAGAAATTAACAAAAAGAAAGTGCAGAATGGATATCAACAAAATGCCTAATCCAGACATGATTGATATGTGACACCATAACATCTGGCAACACTACATTCACAGGAGCATGTCCTGTCACTGACGTTGTTTTAGAGTAAAATGCAAATGTTTCAGAGGATTCTGTAAAGGGTAAAGATGGACAATGTCCCTACAGGGCTGGAAAATCATCAATGAATGAACTGTTAATTATCGCCCCTAAACTTTGTTTGGGTTGGAAGGTGGGTTTTTTATTTTAAGTATTAATAAATGAATGAGACCTGTTTCAAAATCTTATGTTAAAGTTAATGAAGGGTATTGTTTCAAATTATAATAATTTGATTGAAGGCACCTATAAGTGACATACATTATTTTGTCTGGTTATGACTTTGCTGCCTTTTCTGATTACAGGTCAATCAACAACTACAACTCCAGCAATCGGTAATTATGAGTCAATTTTCTTATGCGTGTGCTTGTGTGCAATATAAATTAGTGAATAGTTGTAGCCCCTACTGCCTTTATTTAAAGGCAGCACTCGTAGCCAATTGTGCCAGATGGCACTGTATCTAACATGTCATTATTAGAAGGAGCTTCATGAAAATACAGCTTCATAACAATAGTCTCATTGACTGAAAGTCAGTACTGTTATGGGTGGTGCGATCTATCAGAATACAAGTACCGGCAGTCTTGAAGAAGCTGTTGTAGCGTTAACGTGTTGGACCTCATAAATTATTTGTTTAGTTTATTTTCTCTCATCCCATTCTAACCCCAGCTACCATACCAAATCTCCTAGGTCCTCCGATGGATCTTGTTCTGTGCTGAAAGGGACTGGAATACTTAGGGATGAACAATCATCACATGAGGACCTGGAATAAGATCATTGTTAACATACATTATTGGGTAAAATCGCCCAGGAAATCCCCCTAAACAGTTCAAGTAATCACTAAATCAAATTGAACTTAGCCACAAGAAATAATGAGACAGAATCAGCAGAGTACTTTACCTTAAATTGTATTTCTTTAGATTTCAAATAATTAGCATACAGCCTAAATTTTAAATGAGATTGAAGTTAATAAGCATATGCAAACTCTGCGAGATCCAAATATGAAGGAACTATCTTCCTCAGCCTAGGGAGATTTTATCCTAAAGAGAAGGAATTATTATGTATCTCATACCAACCCTATTAAGAAAGTTCAGTGAGTTCCAAATGACCAGTTCCAGTTCATGGGCAGAATCGTTCCTTGTTTGCACTGCAGCATCAATGCCACAGCTGCTCTGATGCGAACCCTTTCATCTGACATTAGCATACAAGCCGGCAGCAAATCGCAGTATTTCGTCACAGTTCGCATTGTTTCTGGAAGTCCCAAACGTCAGGCTCTATACCGCAAGATGGGTAAAGGGGTGGCGCCCCTTAGTTCCAAATTTAGGCAATTATACTCCACCAATTCCAGGTTTACACCTCCTGTCATCACCAAATTTGTCGGACCACTCTGTCCCATTGGTTGCCCACGATAGGATGAGATGATGTAGTAGGTAAAAGTATACAGATCCGGCAGAATTAAATAGCCATTACTCGCCATTTCCTTTGAGCCACTGTAGTTTAGTCATACGATCATTTGTTGCATTTAGAAAGTAGGCGATTTCATGCTCTCATCCCTTGTCTGTCCATTCTCAAGCGTTTGTTCTAGGAAGTAACACTTTTGTTGCAAGTCTAGTCAAGTAAGCTCCAAAGGTGCAAAAAGGCAATTAAGGGCTAAGACACAAGTAGTAACTTTACAAAAGGTTCCCACAGGTGTCAGACTATTCAGTTCATAAGTTCTTACTAGAAAAGGAAGCAAAGTTTGAGGCCTTCAAGAAACACAACTCATGCACGATTAATTTGTGCTAAAATATGAATCTCACAATACATAGAATGGTGCATTAATTTTTCAATCAAACGGGTTAATATCACTTCATTATGAATTGCAATTAATTCATGTAAGTATAGGGTACCCATAAAAATTTTAATAGTAGCTATCATTTCACATATAATTTTGTAAGTCTCTATTGAATGTTATATGTTAATACATCCTATAAGATTTAAAAGCACATCAGAATTGAACTTTATGAAGTGCAAATCATAACCTCAAGTAACACCTACTTTTCTTGTCAGTGCCAATGTTCACATTACACATTCTAGTGTTATTATCCGTTTTTCTAACACATGAAGCAATTTTATTCTACCATAGAAACTTTCAGTGTTAGCGTTTATTTACAACGTTGATCTAAGCATAAGTACACGTCACTAAAATTTTAAATTTCACATCAACTTATTGACTATTATGTATTATCATAAACTACTTCTAATATTCTGCATGCTTTTATGATGCAGTATCTAAATCAAAACTTCATTTGTGTGTTTCTTGAAACGGGGAAACCTAACACACATTTTGTCATTATCTTGTAAAATAGTGTCACAATCCTTTTCTGTGTAAAATTGTTGTAAATAAATGAATGATAACATCTCTGCTCTTTCAAAGCTAGAATATACCGAATTATAAATGGGTAATAGTGAATTACAGGGATGTTCTGAGTGACATGAAATAGACAATGAGAGGGAACCTGAAGGTATCTATGGTGTCACTCAGAACCCTGAGGTGAAAAACATCCCTGTAATTCACTTTGCACCTATCTCTAACTTTATGTCATGTATGCCCCAATATTCAATTGCTATAGGTGCAGGAGAGTAAGGGGGGGGGGGCATACTTTACATGGCCTCTCCCTCCTGTCACAAATAAAACAAATGCCTGACCTCCTGTCACCCACCCCCACCACTCTCTGTGCTTTCCCTTCCCCCTCATTAAGAAGCTGTGCTCCTGCATTCCAGTGCAGCTCTCACAGGTTTGCACAAAGCAGCCTGGAATTTCTTTATGATGTAGCAGCAGTGCGGTATCAGATTTAGAATCAGACAATCACAATGTCTCTCAGGGAGCCATATAAAACATTAATAAGTGTGTGTATCCTTCATGTATACATTTTTCTTTTCAGGTGTTTTTCTCAGAAATTCTATGATCAGAGAGAGGAAAGATGATTAATGGAAATACTTAGAAAGTCATTTTGAGTTTGGCTGAGTGGTAGCTACTGCTTAATTTGTAAAATAGTAAGTACCAGGCCCAAACATATGCTCTGATGTTGAATAATGGCTGCTTAGTCTTCATTCATCTTCATGCATCTTAAATCCATCACCATACATTCCCTGCCTCTTAAACTCACTCCTGCGTGCTCCATTTATTTCCTGCCTTCTCCCTTTGGCCTGTTTTCCCACTTTCTCCTTCTCCTTCTTTTCCCTTTTTGTGTTTTTCTATCTGTTGTTCAGTGTCAAAATCTGATGAGGAAAAATAAGTGCTGGTGCCCAGAAATAGGTGATGGGGGCCCCACCTGCAACAACCGGCTCACATTAAGCACTGGTGGGAACACTGCTGCAAATCACTGGTACTACTGCTCCACCAAAATCACTATTTCCTCTCTCTTACTGGAGTCAGGGAAAACACTTGATTTACACAGGTAGAGCCTCAGTTGGCTTTACTGGTGTAAATACTTGAAATGATGGCTTGCGGAACAGTGGACTACCAGGTCGCAATGATGATCACCCCACTCTGTTTAGAGAGGGACGAAAGTCACTATTTTTTCCTGTACCAGATTCATATTCAAGTTATGGTGGTAGAGAAAATGCACAATGTCCTGCATGAGCACAGAGAAAACTCTCTGCGCGTCAGGACCATTCATTTTTATTTCTGAAAACAAACTCAGGGTTTGGAAGTTTGTTTTCAGAAAAAATCATTTTTGACAATCAAGTGAATCAAACATGGTACTCACTGGGCAAAGAATTAGTGCCGTTAATGAAGCTACAGCAGCATTGGTTCTACTGAAAGATTATAGATCTCCGTCTGCTTGGAGGGAAGCTGTAAATATCTTGGGTGGATCTCTGTATAGGAAATGGACCTGGCAGAAGGGTGGAATACCTTTGCTGATCTAGCAGTCCTGGGGGCCACCTGTCAAGGTCTTGATAAACTTAGTGATATTACTGATAAGCTGTTGACAAATTGAAATAATTCAAATTCTGAAGTAGAGTAAACTTTACAAAAAGATAGTTGTGTAGCATTGCAATCTTCAAACCCCTAATATAGACATCTCTGTTTTAGGGCCAGATATACGAAGCCTTTTTACAGTAGCAAACGACCCGATTCACAGAATATGTCAGTTTGCTACTGCAAAGGGGCTTTTTCTAATGTGTATCAAACCCAGATACCAATTCGGTAACACATTACCAAATAGCAATTTGAGGTTGCAACCGAATACCGATTTGGTATTTGGAAGAGGCATATTTAGGGCATCCCTTCCAAATACTGAATTGGAATGTTATGTAATTCAGTCGAAAAACATTAATATTTTACCACCTCCCCTTGCCAAAGGAGGTGGCAAGCCATTCGCAAATGGGAAGGGGTCCCCAAGGGACCCCTTCTCCTTTGTGATGTTGGAAAAATAATTTTTTAAGAGTAGGCAGTGGTCCAATAGACCACTGCCTTCTTTTACAAAATGAAAATTACACTTTTGAGTCTTTTTGTTTAAACACATCCTGTTTTCCTTTATGGAAACCGGGTTGAATTTAAAGAAAACAATTGCTTTATTTAAAAGCAATCACAAACATGGTGGTCTGCTGACCTCAGCAGAGCACCATCCCTGTGATAGCAGCGATTCCGAGTGGGTCACAATTTGCGACCTCATAAATATCGATGAGGTAGGTCAAATTGCGACCCACTACAAATTGGGAATTTGCAAATCAACCTATTAGTACACAAGTCGCTTTGCATGTTACCACACTGGTTGCAAAAATACTGGTCGTAAATAGTGGACAGTATGTACATCTGGCCCCTTGGGCCTATCAGATTGATGAATGGGTAAACCCAGGTACCTCAGTGATGGATGGACAAGATAAGAACAGATTTGTGGACTGGCTGATGCTTTCATAGGAACAAATAAGAATTTATGGTTCTATAAAGCCCTCTCGCGGTACAGAATCCACCTTACTGGCAGCAACAGAAGCAATCAGAACCATAGTGGACAAAGGAGATAATGCGGCCTTGATCCTATTTGGTCTCTCGGTCGCTTTGGATGCGGTTGACCACCTCTCTGTGGTAAACCGCTTAAAAAATTTAGGCATTGAAGGCTCTGCCCTTAGATTACTAAAATCTTTTCTGTCCAATTGAGAGCAATCAGTAGTGCTGGGCGGTCTACCTCTGATCCATTTTCACTCCCTTGTGGGGTCCCCTAGGGATCCTCCTAGTCTTACGTTATTTAATGCCTACATCACTCCTATAATCAAATTGCTTCAATAGTCTGGGTTCTTGGTTTTTTCCTATACTGATGATACCCAAATAGTGGTATCAGTGTCTACTGATCCCAATAAAGTGGCAAATGATTTCCAAACCTGTATGTTGAGGATTGTCACCTGGATGCAGAAGAATTTCCTGAAGCTGAATCCAAAAAAGACAGAAGTGTTGCTATTTGGCAGGGATCCCTCATTTTGAAATTCTTCTTAGTGGACACGTCCCTCCTATGTCCAGTTCGGAAAGCCAGAAATTTGGGAGTCATTTTTGACTTAAATCTCACTTTCATAGACCACTCTAAGCAGGTTACTTCATCATGTTTCCTCATGCTAAACATTTTTAAGAAAATCCTACCGTTCATTCCCATGGAACTTAGAAAAACAGTCTTCCTAGCTCTTGTTAGATCCAAAATAGACTATTGTAATGCTCTTTATATGGGTGCCCAGTCACACATTCCTAACAAACTCCGTTTCAGAAGCCATTGGAGACCTCCATTGGCTGCTCATCAGGGCTAGATTCAAATGTAAAGTTTTATTCTGGGCTCACAAGGCACTGCACCAAGTTGGTACCCACTTTCTCCTGGCCACTCTCAAATGGTGGCCCCTTCGATCTAGTACTGCTAGGCAGGTATGTGTACCCAGAATAAAAAGATGTCAATGGGGAGGAAGAAGTTTTTCCTATTCCACATCTAAATGGTGGAATTCTCTCCCTCCTCAACTCAGAGAGCAGCTCAATCTATTGAAATTTAGGAAGGAATTGAAAACTTATCTTTTCAGCAACATATTTCAGTAGCTCTTCTCCAGTTGACTATAAACTCCCAGGCTCTGTTATACGATCATTCAAACCTTGTTAAAATAACACTAGTGCCAGGATGCCTTATGTTAATTACGCACTCTATAAAATGTATTAACATTAGCATTAAGGTATTCGCTCGTAAAGACTGGCAGATAGGAATGTTTTAAAAAAATAGATAAAAAAGTAGGGCTACAAGAGTGATGGGGGAAGCTTTGCAGAGAAAGAACTGTGTAAAAAAATGAAGAGAATTATAAACTTAACAGATTGCATGGTATTCGCGATATGAAAAGACTAAAGCTAGCGCAATCATTCACTAATTCCATTTCAACATTGGCTATAAGTGCTTCATCAAAGGTCTCACCAAAGGCCAATCCAGATCAGTAGATATTCTTGAGGAAAGATATCTAGACAAAATGTTAAAGATGCACGAAGAGAGTGACAGACATATGACAAGGCAGACATATCCAAGGAGTAGAGACACAGATGTTTGGATATGACTGGATATCAGAGATTGATGACATGGAAGATATGTTGTAAGACATATATACATAACTGCTAACATATGTATTATGGCCCAATATTGAATCTAGGGGTTCAGGTGACATTGATAAGCCACAAGGCCAAAGGCTGATGAAAGTAGTTTGTAAATGCGACCAGAACAGCGAGATTGCAATGCATGAGCATATTTAACGTTACTCGTTATGTATACTTTTATATTCATAGGAGAAAGGGTACCCCCAAATACTTCTAGGTCCAAGAGGAGGGGGAATATAACAATCAAGAAAGAAAACCTCTGAACTGACCTATATTGCTTTTCAATGCAACCTCAAAGGGTTCAATCTTAGCAACCAGCTCAAAGAGAAATCACTTAGGATAATTCATGTGCAAATAATGCATGTATCTTTATTAATTTTTTGCCTTAAAACGTAAGTTAATCATAAAATTACATCTCATGTGCAGTTGTCCTAATAATCAGATTAGACAATGATATATTCATACACTTAAATATCTACCACTGTTAGAATAAGATGGTAACATTTGAACAATCAATAAATGTTACAAACAGCTATAAAGTGCATTATATCACATTATAATCAGATCTTCATCTGTAGCTGTGTGGCAAGAAGAAGGACAAACAAATAAAATCTAAAAAACAACAATTATTTACAATTAAAAAATGCATACAATGAAAACACCCCACGCTTCACCTCACACCTGTATTCATTCCTCAACTAAACCCAAACACCCTGGCACTCATACACATATATTTTTATATTACATGTTTATTTTAGGGAAGGTAGCTACAAAAAAGCTGTTTTTCCCCAAAGTACAGAAAACAGTGTGTTACACTGTTTACAATGCCTACACATTGCCACTGCTCCCTCCGTAAAAAGAGACCCTGCACTCCAGGAAATGAGGTTACAACTCTTTAACCCATTCCGCTCTCCCAGGCACAAAATCAAAGAGAAGCGTTTCAGCATGTAACTGCCTTTCTCAATCTTTTCCAAATTACCATCACAATTGCCAGCCTGCCTCCTTGAATGTATAGGCGCCAGAGACAGCGTCCACCAGTGCACCGCCTATGATTTGACGCAGGTTGGCAGACAGCAAAACGGAGGTGAAAGTGTAACGGTCGGCCTTCTCCCAGACCGGACATGGAGAAATATCGGAGCAAAGGACAAGGCAGGGGCAGTAGTCCCAAGAGGATGCCTGTCTCTGAAGGAGAATTGGAAGGATTCCGGAGCAGGGTAACGCACGGCATTGCCCAAGCGGAAGGAAATGAGAAGGGCAACCATTTAATAACATTCAGCGATGAGAAGCACTAGCTTTTACCGCTGTCCACAAGGCAATTGCTTGCATGATTAAATAACACTTTGATATTCACCGTCCAACCTTGAACATTTGGGGATATTTCCTGTATTATGACGAGCAAGGTCATGTTCAGAAGTACGGGAGAGTATTTCTTCCATGACTTTGGAAAGAGACATTTGCATAAATTAAGCAATTGTGATGGTAATTTGGGAAAGATTGAGAAAAGCAGTTACATGTCCAAACGTGTCTCTTTAATTTTGTGACTGGAAGAGGGGGATGGATTAAAGAGTTGTAGCCTCATTTTCCTGGAGTGCAGTGTCTCTTCTGAAAAGTAACCCGCTTGAAGCCCCAGGTGGTGCCACAGAAGGCATTTTTTCATGACCTCTATGTGTCCAGAAGATGGCAGGCTTTGAGAGCTGAAATTGAATTCTCCACATGCAGAAAAAGGTGTAGCAATAGAGAAAATGACATATACCCTTAATAGCTTGCTTAAAATACATAGGGTCTGCAAAGCAAATGCCTGATAATGCCAAGTACCTTGTTCAAAGAGGTTAAGGTAGAAATTAGCTTGCTGTGGGTTTGCATAAATCTTTCCTCAAAGAGAAGGCCAGTGGTACTCTCACGGGGGAGATCAGAAGAGAGTGTATCTCTCTCTGCATCCATGTGGAACAGGATAGTTCTACAGTACTCAGCCTAGATGGTGGACTGTGCATTGCCTAGAAAAACAGATCACACTCAAACCGACCCATTCAGGTGCTCTGTACAGCGCATTCAGTGTAGACATAGATCCTAATAAAGCACTGTAGAGGATAGCAGATATGGACTAACTTCAGGAGAAGTGCAGACCTTAACAGGGATGGATGGCTGAGGCCATTGGTGCTGTGGCAAGAGATGAACTTCCTGTGCTTTAACTCTGCGGCATTGGGAAGGTACTCAGTCACTACAGTTGCTGTTTTAGTTGTCAAAGAGAGGTTAAGCCTGAAGGTTCAGGATGCTAGTCTTTGTGGGAAGATTGGAGACAGAAGACATCAGGGCAGAAGAGAAATAATGTGAGGGACTTATCAAATCAAGAATGCCTAAGGAGTCATTGTCGGCAATATTGCCATATCTGGTGGGTAGAGTAAAAGAAAACTAGTTTTCCTCATCAGAAGCATTAGCGTACACAATAAAGGACCCTTGGGTATGCTTCCAGCATCTGCCAGAATGCTTCACTAGGATTATTTGTGATTGACTTTCCCAAAGATCAGTGGTCCTTGGGCCAGCGAGAAAATCTCCTTTAGATTCTTGCATTTTCAACTTTCCCAGACTTTCTGATGGATAAAACCAGAGCAGAAAACCCCTAAAGGACAGGCAGAGCTGATACAGTATCTGAGTGAGTGAAACATTAAGGGCCCGATTCCGGTCTCGCTAGGAAAGCCCTCCGTATGACTCGGATCCGGAGGGCTTTCCGAGCGAGATGATGCTGCCGTATGCTTACGGACTCGGTTTGCTCGGACTCCCATTGAACTCCATGGGAGCCCGTGTACAGATGCGTACACAGGCTCCCATAGCAGAAAAGGGGTGGGTGGGGAAAAGCGTACACCATGTGGCGGGAACCCCATGGTGCCCGCCACACTCTGCATGCCTGGATCGGGGGGGACCCATGGGCACACCCCCATGACAGTTTCAGTGGGCCCCGGGTGAAGGGGGGCCTGCTACGGCCCCCGAAGTATGTTTCGGACAGCTGTTTCATCTCACTGAGACCGAGGCGAAGCGGCTGTCCGAATCGTGCTTCGTACTCGCTCAGTCAGAATTCAGCTCCATAGCGGGGCACGATTCGGCTACGAACAGGTCGTACGGACAGGGTCGGGTGCCGGAAACAATTCGGTCGGCGCGTACGCGATCTTCGCATCAATTTCCGGAAACAATTCGGTCGGCGCGTACGCGATCTTCGCATCATACCTGATCGTTCAGACCTGTGTACGATTTGGTCGTAAACAAGGGCTACGAATCGGATCCGGGAAAGCCAAATCCGATTCGGAGGCCTACCCAATGACATCGGAATTGGGCCCTAAGTTGTTTTGAGAGGTGATTGTCTCAAGGACAGAGTAGAAAGAGGACTGGAAGCAAGTGCTAGTAGCATGAATGGGACTGCCAAGCTGAGAATGGGACACTGCCTGGGGCCAGCGGGCAGTGACATTTCCCTCTTCTGAATCAGACATAATGAACATGGATCCTACTGTGAGACAGGCAGCTTTAAATTTAAACCAAGGAAACAGTGAACTGTGACTGTTGGCTGTGTGGTGTTTATATTTGACATCGTACACTGATCCCTATATTTTCCCTGATGTTCCATTCAGATCAAGGTTCTTGTGAAAGCTTCTAGAAATATTTGTCACTTCTTGTCCCTCAATGATAATCATAACTTGAATCTCCATTACTTTTTAACATGGCTTAATTTTGGCCCGCAGCAGTATCCTTCTTAGTGGGAAACAGCCTTTACCACGAACCCGGAAACCTGCATTCCTTTACAACGAAAGCTTTACCACGCATGCAACACTACCATGCATGCCTTTACCACGCATGTCTTTACAACTAATATGCCTTTACCACGCAGGCTATTACAACAAATTTTGTTATAAAGGCATGAATGGTAAAGGCATATGCATGGTAAAAGTTTTAAATAAGTACAGGTAAGTATTAAGTGTTTTTTTCCACACATAAACACAACGTACGCTCCGTACACAAACACGCCATGGAAATCTGGAACCTACTCGACTCTCTCTCGCCCGACATCGCCTTCTTCACAGAGACCTGGACCAATACATCCTCCGCCCCCGACATCAGCACCGCCATCCCAGACGGATAAAAGATCCAGAGGAAAGACCGCCCCAACCACCCAGGAGGGGGCCTCGCCATTGCCCACAAGAGCACCCTCCGCCTCACCACCTCCAGCGAAACCTTCCCCTCCGCCGAACACCTGCACTTCCAGATCCAGACCACCCCCAAAGCCACACTCCGAGGAACCCTCATCTACAGACCCCCCGGCCCCCGAACACCCTTTGCCACCACCATCACCGACTTCATCGCACCCCACGCCATCGCCTCAGAAAACTACATACTCATTGGAGACCTGAACTTCCACCTCGACAACCCCAGCAACCCCAACTCCACTCTCCTTCATGACAACCTCCCCAGCATCGGACTTAAACAGCTCGTCAACACACCGACCCACAGAGCAGGACACACCCTCGACCCCATCTTCGCAGCAGGAAACAGCGTCCAATTCAGCCACACAACGCAGCCGCCATGGACCGACCACCACTGCGTACACTTCGCCATCAACAAACCCAAGGCACCCAAACCAGCCCACGCCCACCTCGAAGGAACTGGAGCAAGGTTACCGACGAGCAACTTAACTCCACCTTCACCCGAGACAACCACACCTGCGCACCCGACGCAAATGACGCAAACAATGCAGCCAGAGAACTCCACACCTGGATCTTCAACTGCGCAGACGAGCTCGCTCCGCTACGCAACCCGGACAGACAACGCCCCAGGAAAGTCGCCTGGTTAACCACCGCTCTCCAAGAAGCCAGACGCACCTGCAGACGCCTGGAGAAGAACTGGAGAAACACCAAGACAACCAAAAACCACACCACCTACAAGGACGCCTTGACAGACTACCATAACCAGATCAAAGCCACCAAGAGGAACTTCATCCACAACAAAATCCTGGCCAACTCCACCAACTCCAAGGAACTTTTCAGTGTCATTCAGGAATTCACCAACCCACTCAGCGAAGCCACAGACATCACATCATCCCAAGACCTCTGCGACAAGCTTGGAACCTATTTCCACCTCAACGTCAAAAACCTCTATTACAACTTCATCGACCATCCACCAGGTGCCACAGACGGCCCCCCGCCCCCCAAAAACACCAGCCAGCCCACCATCTCCAACTGGACACCGATCACGGCCGAAGACACCGCCTCGACCATGAAAAGCATCCACTCGGGCGCCCCCACCAACCCCTTCCCCCTCACATCTACCACAGAGCTGCGGCCGCCATCGCACCCGAACTACAACGCACCATCAACACCACCTTCAAAACAGGCACCTTCCCAGACAACAGGAAGCGCGCAGAAGTCAGACCCCTGCTCAAGAAGCCCACAGCTGACCCCACCGACCTCAAGAACTATCAGCCCATCTCGCTCCTCCCCTTCGCAGCCAAAGTTGCGGAGAAAACAATCAACAGGAAACTGACACGATTCATTGAAGAGAACGCCGTCCTCGACCCATCCCAATCCGGATTCCGAAGCAACCACAGCACAGAGACCACCCTACTTGCCGCCACAGAGGACATCTGCACCCTCCTGGACCAAGGCCACTCCGCAGCCCTCATCCTACCTGACCTATCAGCGGCCTTCGACACCGTCTCCCACCGCACACTAGTCGCCAGACTACACGACATAGGCATACAAGGAACAGCCCTGGACTGGATCCGATCATTCCTCACCGGAAGAAGCCAAAGGATCAGACTCCCACCCTTCCTCTCTGACCCCACGAAAATCACCTGCGGAGTCCCACAGGGTTCATCACTGAGCCCCACCCTCTTCAACATCTACATGGCCCCCCTCGCAGCCATCGTACGACAACACGGCCTCAATATCATATCCTACGCCGACGACACCCAGCTCATCCTCGCCCTCACCAAAGACCCCAACACTGCCAAACTCAACTTCCAGAAAGGAATGCAAGACGTCGCAGTCTGGATGACCAACAGCTGCCTGAAGCTCAATGCCGAGAAGACAGAAGTCCTCGTCCTCAGTACCACCCCTTCTGCATGGGACAGCACCTGGTGGCCGACCGCCCTTGGAAGCCCACTTACCCCCTCAGACCACGCCAAGAACCTCGGCATCGTACTGGACTCATCACTCACCATGAACCGTCAGGTCAACGCCGTCACCTCCAGCTGCTTCAACACCCTCCGCATCCTCCGCAAGACCTTCAAGTGGATCCCCCCTGAGTCAAGGAAGACAGTCACCCACGCACTCATCACCAGCAGACTGGACTATGGAAACGCACTCTACGCCGGCATCAAAAAGTCCCTACTCCGCAAACTCCAAACAATACAGAACACCGCCGCCAGACTCGTCCTCGGCATCCCCCGACACGAACCCATCAGCCAACACCTACGAAGTCTCCACTGGCTCCCCGTGGAGAAAAGAGTCAATTTCAAAATCCTCACTCACGCCTACAAATGCCTACACAACAACGGACCCAAATACCTCAACAACAGAATCAACTTCCACGTACCCAAAAGAAACCTCCGATCTTCCAACCTCGCACTGGCCGAAACCCCGCGCATCCACAGAGCCAGAGCAGGCGGAAGATCCTTCTCTGACATTGCAGCCAAGACCTGGAACGAGCTACCAGCAGACATCAGACGCGCCCCCTCCCTGAACACCTTCAGGAAGACCCTCAAGACCTGGCTCTTTGGCTAAACAGATCTGCGGACCCCCCCCCAGCGCCTTGAGACCCTCACGGGTGAGTAGCGCGCTTACAATATCCTGATTGATTGATATATATATATATATATTCACTGAAAAAACCATAGGTTTTAGGGACAGTTATAGTTACTTGGACATTGCACTCGTACAAAACCCGTGAAATTCCCCCGTTATAGTTAGTTCAGCTAACTATAACTCGCGCCCCGCAATGCACTGCTGATGACGTCACATATTACATCACTCATGACATGGTCAGTGACATCACTGATGACATCACTGATGACATCTCAAATGACATCACTGTTGACATCATCCAGTGACTGTGTGTTTCTGTAAAGTTTAAATATTTTTAATATATATAGGGAAAGGAGTTTTGAAGAATGAGTGGGTGTATAAGTGTCTGTATGGATGATTTAGTAGGTGCGTGACTAATTCTATAAGTGAGGGATTAAACGTATCTTACTGAATGCATGGGTTAGTGACTAAACTGGGTGAATGTCTGTATCTGTCTGTTGCTGTGTAAGTGCTGCATGGGTTTGTGAACAGCTACATGAGTGTCTATAAGAGTTATTGATTTGTTGTCTGAGTATCTGTATGGGTGCCTGAGTGTTTGTGTGGATGGGGTGTGTGCGACTGTGCATAGATGTGTGAGTGGGTGATTCACTGGGTGGATGGTTTCAAGAGTGCATCTGTGATAGACTGTATGGGTGGGTAAGTGTGTGTAACAGTGTGTTAGTGAGTGAATGTATATCCCAGTGGTACATGTGTGAGTAACTACATATGTGAAAGGCAGTATATATGTGTGTTAGAGTATTTAAATGGCTATAAGTGAGAGTGTGTTATTGTGAGAGTGGCTGTATGGATGAGTGTGTGCTTGTATCAGTGATTGTATAAGAGCGTAACAATGTGCTAGTATTTGTATGATTAAGTGAGCTGGTGTGTGTATAACTGTATAGGTGAGTAAATGGCAGTGTGTTTAATTATTTGCATGACTGACTAGGTGTGTGAGTACCTCTATGGATGAGTGGCGGTGTTTGAGTGTCTATATAGGAGTAAGAGTGCATATGATAGTCCTGTACTGAGTGACCATAAGTATGAGTGACTGTACGGGTGAGTGAGTGGATGTGTGTGTGTAGACCTAAGAATCAGTGAGTGGGTATGTAGTTATTGGTGTTGGAGTGTCTATGGTTTTGCGAATGGCAGTCTGTAATTTAGAGTGGGTGTATCAAAGGTTATATTAGGGTGTGAGGAGGTGCATCAGATTATCACGTGGATGATGTCATCAGTGATGTCATTTGAGATGTCATCAGTGATGTCATCAGTGATGTCACTGACCATGTCATGAGTGATGTAATATGTGACGTCATCAGCAGTGCATTGCGGGGCGCGAGTTATAGTTAGCTGAACTAACTATAACGGGAATTTCACGGGTTTTGTACGAGTGCAATGTCGAAGTAACTATAACTGTCCCTAAAACCTATGGTTTTTTCAGTGAATTTCAAAGGTTTTTTAAATGCTAATTTGTAACTATAACGTGTCTGAAACCTATGGTTTTTTCAGTGAATTTCAAAGGTTTTTTAAATGCTAATTTCTAACTATAACATGCCTGAAACCTATGGTTTTTTCAGTGAATTTCAAAGGTTTTGTAAATGACAATTTTTAAATGTATTAATTGTTATATTAATTTTTTTCATACTGATTTACTACATTTTTAGAAACAATTTTTTTTACATATTTTATTTTTTAAATTACATTGTAATTACATTATACATTACATTACAAAAATACTTTCTCAGAATGAATTACTTTAGTTTAAATACTTTGCACATAGGCAATAGACTTTTAAGTACAGTAGTTACAGTTGTTGCAATGGGCAACACATTTTCAAACACAATGCAACATTCAGCTCAATGTGAATTTCTAGTTAAATGCAATTAGTTACTTTATGGATTACTTTTCTAACCACAGGACTGGATCCTAGATTCAGTCCTGGGACATCTCCTGTAAACAGTTGAGTAAAAGCGTTTTGGTTACAGTACTGATTTTTAAGGAATATTATTGTATTTTAAAAGTTGACACTTAGAAACTTTTTCTCATATGGTCACCAATGTTATCCTATGGAAGGAAATTCACTTAGCAGGTAAAAACTGTTATTGTTACTTTTTCTTACTCAGTGTTGGATCCTGGATCCAGCACTGGTGCATCTCCTGTAAACAGTTGAAAGAATGCGTTTAAGTCATACAGGTGATTTTTAAGGAATATTTGTAGTTTGTAAAAATCAACACTTTGAAACTTTTTTGCTGAAAAACCAGACAATGGATTCCTATGGAAGAAAATATAAGTTACTGGTAAGTACGGTTAAAATTACTTTTCAGGGTCAGTGCTGGGCTAAAAGATGCAGCACTGGGTTCTCTCCTGATAACAGGTGAGTAAATCGGAATTCGTATTTCGGCTGATTTTAGAGGAATATTTTAAAGTTCCAAAACTCCACACTTAGAAGAATTTCCAAGTGAAACCAGTCAATGTTAGCCTATGGAAGGAAATTCAAGTTACTGGTAAGTACGGTTAGAATTACTTTTCAGGGTCAGTGCTGGGCTAAAAGGTGCAGCACTGGGTTTTCTCCTGATAACAGGTGAGTAAGTCGGAATTCGGATTTCGGCTGATTTTAGAGGAATATTTGTATGTTTCAAAAATCAACACTTAGAAACTTTTTCAGCAAAAAGCAGGCAATGATATCCTATGGAAGGAAATTCAAGTTACTGGTAAGTACGGTTAAAATTACTTTTCAGGATTAGTACTGGGCTGAAAGATGCAGCACTGAGGTCTCTCCTGATAACAGGTGAGTAAATCGGAATTCGTATTTCGGCTGATTTTAGATGAATATTTTAAAGTTCCAAAACTCCACACTTAGAAGAATTTCCAAGTGAAACCAGTCAATGTTAGCCTATGGAAGGAAATTCAAGTTACTGGTAAGTACGGTTAAAATTACTTTTTAGGACCAGTACTGGGCTGAAAGATACAGCACTGAGGTCTCTCCTGATAACAGGTGAGTAAATCGGAATTCGTATTTCGGCTGATTTTAGAGGAATATTTGTATGTTTCAAAAATCAACACTTAGAAACTTTTTCAGCAAAAAGCAGGCAATGATATCCTATGGAAGGAAATTCAAGTTACTGGTAAGTACGGTTAAAATTACTTTTCAGGACCAGTACTGGGCTGAAAGATACAGCACTGAGGTCTCTCCTTATAACAGGTGAGTAAATCGGAATTCGTATTTCGGCTGATTTTAGAGGAATATTTGTATGTTTCAAAAATCAACACTTAGAAACTTTTTCAGCAAAAAGCAGGCAATGATATCCTATGGAAGGAAATTCAAGTTACTGGTAAGTACGCTTAAAATTACTTTTCAGGACCAGTACTGGGCTGAAAGATGCAGCACTGAGGTCTCTCCTTATAACAGGTGAGTAAATCGGAATTCGTATTTCGGATGATTTTAGAAGAATATTTGCACAATGGTGAAGGGAGGGGCGGGCCCTGAGGTGACATCTGTGCAAACGCGCCCCGTGGCGCGTTTTAAGTTGGGGATTAAGTCCCCTTGAATCCTGAGGGTCCCTAGGGGCCAACTAGCCCACCAGGAACCTCCAATATGTGCCAGGGGCTGCGTTGCAGAGACGTGTAGAGAGGCCACACCCCTTTTACACCTCTCTGCAACGCAGCTCTGTGGCGCTTTCTGGATGTACCTGTTGGGCTAGTTGGCCCCAGGGACCCTCAGGATTGAAGGGATTTAATTCCCCATCTTAAAACGCGCCACGGGGCCTGTTTGCACACATGTCACCTGAAGCCCCGCCCCCTCCCTTCACCACTGTGCAAACGCGCCCGTGGCGCGTTTTAAGTTGGGGGATTAAGTCCCCTTGAATCCTGAGGGTCCCCGGAGTCCAACTAGCCCACCATATACCTCCAAAAGCGCCACAGAGCTGCGTTGCAGAGAGGTGTAAAAGGGGCGTGGCCTCTGTACACCTCTCTGCAAGGCAGCCCCTGGTGCATACTGGAGGTTCCTGGTGGGCTAGTTGGCCCCAGGGACCCCCAGTATTCAAGGGAGTCGTTCCCCTCTGCAAACGCGCCAGGGCGCGTTTGCAGAGTGGTGAAGGAAGGGGCGGGGCCTGCGGGCCCGATCGTTTTTTTTTGTTTTTGTTTTTGTCCCCTGAAGGAGGGCTGTGTAGCCCCTTCCTTTTCATGTTTTTGGGCCCTGGGGACCCCATCCCCCAGGGCCTTACCCCTTTTTTAAATTAAATATTAAAAAAACGGGAAGGGGCCGCGGGGCCCCCTTCCCTGGGCCTGTATTGGCCCCGGGGACCCCATCCCCGGGGCATGGCCTCGATTTTTTTTTTTCTTTGGAGGGGGCTGCGTGGCCCCCTCCTCAGGCCATTTAAGGCCCCGGGGACCCCATCCCCGGGGCTGGCCTTTCCGTTTTTTTTAAATTTAATTATTTTTAAACTTTGGGGAGGGGGCCGCGTGGCCCCCTTCCGGGCCACTACTTGCCCCGGGGACCCCATCCCCCGGGGCTGGCCCTCTCCGTTGGGGACTGTGGGGGTCCCCAATCCCCCCACAGTCCCGCCGGCTCCCCGCGTCCCTTGGGCGCCGGCATTGCTTTTCCACATGGGGAGCTGCTAAGATGCAGCTCCCCATGTGGAAAAGCAATGTGCTTTGGATATTGGAAGAGAGAGCAGGTTTCCCTGCTCTCTCTTCCAATATCCAAAGCAGTTTGCTCCCGTCCTGCCATAGCAAACTACAGTGTTCCGGGGGTAGGCACCCCGGGACACTGCAGGAGCCGGCCCTGGGGGGTGGTGGTCCCCAGGGCCATCAAGGGCTCCCATTCAGGTCACAGCCCGGGGAGGTGGTGGTCCCGGGGCTCTGGGGGTCCGTAACGGACCCCCATATTTAAATGTTTAGTGCCCGGGGAGGTGGCGGTCCCGGGCGTGTGGGGGCTGGAGCCCCCACACAGGTTTTTAATTTAAAAAAAAGCCCCGGGGAGGTGGTGGTCCCGGGGCTGCGGGAGGGCTCAGAGCTCTCCCGCACCATTTTTAAAAAAGCCCCGGGGGGTGGCGGTCCCCGGGGCTTGGGAGGCCCTTTGTGGCCCCCACACATAAATTAACCCCCACCATGCCCCCGGGACTTGGGCCACCCGGGGCCAATTTTTTTTCGGCAGGATTCGCGCACCCTGAGCGCATCCTGCCGATTTTTAAAAATTATTTTTTTTTGCCCAGGGGCCTTGTGGGACCCCTGAGCAAACCTAGGGGTCAGGGTGTTTCTACCCTGCCCCCTTTGTGCGCTTTGCGCACTTGTTTCTGTCCCTCGGTTCTACCGAGGGACAAAATGGCTGCCAACATTTCCTGAATCGGAATGTTGACAGCCAGCTGACAGCCAATTAACATGCAGCTCGTGATCGGGACGGTGCGCGCAGGGTGCGCTGAGGGTACGCGGACCCTACTCGGCCATAGATATCACTAACTTTTTACTTTTCATTTTCTCAGCAACTACTGAACGGATTTACACCATTTAACAAAAGGGTTCTTTCTGAACCAAGAACTACCTCTTTGCCAAATTTGGTGTAATTCCGTTCAGCAGTTCAGGCTGTAGCCGTGTCTAAAGTTTCCTATGGAAAAGTGCATGGGGAAAACGCGTTTTGGGACCCCCTTTTTCTCGGCCCCCGCTTGACGAATCCCCGAGACTTTCAGGGTAGGAGCGGACCGGAGCGGGCCACAAAGTTTGAAAATTTCGCGAAGATACGTCAACCGGCAAGAGAGTTATTTCAAATAGAATGTCGCGGATTTCCTAGGGATAATAGGTTGTAACTATAACTATCTACTGGCGACCGCCAGTAGATAATATATATATATATATATATATATATACATATATATATATATATATATATATATATATATAATTATTTATTTTTTTAGGGAAAGCTCGTTTTTAGAGTTCAGGGTATATGGGTTTTAGGGTTGTAAGGGATTTTTAGGGTGGGTATGGGTTTTTGCATGGTATGGGTATTTTTAGGGTGGGTATGGGTTTTAGGGTGGCAAGGGTATTTTTAGGGGTTAGGGTGGGTATGGTTTTTGAGTGGCAAGGGTATTTTTTAGTGTTCAGGGTGAGTGTGGGTAATGGGGTGGTAAGTATATATACAAAAGATTATCTAACCCCCCAGGCAGACCTATCGTTTCCTCGAATGAAGGTTTTTTAGAGAATGCAGCCATTTATATCAATTCTTTTCTTTTTCCCTTTGTTAAATCACCTCCATTGTATTGTAAAGACAGTGGTGATTTCCTCACAAAAATTAATGATCTGACATGGAATGATTTATATATTATGATTACGCTTGATGTCACTGCCCTTTATACTTCAATCAGTCATGAATTGGGAATGCTAGCATGCGAGTACTATTTGAAAAAGAGGCCAGCATGTTTTTTGGAACACACATGCATGTTGTTGGACATGATCCGCATCTGTCTGAAGGACAACATTTTTATGCATGACGGAAGGGTCTACAGGCAGGTTATGTGGACTGCCAAGGGCACCTGCTTCGTCCCCAGCTTCGCCAATTTAGTTATGGGCTGGTGGGAGAAGCAGGTGGCCTGGGCGGATGAAAATGCCGAGTATATCCAACATACACTTGTCTGGACCCGCTACATTGACGATTTTTTTTTTATGGAGCGGGTCTAAGCAGAAAGCAGAGGAATATGTGGCGATTTTAAATAACAACCCATAAAACTTACATCTCACGGCGGAGATGAGTGTTAGTAAGATTTAATTTTTAGATATTTTACTGCAAGTAAAGGATGGCAAAATCAATACTACTGTATTCCGTAAAACAAAAGCTGGCAATAGCACTCTGCATTTTGAAAGTCAACATCCAACTAATTTAAAAGCTAGTATTCTGTATGGTGAAACCTTGAGGTTAAAAAGAATTTATAGCCAAGATTCAGAATTCCAGGGGCAAGTGCAAAGAATGAATCAGAGGTTCAGGAAACGGAGGTATCATCCCAAGATATTAGTGGAAGCAAAACGTAAGTCAGAAATGGTCTCTAGAAACCAGTTGCTTTATCCCAATGACAGGGCGTCAAAGGGAGGTACGGCAGCTAGATTGAAGACTTGTTTTAATCAAATGTCCCCTAAAGTCTATCAGATACTGAGAAAACACTGGCAGGTGGTTAAAGGAGATAATGTCATTGGTAAAGATTTACCTATGGCGCTCCCTGTGACATATAGAAAAGGGAGGACATTGGGTGGCAATCTAACACACAGCTATTTTGATGGAGGCCGTAAGCCGGAGATGTGGCTATCCACTGTAAGAGGGTTTTATAAGTGTAACAGTTGCAAGGCCTGTAGGATGGTAAAAAATGACCTCACATTTAAATCCAGTGATGGACATTTGATCAAGATAAAAGGCTTTTTAAATTGTAACACGGACCACTGTATTTATGTATTTATGTACTCAGCTGCCCATGTCAATTGATGTATGTAAGGAACACAATTTTTCCTTTGAAAAAACGGATGCTAGAGCATCAGCGAGCAATTAGGAACCAGGATTTTACTTATTCTGTGGCTAAACATTTTAATGATAAACATGATAGTGATCCTGGCCTACTGATGTTCTTTGCGATTGATAGAGTTCCCCCAAACATCAGAGGAGGCAACAGAGTACTGAATCTCAGGCGTTTAGAATCGAGATACATCCTGGATCTGAATACGAAATTCCCAAAAGGTCTAAACAGGGATGAGGAGTTAGAAGTACATTTGGGCTGAGTGGTAATTGGTACATTGCCTTGCTCCCCTCCCAATATCCTGGATTATGCCTTACTTTGTTTTAATATTGGAATGTAAATGGGTCAGAGATATTGTAATATCGTGCAATAGGAGATGATTTTAGTTTTGCACTATTGCACTTTATATATTACGTTAGCCCTGATTTGAAACCCAAGGATACCTGGCACATTTGCACTTTTGATATTTTTTGTAGTTATTGATTACCATGACTACTGATTATAAAGACGGAATTCGTATTTGTTTTGAATAAGAAAAACCTGTATAATGGGAAACAGTTCTATCCTTACCATTAGAGCATTTCGTATATACTAGGATATTACTGATTTCAATGCTTGGGTCATTTTGCACTTAGGCATTTTTATATATGCGGAGCAGTTTTGCAGAGTTTAAATTGGGTCGGAAGACAGGAAGTGCAATATGAGATGGGTTATTCCCGCACTATGGCACTTTATATACTGTGATGTTACTGATTCCTAGTTTAAGATTGTGTGGCACTTTGGCACTTTACGTATGCTTATCAAGTTTTGCACATTTACAATTATTTATTGTATTTCTGGGTATGATGGGATGTTTTTGATGAAACTTAACGCTTGGATAATGAATTAACCTATAATGATCTATGTAATACATATTTTATGGAAATTGATCAATTGGAAATCATATCCTACCATTTTAGTATTTATCCATTTATAGATATCCTTTCAGTTTTACCCTTATTAATGAATTAGTATTTATATGTGCTTGTTTTTTGATAAGCTGTTGATACGAGGATGGCCATGCTGTGTATATTGCTTGAAACGTTTGACTTCGGGTGGGCATTACAACGCCATCCATCAGATATCAGTATGCTTCCTATTTTTGATATGATGATGCCAAAGAGGCTTGTTTTTATTATTACGGTATTTGTATAAAAATTTGCAAAAAAAAGTGTAAAATTAATTCTTTGAAATAAGTATAAAAATACAGAAACTGCATTGAAATGTAAATTGTGCAAGTTGAGGGGACAGATTGCATTATAAGGAAGGCATAATGATAATGGATGTGCTGTTTTCTATCTCTATTATACTGTCCCTTTAAAAATGAAAAAATCTAACAAAAAAATGACTTTGACAAAGGCTGTGATCAGCCGAAACGCGTCAGGACGGACATCATGCCATGACTTTATGAATAAAAAGAAAATTCTGCTTACCGGGAGTGCCTGCATTCGCTCTTCCTTGTGGGGGCTGTTGCACTGGGAAGCCTAAGGGCAGCTACACGCTTTATAAATCCATAAACATAAACATAAATAATTAAATATATATATATAAGTCTTTAACACGCATATGCCTTTAAAACGCATGCCTTTACAACCAATTTTCGTTGTAAAGGCATGTATGGTAAAGGCATAAGTGTGGTAAAAATTTGACATGTAAGTATAACATATATATATATATTTATCTATATAGTACATATATATATATATATCCTGCAAACTCGTCTCAAAGTTCCTGATCATGGAAAAAGACGAAGCGTACCCAAAAGATGCAGTGCTCTACAACTTTATTGTGTGCCCAGCACCGCCGCCATTACGCGTTTCGATCCTCATAGGATCTTGATCACATGACACGTTACCAAATACATCCCACATTTAAAGTGACAGTGCATGACTCATTGTCATAGACATGGAAAAAACCTTCACAATGTTTCGCTGGTTTCTCAACACGATAATCTAATGTGCAAATAACGCTAATAGTACAAATCAAAGAGTACAAATTATTAAAATACACCCTTGACCATGGACATGTCTTTCCAATAAATTGCCCCTTGATCCATTCTCTTTTGAGCGATATGATGTACACATATGATACTAATCATTGAATTGCTCCAATAAATACATAAATAGCATAAATAAATGTTAAAACTACTTCAAGGTGAGAGTTCATAAACATTTTCCTACATCTCAATGGACAAAGCAATTTGAAACCTCTCAGTATACATATCAATTATTGCACAATTGCGATACCATGCGAACCAACATTGTCATAAAGCCCAAGTGGGCTATAATTCTTATAAGCCAAGTCATTAATAAAATTACAAGTGTAAAAATAGTGTGACATAAAAAGTGATAATAAAACCCCAATGTGCAAAACTAGTGCAAATTAAAACAATCAATTTAAAAAACTTTATATATATATATATACACTATAGGAAATTGCAGCAGCATGGACATATCTAGACTTTCTATTACACAGTTAAAGAAATACCATTTTACAAGTGTGTGTAAAAGTCCTCACTAAAGTTTAAACCATTAGGTGTCTTTGTGTCCATTTCTAAAATGTATTTTGTTTCCAGCTTTCTCAGAAGGCCTTCCCGATCCCCACCTCTCCTTAGTGGTGGAATTGAGTCGACCACAAAATATTTCAACTCACTGGATTTCTTGGCATGCAATTCATCAAAGTGCCTAGCAACTGGGTAGGACATGTCCCCATTGTTAATAGCCCGTATGTGCTGGAGTATCCTCTTGTGGACCTGCAGCCTCGTGCTTCCCACGTACCGCAGTCCACAAGGACACTCCAGCACATACACCGCATATTCTGTCCTGCAGGTCAGTTTTTATCAATCTTTATAGGCCTGCTCTTAAACGGTATGGTATACTCAGTCTTGCTAGTACCATGTTTGCATGCTTTGCAAACTGCACATTTAATGAAGCCTTTACTGACCGTCAGCCAAGATGTGTTGTGTGATACTTCAGGGCTACTAGTAACTAAAGAATCTCTCATAGAGCGTGCTTTTCTAAATGTTAGGTTGGGTGATCTGGTTATTCTATCACCCAACACAGGATCATTTTTTACTAGACACCAGTTTTTATTGACAATTTTTCGAATTGTCTGATGTTGATTACTGTACGTCAGTATGAGTCTCGAGGACTGTACTGTCTCAAAAGGCTCATCACTACGTACTCTGCTTATCAAAGCCCTTGATCTGCCCTGGTCGTTGGCTTTGGCCATGGCTGAATCTACTGCACTGGACATATATATATATCAAGGCAGTGAATGCCGAAACGCGTCGCAGCGTAATGGAGGAATAAACCTTGTTTTTCTGAAATCTCCCCGTGTCGGTGTCCGATTTTTGCGTGGAGAATCGGATGTGGTGTTCATATATATATATATATATATATGTTATACTTATATGTCAAATTTTTACCACACTTATGCCTTTACCATACATGCCTTTACAACGAAAATTGGTTGTAAATGCATGCGTTTTAAAGGCATATGCGTGTTAAAGACTTGCGTGCTAATTGAATGCGTGGTAGTGTTGCAGTCATTGTAATGACTGCGAGGTAAATCTATGCGTCGTAATGGCATACGTGGTTCAGTCATACAAACTTCTTAGGTCCAAAAGGGATTCAAAAATTAAAGCCAGCGCTCAACCACTGATAACTATGGCATTGAGCAGACAGGTTTCACTTAAGAAAATGTGTAGAACATTTAGAAGTACCAAAACAGTTCATAAGTCAAAAACACAACACAATAAAAATCCCACTCCAATTTATAAAAATAATTTTAATGAACAAAATGACACCAAAATGGTAAAAATCCAATAAGGGAAAACATAATTTTTTAAGTTGTAGATGAAAATAGTGTCAAGAAATGTTAAGCTCAAACTGGAGTCATCTAGTTGTGCTTGACTGGTACTGAGGCACTAGTTTAGGCTGACCACAATGGAACGCAGATTGGAACAGAAGCCAGGTGCATCCTACTCAGAAGATTTACCTTCTGACTTGGTCTCTGAAATGGAAGTCAAAAATCCTCATTTGGGTAAGGCAGCAGGCTGTGGCAGAAATGGGTTCCACAAGGATGGATAGTAATCATAGAAGCCCCGGTGAAGCCGCTGACTTTTGCGAAAAAGCTTGGAGTGGGAGAAATTCAAAATTAATGCCTAATGGTCCCAGGACATTAGGGACACCATGTAGATGTCAGGACTCACTCCAGGTGCAGGCACCTGCAGGATGCAGGGCTGCTCCGGTTGGAACCGGTCAGCTGGGATCTTGACGAAAGTGGGCTTCTTGTAGCTTTTGTGTCCCTGTAGCATAACAGGAGGTCAGCCAACTGACCCTTGGAGTCCATTTCTCAGTCCTTGAAACAAGTGGGAGTAGGTCCAGCCCTCGGTGGTCTCCTCATAGGCCAACAGCATGTGCAGTCCTTCTTCCATCTCCCACAGGTCCAGAGGTGTTCTGAAGAAGGTACTGGGGGTGCCACATTTATGCCTAGTGCCAGCCCATGGGTGAGGGAAACTCCTGGCCACTCTTTAACCATTGGGGTAAAAGTTCCCACGGTGACCCTACCCACGTTTGCAGCACTTCCTGTATGTTTTACTGTAATCAGCCCTACAGTGTCCCTCTTTGCCTAAAAGAAAATGGCAGGACTTCCCTTGTGCAGAACTCCCTGTGACCACCCAGAGGCCATGATAATGGGCAAACCCTCCCTTATGGAAACCTAAAACCGGTTCTGCGGGCAGCTCCACTTTCAGTGGGATTGTTGCCTGACTGGCTAGCAGGACAATAGCTGGGAAGGCCCAGGTGTGAGCTACAGCTGCTTGTGACATGGTAGGTATCCTTTGATGTTAATTAAGTTTCTGGGTACACCCCAGATGGCCAACCTGTCAGGGGAAGTAACCCCCTCTCCCTTTACCTCACCTCTGGAAGCCACATCACACCTAATTAAGTAGCCATTCAGATGAGGGAGGAAAATGACAACTTTCTAAAAGCAAATTTTTTAAATAGTGTAGGGAATTGGGTTACTGGTTGAGCATGGTGAATCCCCACTCAAGAAGCAACCAAAATCCTTGTCAGGGTGAGGCACGAGCAAACCCCAAATTAGGCTGTGCTGAACCCTCTGGTAGCTTGGAACAGAGCAGTCAGGCTTAACTTAGAAGCAATGTGTAAAGTATTTGTGCGGCACTTCAAACAGTAATAAAGTGGAAAAACAACACACGAAAAATCCCACAACAATTAAGAAAAATGGAACAATTTTTATTAAATAAATCAGTCCAAAATGGCAAACATCCATGCAGTAGAAAAGGAGATTTTCAGGTTTGAAGGTTCATGAAAAAATAGCAGCAAAAAGTGCCAACGGTGGATATGTCATTGTGCCGGACTGGGACAAAGTCAAAATTTCAGGTCGACCGCAATGGAGTGTGGGCCGGCTACCACGACCCAGGTAGGCCAGCTGAACAAGAGTATCTTAAGTCTTGGTTGCGAAGCATTATATGAGGTTCTGCGTCAAGGATGCATCGTGCAACCAAGGCGATGTGTTGGTTCTGAGGAGATGCGATGCGAGGTCCTGCGTGGTCATCGAGGATCCCGTCTGAGAGAGATTGCGATGCAAAGTCTGGTGTCAAGGATGCATCTCGCAGTCGAGGCGATGTGTCAGTTACGAGAACCTGTGTCATCACCGAAGCTGCTGTCAATGAGAGATTTGTGATGCACGGGCCTGCGTAGGTAAAGCTTCCCACAGCGGCAGTTCTGAGGCGGGCGGGTAGGTCAATACTGAGTCCTTCTGCTAGGAGAACCATCACAGCAGGGGCGATGGGTCGGTTCTGCTCTGGATTTTGCCGTGCAGCAGAGGAGATGTGTTGGTTCTGCTGGATCTACAGATGGCCTGGCAGAGCAACTTCCAAGGGTCCAGGACTGGGGTAACACCACTTGGCAGGGTTGGACACACAGATGCCAGAATCCACATGCTGGGTCCAAGGTTTTTGGTGCCTTTTGTCCTTAAGGGTCTAGTCAGGAGGCCAGTCAACTAGCCCTTGGAGTCACACTGGAGACCTGGGTTTAACTGATGCAGGTCTTCTCACTCACGCAAGAGGGTAGCAGGTCAGCACAGCATGGCAGCAGTCTTTTTCATAGCAGCAGTCAAGCAGAGCGGAAGTCCTTTCAGCAATACAGCAGTCCATTTTCCTGGAAGAGTATCCACAGGTCCAGAAGTGTACTGAAGAGTTGGTGTCTGGGGTCCAGTATTTATACCTGAGCCTGAGGTACAAAAATGCCAACTTCCTACTCATGGCATTTTCAAAATGGTTATTTAAAATCCAACTTTACCATGAGAGAGGATTTTTTATCACAGTTCAAAAGACACCAAAAATGAACTTGTTACCTGCTCTCATTTGGAAATCATTATCTATTAAATGTAATAAGGTAGCCCCAATGGCATCCAATGGTAGAAGCAAACCTTGCAGTAGTGAGAATCAAATGTAAGGGTTTTTCACTACCAAGACATGTAAAGCTAAAAAGTACATGCCCAACTTTTTAAATACAATGCACCCTACCCGATGGGCTGTCCAGGGCCTACTCTAGGGGTGACTTCTATGTATTAAAAAGGTAAATTTGGGCCTTGCAAATGGTTTGTTTTGCCAGATCGACATGGCAGTTTAAAACTGCGCACACAGGCTGAAATGGCAGGCCTGAGACATGCTTAAAAAGCTACCTAAGTGGGTGGCACAATCACTGCTGCAGGCCCAATAGTATCATTTAGTTTACAGGCCCAGGGCACAGACAGTACCACTTTACTAGGGACTTAAAAGTAAATTAAATATGCAAATTAAGTATAAGTCAATTCTACCATGTTTTAAGGAGAGCGCACAAGCACTTTAGCATTGGTTAACAGTAGTAAAGTGTGCAGAGTCCTAAAGCCAGCAAAAACAAAGTCAGCAAAACTGGAGGGCTGAAGGCAAAAAATTAGGGGTAAAACTACGCCAAGGAGGCCCTGTCTAAAAAATAGTAATGTCAAATCTTGTTTGACCACTAAGTTGGATTTAAAATTACTATTAAAGTTAGTTCTCTAATCATTTTTCCAGCTACTCCCAAACTGAAGGTAGGGGATATAAGGTGTTATCATGTAATCCGGTGGTTTCCTATGGAGAGTAAGCCCTGCTATGGTGAAAAACGACTTTGTGATTGTTCACTGCGTGGACATGTAAAACATAACATGTCCATGCCCTACTTTTTAAATTTTTAAATACCATTCACCCTATCCTATGGGCATTTAGGCCTACCTTAGGCTAACTTATAAGTATTAAAAAAAGAAGGATTAGGCCTGGCAAAAAGGTTGTTTTGCCAGGTTGAATTGACAGTTTTAAAACTGCATACCCAGTCTGCAGGGGCAGGCATAAAGACATGCTTTGCATTGTCACCGTAGTGGTAGCACAATATATGCTGCAGTCCCTTAGTAACATTTTAACTTACAGGCCCTGTCTACACCTTTGTGCCATATATTAGGGTAAGTTAAATAGACCAATCATGAGTACTGCCGAATTCAACATGTTTTATGGGTCAGAGAACATGTACTGGGGCCTGGTTAGCATGCTCCCAGTATTGAGAGTCAGAGAACCAGCAGAATCAGTCCAGAAAAAATTGTGAAAATCCAAAAAGAGTCATGTTTCTTCAAACATGCACCATAACCAACATTGGTGATGCTACAGTGTACAAAATGTGCTTAGAAGCAGCAGTTAGGTGGCATGAATGCTACTATATTTTGTTCAATTACCTGCTACATATTGTGACATCGTGATGTCTGAGGCATTTGGTGATTTAGGGAAGTAAGGAAGTACAGGAAAAAGGAAAGGTGCAATTGGTTAAAAGAAAGCAAAGCAGAATCAGTTGTTAGGCAACTGCAATGCAGTTATAGGCAAACAAGATGGCTGTTGAAGCAGGAAAATGAACCCAAGTTCCAAGGTAAGAAAATTCTGGAGCAGGGGGGCGTGGCTTGGACGGCAGAGCTTATGGCTGCCTGAATCCATCGCTCTATGCTACGAGGGAAGAATTTCACCCCATGCTGGAGTCTATCGCGACTGGAGAAGAAATGCTTGCCGAGAGAATTAACATAAAGCGATGCTGAATAACTTGATGTGCTCATCGGCAGCGAGAGTCCATTGTATCGCCGCCTAATCGATCCCGACGCGGTGTGAGGAAGCAGGCAAATCAAAATGGCAAGGCAGGAACCCGGACCGCGAAGATAATGACGTTGCGCTTCCTCTGGGACAATTTTATGTCGGTCCGCTAGGAAAGCGGTACGATCACTGACCACCGTGTAGTAAGGACAACTGTGTTTTTTTGTGGTTTTTTTACATTAAAATCAGCATAATGTGCCCCAACGCTGTCATCATCACGGGCTGCCTGACTCTAAAATGGCGCCTATGTTGAGCTTTACCGAACACCCTGCGCCTTTGATTGCATATGCGATGAAGCGTGTATGTCCAGATGAGGTCTGCCACTAATAATTTTTCATTTATCTGATGGTTATGCTCTGATTTAAAGTCTGCATGTGCCCTGAGTTCGTCTGTGCAGTCCTGGTGCAGAGCTTAACTCCCAGTCATTTGCCTGACCTTGGAATGGCGATTTCACCGATCTATGTCTGCAAACCGAATGCGCCCGATCTCTCACGCTGATCTGCAGGTATAGGACTTGGACCACACACAAGTGCTACCTAAGGTTCATAATGATTGGCTTAAGAGCTTTCACGTTCCAGTGTCTGATCTGAGATAAGCCTCACTTGATACTACCTGGGCTAGTTGAATTGTGCAATCTTCTGGGACAATACAGGTCTTCTTGAGCACAAATAACATTACTCTGCTCCCCCATTAAATATATCTCAAACAAACCTTGGCACCCAACACGGTGATTATGTAGTTTTACAAGTGACAATTTTATCACCAGTCTCTACAGGCAAGAGATCACAAAAGCCACAGTGGCCACTTTGATCGACGCCCATTTTGGATTAGGGAAGGGCTGACACAGAGCCCCCTCCATTCTCACTATATCTAGTGGCTTTAAACTGCACCTAATATCTATAAGTTACAGAGCAGGTTCCAAGAGGTACCTGCTACCAGAGATATGTCAGCAGACGTCATCAGCAGCCATCAGCACATATAAGCAGACAAGCAGCAATCAATAATCAGAGTTCATATCTGGGATCACGAGCACTCCCCAGCGACTGCCTAATTAAGCTCCAAGTACATTCAAGTATAGATCTTGATACACTATTTACGTGAGCTGCTCAGATCCGAAATGGCGGATAAAGAACCAAGGGCGCAATACAAAAAATCCAAAGTTGAACCTTCACTATCAGATTCACCGATCAAGGCTAAAACAGACATTAACAGCACGATGGAAATGATCCTCAAAAAGTTAGCCAATGTTCATGACCTAGCAAAGTCGACGAAGCAAAACACAGATACCATGCAGCTCGAGCTAACCGCTATACGTGCAGACATGAGCACGATCAACTCTAAAATCACAGATGCAGAACAGAGAATAAGTGACATTGAAGACACCGCCTTACAGTCCAACAAGGAAATCAAGTCCCTCTTAGATATCACCAGTAATCTTAAAAGATTAATATCAGAATTTTCGGCATTCCAGAGGGATCGGAGGACTCCGCTGAGTCCTGTGTGGCGTTTCTAGAGGCCTGGATACCCCAGATCACAGGTATAAAATTTCACCAAAGTTTAGAATTGGACCGGGCACATAGAGTACCAACCTTTAACTCCTCTACAAGGAAAATGTCCCGGCCTATTATTTGCAAACCTTTACGCTATCAATACACGATAGCCATCCTTAACTTTGCCCGAAAAAACCACCAAGTCTCCTGGGAAGGCCATAAAATAACTTTCACGCAGGACTATTCAAAAACCACCGTGCATACGAGAAAAGGATTTCTTCTATTAAGGGATAAGCTAAGAGCCAAAAACATCCAATTTTCCTTTGCAGGTCCTGCGAAATTTAGAATTTTTGAAAATGGACGACCTCTTTTCTTCACAAATCCATTGGATTTGGCAAGACACCTAGAAGCAACAACAGCTCAAGACATGGATCACTCTACGTCAGCCTCGAATAAAAGGAAGTCTTAATATCCTTTTTGATGGACAAGCTTCTCATACTATGTGTAACAATGTAGGGATTCATTAGTCTTAACGAGTGATAACAGATAATAATCTTTGGTCATTATATCTTAAAGTCATATGTTTGATTATGTAATCTCTAAATGTCCGCATGTGATAGTCGATCTACCCCGTAGGGAACAGCCTTCTAGTCGTACTATCGGTTCTGGGTTTGTTACATTATTGTTTGGGTACTTATATTAAATTAGGGTTGCCGTCGTAAAGTGGGTCACTACATGCTTACGGATTACGATAGCCCATTCAGGTTAGTTTACTTTGGTTCAATGATGTTATAACGGTTTGCCTCAATTGGCTGCTTTCAGAATTGCTATCAGACCACTGGACTATAACGATACTTATTCTTCTTGTCCGAATTCAGGCGCTGTATGATCTTATATTCAATTACCTATTTACATACATTATATAGTTATAGGTTTTTACCACCTATATTATTGGGTGTGTTAAAAGGAACAACTGTTAACATGCTTTACTCCAGGTTATTATTATCACAATGGTATATCCCTCGAAGATGTTAGACTGACACTCCTGTCATCGCACCTCCAATACTCTAATTTTTCAGGTAGGGGAGGGTGGGTTGGGTGGGGGGATGAGGGTTTATGGGTACGATTAGTTTTAGTTAATCTTGCTTCCTTTTATCTTACTTCTACTTTTTCTTCTTCCTTTTTTTCCCTCAACCAGTTAGAATTCAGATGTATGACCTAACTTGCTTATACTAGCAACAACACGGTCTTGTTTACGATAAACATGTGGCACCTTTGTGTGTCTAGATTTCATACGGAGTTAAGTGACCTAGAGCTTAGGCTATTCACCAACGATAACTACTTATATTATATGAAATCTGTCAACGTGATCCTTGCTAATTTACACAATGTCTCAGAATAAGAACTATAACATTACGGAGGACCTTAATGTTGTTTCTTTAAATGTGAAAGGACTAAACCACCCAATTAAGCGCAGGAAAGTATTTGATTATCTGGCCAAAACAAAAGGAGATGTTATTCTCTTACAGGAAACAAAACTTTCTGAGGAAGATGCTGCCTTTATAAAACATAACTGGATTTCACACGTCGTCTGCTCACCGGCAGATCATAAAAGGAAAGGCGTAATTACTCTGATAGCTAGGAAGGCTAATATTTCCCTCGAATCACATTCACATGACGATGAGGGAAGAGTAGTAGTTACTCATCTAAAAAAAGGTGAAGATCTTATACATGTGATAAATGTATACGGCCCGAATACAGACGAACCCAAATTCTGGGGAAGTATCTCAAAAATCATAGAAAATCTTCCCCAAGAAGATCTTATCATAGTCATTGGCGATTTTAACATTCCATTAGACCCAATTATTGACCGCCAATCCACTTGCAAATACCAAATAACTAAATCTCATGGAATAGTTCAGAAACTATGCTCTAAGTTTAACTTTAAAGATTCCTGGCGCCTGCAACATCCAGACTCTAGGGATTACACTTTTTACTCTGCCCCACACAACTCTTACACTAGGATAGATTATATACTTATATCCGGCTCATTTACTCACCTAATTGATCAAACAGACATTTCGCCCAAGTTAGTATCTGATCACTCATGTATTAGTACTAAATTAGCTGGTAGTCACACTACACCTTCGCCCGAAAGATGGCGCTTTAACAACGATGTCATTCCAGATCCTGCGGACAAAAAGAAGATTGAAGAAACTATCTCGGAGTGTCTTAAATATAACGACCTCCCCGAGACAGATATAAACATTCTATGGGACGCATTGAAGGCAACCATTAGAGGAGTCCTTATTGGAATTAAAACGCCTATCAATAAAAAACTTAACTCTGAGGTAATTAATTTAGAACGTGAGATTAAACTCCTGGAGATTTCCCATGCCAATTCGTTATACAATAATATTCTTAATCAACTAACGCAAAAGAAATATGAATATAATAAAATCCTAAGTAATCGCGCCGGAGTATGGATTAATAAATTTAAGACTCTTAAACTCTGCGAAGCTAACAAAGCTGGTAAATTATTGGCCTCCTATCTTAAACATAAACAGAGACAAAATACTATCTCCTCCATTAAAGATGCTAACAATAAAATGCAGACTAGGCAGAAAGAAATTTTAAATACCTTTAAAACCTTTTACGAAGACTTATATAAGAATAATCAAGATTTTAATCAGGAAGAGTGCGCCAAATATTTGAACACACTGAAACTCCCTCAACTGACCGTAGTAGATAAGCTAGCTCTAGGAAACCCTATAAGTGACTTGGAAGTGACTAACGCGGTTAAATCCCTGAAAGATAATAAGGCCCCGGGTCCTGACGGCTTCTCAGCCACATTTTTATAAAACCTTTAGAGAGTCAATACAACCGACCATGTTAAAACTATTTAACACTATAGCTCTAAAGGGATGTACAACTAATTCAATGAAAGAAGCCAATATCATAGTTATACCCAAAGAAGGGAAGGACCCACTATTACCAAACAATTACAGACCAATTTCCCTCATCAATGTTGACTGTAAGATCTACGCAAAAATACTAGCTACAAGACTCAACGTAGTCCTTCCACACCTGATAAGTAATTCACAGGTTGGTTTTCTCAAAAATCGTATGTCTAACGACAACACTCGTCTTCTATGCCATGTATTAGAAAATGCAACGCTGAAACCGGATCCGTCTATAGCAATCACCCTAGATGCAGAAAAGGCATTCAACAGAGTTTCATGGTCGTTCTTAAAACAATGCATGCAGTCATTTGACTTGGGGGAACCTTACATTAATATTGTTATGGCACTATACTCGACTCCTACTGCATGTATTGCTATCAATGGGACATTCTCAGAATCTTTTACTCTCCAACAGGGCACAAGGCAAGGTTGTCCACTCTCCCCATCACTCTTCCTTCTTGCTCTTGAGCCCTTAATACAGGACATCAAACAAACCCCAGATATAAAAGGAATAAAGTTCAATGACATCAACGTTAAATTGGCCGCCTATGCGGATGATATCCTTATAATGACGGAAGACCCGGGTCTCTCAATTAATGCACTGATGCTGACAATAGGGAAATGCTCTATACACTCGGGATACAAACTAAATAGGGATAAATCAGAGGTAAAGCCCTTAAATGTCCACTGTACCAGGGAGATTTTAGGTAATTCAGGTCTTACGTGGCAACCGGGCCATATAAAATATTTAGGCATAGAATTTGGTAGCAATATAATAGAAACTTTACTCCAAAATGAAAGTACCACACTGGAAAAAACTAAGAAACTATTAGATACATGGTATCAAGCACCAAGCAGGCAAATAAAAAATAAAAAAAAGCAAAGGAAAGAGCCATTTTAGAAGGATATAGAAGGAGATCGACAGAAAACCCCAAGGGAGTAACCAAGCCAAGAGCAAAGAAAAGAATAAACTTCTCTACATACAGAAACAGTAATAAGCAGGCTGCTCCTGGTATGTTGACGCCGGGCCATATGACCATAGCAATGTAATATCATTATGTGTCTGCATTCTAAACATTATTGCTATTGGGACTAGTAATAAAGATGAATACTGTAATAAAGGTTATATACCTTTTGAAATTACTAACATGCAAGTCTTGCTTTATCTCCCGATTTAGCTATGTGGTTTGTAAATACTTTGAAATGTCACCCTAAGACACTGCCACAATGGCTTTATGCCCATAGGGTTTGATGTGGAAATGTAAGCAAAAGTGGTCATAAGGTGCTGCCCATAGGCACACACAAGGACCATCCAGGACTCGTCTAGTGTACACACCAGCAGAATTCAGGGTCTCCGCTGAGCATGGCAGAGTCAGAGGATTCCCAAATGTGTCTCACAAAAATGTTTTCTGGCATCCAGACCACACAGGGTGGACATCCATCAATGCTCATGCCACAACAGACCAGGAAACAGCGGGTTTGGAGATCACACAAAACTAAAGAAACGTTGGGTCATTAAGGATGTGTGCTCATCACTGATCACTTGGTGATGTATTTTTAAGCACCTCTCTCCTGTTTGTGGTTAAATGTAGAGAGGGCTTCTTTGTACTATGTGCTTGTGTCTTTGGACTCATAGGGCTTGCTAGGTACTTCCACACAGCAGGGTAGGTAGCAGCAGCGCTTGCCAAAAAACTTTCAGAATGGCAGCAGGCTGTCTCCTAGCATAGGGGGAAAGAGGCTGCATGCAGTTCTGTGCTTGAGAAACACTGCATCAGGATCCAAGTATGTCAGCATCAATCTAGATATTCCATTTTGCTTGAGGGGATGCCAGCATTTGTCCTTAGTCCTTTGCCAGCCAGTGGATAGATGGACAGCAGTCCACTGCAAGCAGTGGCACTGTTTATCAGAGTTTTAAATTGTGACCAGCCAGACTGAAGCATCATTTTCCTCCTCAGAAATGATGCTGTTTAGAGAAGGCCTAGTTATTCTCACAGAATGCATTGAGGGGCTGCTGCTTACCTGAAATGTGGCGAGTACATTTCCCTGATTTCTGCAGAGGTTTGTAATCTTGGGTAATCCTACCAGACAGAAATATACAAAAAAGTGATGAATGGAATGATTGACTTTGGGCCCGATTTATATGTTGACTGTATGGGCCTGATTCACAGAACTAACTTATGTCAAAAACGTAAAGTTAGTACTTTTTGGTATTCACAGAGTACACTTACTCATTTTGGCATTCACAGAATGAACTTACTCATTTCGGTATTCACAGAAGTTAGTAGTCCTAACTTTAGGACTCCTAAATGCCTTCTGTGAATACCGAAAGTCTTAAAGTTAGGATTTTTCTCAGTTTAGGAGTAGTAAAGTTAGGACTCCTAACTTTAGGACTCCTAAATGCCTTCTGTGAATACCAAAAGTTAGGACTCCTAACTTTACTACTCCTAAACTGAGAAAAATCCTAACTTTAAGACTTTCGGTATTCACAGAAGGCATTTAGGAGTCCTAAAGTTAGGACTACTAACTTCTGTGAATACCGAAATGAGTAAGTTCATTCTGTGAATACCAAAATGAGTAAGTGTATTCTGTGAATACCAAAAGTACTAACTTTACGTTTTTGACGTAAGTTAGTTCTGTGAACCAGGCCCAGTAACTGTAAATGTAAATCCAGAGACAAAAACAAAGAAAAGGTGGTTATGGTATTTACAGAGCAATGTACTTATTCCAATCTATGCTGATGAATAAATGATTTGATAACATGAAGGCTTGTGGGTGGGCATACACCCAAACACAACGATGATGGAAATAACCAGTTCTATGATACAGAGAGATTAACAGAGAATTGCAACCCTTCAAGTGACAAAACATTCTCTAACATCCTCTATACATGCTGCAAAATGTTGCAATACATCTTTCCTCTGCACATTCATGACCAAGATATACAATGTATACAGGTCAAAAACTGACATAAAACAACCCAATACAAAACCCTGTAAACATTTAAAAACCTTTGTTTTTTTCCTGTCCTCTATCTCCAGGACTCATACTTGCAACAAGACCTTCTCCCATAAATTCGTTTTGTGCTCTAATATTCCAAACTATCCTCTGTAACATTTACTATATCAACTAGCATCTCTCTTTACACATTCCATTAAGAGCCATTTCCCAACACAGTACAGGCATTCGTGGTTTTGACTATTTTCTTATCTTTCTTGAAATCCCTTGCTAAGTTCCCTGGGGATTTTACCAAAACTGTGTCCATAATCACCACATTCTTAATATTCCCAAAACAGGACATTTTGAAGTGTATCTACGTTTCTATAATTACTTATGTGACCATCCCATTATCCACCGTCACCGATCCCATTTGTGATTTTGTTTGACAACAAAGTTTCCCCTAATGAACGTAAAATGTCTTTCTCTCCAGACATCATTTCTAATTGTATGTTGTACCTAGACAATTTCTCCTAATACCACATGGCCCATCTAAGTTATTGGCATTAGCCAATTGCATACACTCCACAATAAACAGGTTTATCATTTCCACCATCCTTTCAGATTATAAGTATGGTGATGCTAAATTACAAATCTATACATAGCTTTTCTCTTTCTTGATCAAATCTTCATAGTATTCTCTGTAATTGCATGCCTTTGTGCCCCACCTCTAACGCTGTAGCAGATGTTCCTTTCATATGATTTGCTGGGCAATGCAAACTGATGTTAAATATTTTACACTGGATATGTTTTAGTTATAATCATGTAATCATGGATGCAGGAAACTTTGCTCAATATATAACTGGACGTCTCATTAAAGGCAACTACACTATCATAGAGCAGAGGGCCTCTTGAACATGAGTTTGTTTCTTTGTGTTTGTGGTGTGCAATAGTGAGCAGGATGTCATCATACAGAACTGAAAAATATTGTGAGAAAGTATTACAAAGTTCATGCACATTGGATGATTAGGTGTGATAAAGATAATGTGATCGAGGACATACATGAGAAGCACTCTGCTTCAGAATGAATATTTGCTTTTCAAATATCTATCTCTTCTCATTACAGATTCCGAAACATCAACATCTGTCACAGGTAAATAATATTCATGCTCTCTTGATCATGTGGGATTGGTCAGTCAGACGAAAGAAATTCACAATAGACTACTGAATTATAGTAAATTTAAGATAATTAGCAAATAATTGCTATGCCTTTGATGACATATTGGATATGAGCTTCTAACACATCATGGGCCAGATGTATCAACATTGCATTTTGCGATTCAATAATAGCGAATTTTACCGATTCGCTATTATAGAATCGCAAAATGCAATGTATGAAGGTTTCGCAAAATAAATAGCGATTCCTACACATTCCCTAATAGTGAATCACAATTTGCGATTCGCTATTAAGGAATGCCTTCCCATTCATTCCTATGGGCCTAGAGGCCCATAGGAATGAATAGGAAGGCATTTGCAATTTGCGATTACCGATAATTGGTAATCGCAAATTGCGAATGCAATTCAAGGGTGCAATGGGGTCAAAAGGCCACCCTGATGCACCCCCAAAAATGTCATGTGTGCACAATGTGGCGCACACACATACCCTAAGGGCATGTGTATGTGCCACATGGCACTTGGAAAAATGCAATTTGGTGTATTTTTCTAAGTATTTGCAAATTACCACCAACTTGAAGTTGGTGGTAATTTGCGATTCCTTAAAGCAAGGTCGCAATTTTTAAATGCTTCCTGCATTGCATTTAGGGAATCGCAAATTGCGATTCCCTAAATGCATTCGCAAAATAGGTAATCGCAAAAATTGTGATTCCCTATTTTGCGAATGCCTTTTGGGATGATACATCCCAAAAGGCTTTTTACCATTCGCAAACGGGCCGATTGTGTGAATCGGCCCATTTGGACCGGTAAAAGGCTTGATACATCTGGCCCCATGTCTATAGCAATACCTTTGACAAAATGGTGGTGCCTTCTATCAGCTGTACCTGCATGAACTGCATCAAAGGACGATTGTTTTAAAGGGCTTTGTAATAAAAAGGCTTCTTAATACAGGATCTTACACAGGATCATACAAACATTACAGAGAAACTGTATGAGGATGTCAAGGTCAGACAGAATGGAAGCTGACGCTTTTGTGTCTAAAAATCTGAAGAAGATCAGAGAAAGGAAATTTGTTCAACTAATGCATGATGGGTGATTTATCTTTAAAATCTTGGAGAAAATATTTAAACTCTGGCAAATTAGTGAAAAAGTGTGAGATTTCTTAAAGAAGAAACCCCTGTGATATTAATAATCAGATTACAGACTAAAGACTTAAGGCCTCATTTATGAAAAGTGACGCATCGCTGCGTGAAAACAGTGATGCGTCACTTTTCATTGTGCCCTCCTTGCGACATGCTGGATGCGTCATATTTACAGTATGACGCATCATGTCACAAAAGTGACGCAACTTCAGCAATGGGTCATTTCACATGGGCAAGTCCCATTTCAAATGTGCCTGCGTCAGTCTTACGCCTGCTGTGAGGCAAGGGAAAGATATTGAGGCACTTGCGTCCTAGAAGTGGCGCAGTGAAATCTCATAGATCTCACTGCGTCACTTTTACGAGGCTTACTTGCGTCGGAACGCCCACCCTGCATACATTATACCTGGCGCAGGTATAATGTGGCGCAAGGGTTTACAAAGTGACGCATCTACCTAGATGCGTCACTTTGTAAATATGACGCAACAAAAAGTGACGCACCGGCGGCGCAAAAGTGACGCAAGGGCTCATAAATAAGCCCCTTAATTTACAGAAGGAAAAAAAAATGGCGCAAGTCCCATCCTCCCTCCATTTGGTTTCCCTGCCTCATCTAAAGTTTATGGAATGGCTGGATGAGACATTTATAGGGACAAATAGGCATCAGATCAGAAATAAGAAGTGCAGATAAGAGAGTGGTGGAAGAAGCTTTGCAGGGAATAAACTGTGAAGAAGAATAAAGAGAAATATGAACCTAAAATATTGCATTGCATGCATTCACCTGATATAAAATGAGTAAAACCAGTGCAAATATTCACTAATTCCATTTCAATCATGTACTATAGTTGCTTCATCGAAGGTCTCATCAGAAGTCAATTCATATGACAGATAATATTGAAGAAGGATAGTTAGACAAAATTTTAAGGGTGCATGAAGAAAGTGACAGAGTTATGACAAGGGGAGACATTGATGTAATTTGAGATGTAATTAGTGATGTCATCAATTATGTCATCAGTGATGTAATATATGAAGTCATGAGCAGAGCGTGGCGGGGCGAAAGTTATAGTTAGCTCAGTATGATATAACTGGTGAATTTTGTGTTTTTTTGTTTTATAACAATCCTTTTTATATTATTACAAGGCCTCACTATAACGTCAATTTAAACTTCGCTGTTTCAATGAGTTCCTAGGCCTTTTTTTAACATTAATTTAGATGCTATACCTTACTCAACTATAACATCACTCTAACCTTTGTTGTTTTTTCAGTGATTTATTGAGGTTTTTTAATGTAAAGTAAGATCTTATTACCATACCTAGCTATAACGTCACTTAAAACCTCTGTATTTTCAGTGAATATCTGTTTTTTTAATCATATTTGCCCAACTCCCTCAGTGAGCTTACCTTTTGCCTTGCAAGGCATGGGGTTGACCACTTGGCGTGATATGCAGCCAGGCCCTGCACCAAGCACCTCATAAGCGGCCAACAACCCTGCTTTTCGCAGCCTTTGGCCATGTGCAGAGAGGGGTTGGACACAGTGCCCACCCCCCTCTGGCAACCAATCCTCTGCAAGCAGCCAACCACCCATGAATCCCTAGCCCACATTTAAAATTTTGTTTGTCTTTTCTCTCTTTCTTTATTTTCTCGGGGTCCACATGGAGGTCCACGCAGTAGTCCATGCTGGGTCCCTCTAGAGTCCCACAGTGTTTCATGGGAGGCCTTGCAGGACCGGCACCCCAAATTAATTTACTTACATTGACCCCAGGTGGGGTCCCTCTGGGACTCTCCAAAAGGACCAGTGGTTCATGGTACCCCTATCCTGTCCCCTTATGCCCAGATCTCTATACAATCACAGGGCACAGGGACCAAATCATTGTGTCCTGTAATGGCTGCCACAACATTTCTCTAAATGTTGTGGCCAGCCAATCAGAGTGCTCAGTCTCCTGGGACAGGTCCCAAGGGACTAAAGCAGCTGTCAGGGAAAAAAGCCTTCTCGCCTAATCAGATTGGTCCTTTTTATTTTTTAATTTGCAGTCTTACAGGAGTCCCATGGGACCCCGCCGAAACAACTTTCAATACATCACTATCCTTAAAACCTCAATTTCTCAAAAACCCCTGAACGGATTTACACCAAATCACAAAATGCATGTTTCCTGAATAATGATCTAGCTTTCTGCTAAATTTGGTGTATTTCTTTTCAGGCATTTTTTTCTGTATCACGGTTTGAATTTCCTATGGGAAATTGAATGGGCAAAACATGTTTTAGGACCCCTCGTCCCTTTTTCAACCCACACCAGAACTTTCCAAGTAGAAGCGGAGGTGGATAAACATTTTTTTGCAAAAAAAGTTTTGTGAAAATACCTCCTGTGGGACTCTCAAGGGAGCCAATGTGGATGTTCAGGGAACCGGGCTGACTCCTGATGGACTCCAGTGGGATTGTGGTGCCATAAAAATAAAACTATTTTTAATATGACTTCAAGGTTGGCCCCTCAGGTCCACACCCAACACCGTCCAGGTGGACAGGGTACCCCTACCCTGCCCAGTTATATCTCCCCTTTTGGTGGCTGCAACAGTACTCTTCATATTGTGACCAGCCAATCAGCGTGCAAGCTCCCACAGGACTCACAAGAGCTTTTCACTCCCTCAGAAGCATGAAGGCCGATGGCAAAAAAAAGCCCCTTCAGCCGATCGGATCGCTCAATTATTTGAAGTTTTGGTCCTGCGGAACTCCTGCAAGAGTCCTGTGAACCCAGCCGTCCATCTATACATAGATTTGTAACCTTAATTTCTCCAAAACTACTGAACAAATTTACACCAAATCACAATTAGCACAATTTTAGATTTAAAGATATACCTTTCTGCCAAATTAGGGCCCGATTCACAGAACTAACTTAAGACAAAATCCTAAATTTACTACCATTTTGGTATTCACAGAAGGCACTTACTCATTTTGGTATTCACAGAAGGCACTTACTCATTGATGAGTAACAGGCACATGCATCAAACATGCCATTTGCGATTCCTTATTAGCGAAAAATAAGGATTCGCTAATAAGGAAGCGCAAATGCCTATGCATGTAGGAATCGCTGAGAAAATAGCGATTCCTACAAATTCCTTATTTGCGACTCGCAAATTGCGAGTCGCAATTAAGGAATGGCTCCCCATTCATTCCTATGGGCCTACAGGCCCATAGGAATGAATGGGAGATTGCATGCGCAATTTGCGAGTACCAATAGGTACTCGCAAATTGCGCATGCAATTTCAAGGGTGCAAGGGTGTCAAAATGACACCCTGTTGCACCCCTGAAATAGTGATGTGCACCCATGTTGCGCACACACATGCCCCAAGGGCATGTGTGTGCGCAACATGAAACTTTGAAAAATGCACTAAAGTGCATTTTTCAAAGTTTTTGCAAATTACCATCAAGTTCAACTTCATGGTAATTTGCACCCCCTATTAGCGAAATCGCTATTCTAAAGTGGTTCTTGCATTGCATTTAAGGAATCGCAAATTGTGATTCCTTAAATGCAATCGCAATTTGAGAAATCGCAAATAATTGCGAATTCTCAGATTGCGAGTGCCTTGAACCTTGATGCATCGCAAATGCCCTTTTTGCGGGCGCAAACGGTCGATTTTTGCGAATCGCACCGTTTGCGCTCGCAAAAATGGTTGATGCATGTGCCTGTAAGTGCCTTCTGTGAATACCAAAATGAGTAACTTACTCATTTTGAGTAACTTACTCATTTTGAGTAACTTACTCATTTTGGTATTCACAGAAGGCACTTACTCATTGATGAGTAAGTGCCTTCTGTGAATACCAAAATGAGTAAGTGCCTTCTGTGAATACCAAAATGAGTAAGTGCCTTCTGTGAATACCAAAATGGTAGTAAGTTTAGTATTTTGTCTTAAGTTAGTTCTGTGGATCGGGCCCTTAGTTGTTTAGGCTGTACCTCTGCTCAAAAATCCTCATGCAAACTGCATAGGTAAATTGCATTTTGGGACCCTCCCGCCCTTTTTTCTCGGCTCCTGCTTGGTGGATCACCCTGAAACTTTCAAGGTAGAAGCTGGGGTGGATGAACTTTAAAAAAAAGTTTCTTGAAGATTTATCAAACAGCCCCAAACTTAGTAGAAAACCAAAAAATCCACTCCATATGTTAACTGGATCCTAACTAAACTACACAGCACAGTGGCAACCATATATATACCCAGTAGAAGGCTGTATGCCGAAACGCGTCGGTCTTGACTTATAACTGAAATAGGGCCTTGGAATGCCATGTGTTTATGCCAAGACAATAAAATACAAAGACCTGAATGGTGGTCTGTTGTCTGTTTGGAGGTGCCGCCGGATTGGATGTTCAGGAAGAGGAACATCACTGGAGACATATATATATATATATATATATATATATATATATATATATATATATATATATATATATATATATATATATATATATATGTTCACTGAAAAAACCAAAGGTTACGGTAATGTTATAGTTAGGTATGTTAAATAATCTGTTTTTGTAAAAGAAAAGAAAACCTTAAAAATTTTCTTAAAAAAACAAAGGTTAAAGTAACGCTATAGTTAGGTGAATATGTCAGTGACACCATTAACTTTTTGTACTAGAAAAAACACAGAAGTTCACCAGTTATAATTAGCAGATCTAACTTGCTCCCCTGCCATGACTGCTTATGACCTCACATATTACATCACTCATGACATGACTAATGACATCTCAAATTGTCATTGTCATTGTCATTGATGACATTACATCACATGGCCTGCCTCCCTTTTTTGGATGTTTCAGCCCCGGGGGTGGGCTCCACAGGGCCGATTTTGACTCAGGTGATGGGGTCTCTGGGACCTTTGAAAGCTCGTGGAGTAGGGCTGCATGGCCCCCTAACTTTTGCGGACATTTTGGCCCTGGGGTGGGACCCCCGGGGCCTATAATTGCTTGGGAAGGAGAGGGCCACGTGCCTCCCTCCCCTCCATGAATTCAGCTCTGGGGGTGGGCTCCTGCGGCCCTATGAGGGCTTGGGGTGGGGGGGCCATGCGCCCCCTACTATTAATTAAACAATGCAGTCCTGGACCGCCATTTTGGTTTTATTTATTTTTTCGATCCTGTAGAAGTCCTACAGAATTGCGGGAAAAATTTATGTTTTTTAAAATTTTGGCCCTAGGGGGATCGTCCCTCTGGGACCCCCTTGGGGCATAGGGGGACAGGGTATCCCTACGCTTTCCCCTTATATCACTTTTTTTTTTTAAATGTTCAGGACAGGTGATAGGGGACTAATGGCCTTATTACGAGTTTGGTGGTCCTTCTGTCGGCCCACCACCGCCGCAGTGACAGGAGGACTGCTATGCCCATCATGGGCCTAGCCGCCCGATTACGAGTGTAATCCCGGGCAGACAGGCGGTGTTGCGGCAGTCTCACGGCATCGGTTGTGTAAGGCTCATAGGAGAGCCTTTGCACCAGACCGCCGCTGTGAAAGTGCCTGCAGCACGTTCCTACACGGTGTGCCCAACTAAGTTATTGGCAATCACCAATTGCACACTCTCCATACCAAACACATTAATCATTTCCACTATGCCTTGAGTTTATAAGTATGGTGATGCTAAATTAAAATTTTATATGAAGGGGCTTTTATTTTTCTTGATTAAATCTTTAAAGAATTGTCTGCAATTGTATGCCTTTCTACCAGACCTCTAAAGCTACAGCAGAAGTTCCTTTCATCTGATTTAATGGGCCTGCAAAAACTGATGTTAAATTTTACACATTGGAGGTGTTTTATGAACTATTATCATGGAATCATAGATGTTTTCTTCTGCAGGAAGCTTTTCTCATAAGATAACTGGACTTCTAATTAGAGATAACTATACAATTGTAGCGCAATGATCATGAGTTTGTTTCTTTGTAATTGTGAGGTGCAATATTGAGCAGGATGTCATCATACAGATTTGAAAAACGATATGATGGTAAAATGGATGTTGTGCAGGAGTACTGCAAAGTTCATGCACATTGGATGTTTTGGGGTGGTACAGATAATGTGATTGAAGACGTACATGAGAGGCACTCTAAATGCATATTTGCTTTTCAAATATCTCCTCCATGCAGGTATTGAAACATCAGCATCTGGAACAGGTAATTATTTATGCTAATTTGATCATATGGCATTGGTCATTGGGAAGAAGCACACAACAGACCACCAAATAATATTACATTTAGGATCAGCAGAAGATCACTGCTGTAACTACGAGGAGATATTGAAAGCAGGCTTCTGGTCACTGACATAATATTGTGGTAAACAATATCATTGACAAAAATACAGTGTCAAAAATATTGTAAATATTGTGCTCCTATACTTATAATAGTAAGTACAAAAGTATCGGAAAAGAATATTGACACTAATATTGCAAAAAATAGACAGAAATATTGATTTTTTAATATAGAGTAATATATATATATATATATATATATATATATATATATATATATATATATATATATATATATATATCCAACAAAACTTCAATTCCAAGGAAAGAAGAACGCCGGACTTCAGGAAAAGGCACTTTATTCAGCACAAAAACAGCTTACTTTCTTTACGCGTTTCAGCTACTGTGGTAGCCTTGTTCACAGGTGAACCGTCATCTCTGAGTTTGTGGCGTAACCACGTATTTTATACGCCCAGTCAGACTCCTTAAGTGTCTACGTAGTCTTGACTTCATACAACTCTCATAGTGCACCTTGAAAACACAGTCTCCTTTTTTTCCTAAAGCACTGCAATGTATCCGTTTATTATCAAAATTACATTCAAAAAAAGGAATTGCAGTGCTTTATGAAAAAAACAGAGACTGTGTTTTCAAGGTGCACTTCAAGGTGATTTCAGCCCCAGGGAACCCATCCCCAGGCTTGGGTCAACAAAGGGTGGGTGCCCACCAACCTGTCATTGGGGGCCGCGGAAGAAGCCCCAAAGGCCCCGCGGCCCCAACTGGTTCCCCCCATCCAGCAGGAGCCAGAATTGCTTCCACCTGCAGGGAGCAGCTAATAGTGCTGCAGCCTGTGGACAGGAGCAATATTTCGATCTAAAGTCTGCTCCAGTGGGCGGGAGCATTTTTTAAACTCCTGCCCGCTGGGAGCAGACTTGGTGTTTGCTCCCGCTTGGCAGGAGATTGAAAAATGCTCCCACCAAGCGAGAGCAAACACAGGTTTCCCTGTCTACGCTGCTGTGGGTAAGGAAACCGCTATGTCCCGGAGGTGGGAACATTGAGGACATAACTGCTGAGCCGGCCCTGGAGGTGGGCTCCCAATGGCCTTTAGAGGCTCAGGGAGGAGGGGCGTGCAGCCCCCTCCCCATGAAAATTAATGTCTGCCCTGGGGGTGAGCTCCCCGGGGCCTCTTGAGGCACATGCAGGGGGTGGGTCGCTCAGCCGCTCTCCCAGTCTTGTGAATTTTCAGCCTTGAGGCTTGGGCCGGTGGGCCTTGCAGCCCCCTTGCCATTTTTGTTTTAATTTTTTGGTCCTGGAGGGATTCCCTTTGGGCCTAGGAGGTGAGGGTATCCCTACCCTGTCCCATATCTCTTTTTTTTTTATAGAACTTCAGGACAGGGAACTAAGTTCCCGAGTCCTGTAATGGCTGCCAGCAACATTTTTCTCATGTTGCTGGCAGTAAATCAGAGCGCTCGCTATTGTGGGAGTATGACTCCTGCAGGAGCAAGATGGCCCAAGGGGAATAAAGCTCTCTGGGCCAATCAGAATGCTCTATTTTTAAATTGGCTCTCCCACGAGTCTCTGAGACTCTCACAAGCCCAACCGTCCACATAACTATATTTTGTTTACCCTTAATATCGCATAATCTACTGAACGGATGAATACCAAATCACAAAAAGCACAATATGCGGACAATGATCTAGCTTCCTGCTGAATTAGGTGTAATTGCATTCAGCAGCTTTTACTGTAGCCTTGTCTAAAGAATTCTATGGAAAATGCATGGGGATTTGGTGTTTTGAGACTCCCTCTTGACGGATCACCCCAAAACTTTCCAAGAAGCAGCTGAGGTAGATGAACTTTTTTCAGAAATGTTTGGGAAATTTCATCAAATGGAGCCAAACTTATTAGCAAAATAAAAATGCTTTGCCTTTGGAAAAGCAGACCTAACAATACCTACCTAATGATGACCGCCACTAGGTAATAAAATTGTAAAAATTGAAAGATAAAGAAAAATACATTTACAAAAAACTATCAATATTAAAATAAATTTAAAAATAAAAACAAATAATCTAAAATATAAAAAAAAATTAAAAATGCTATAAAATCTATTTAACCAATATTATGAAAACTAACAGGGTAGAGAAATTGTTAGACTTCGGAGGGGTGAGATTTGCTATTCCTACTCCTGTCACCACAATAATAGGGAAAGTGTTGGACTTCGTCGGAGTTGGATTTACTATTCCTACTCCAGTTAGTGCAACAGTAGGAAAAGCGTTGGACTTCGAAGGGGTGAATTGTACTATTCCTACTCCAGTCTAAGCAACAGTAGGGAAGAGTTGAACTTTGGGGGGGTAAGATTTACTGTTCCCACTCCAAACAGCCAAACAGTAGGGAAAGTGTTGAACTGCGAGCAGGTTAATTTTACTATTTCTACTGCAGTCCAAGGAGGAGTAGGAACACTTTTTCACTTCAAACACATTTCATATATAAGTAACTCCATGAATAAAAAATATATTAAACTCTAAAAATGAACATAAAAAGTATATATGTATTTAAAAAATGAAAAACAATTAATCAATTTACATAATTACTATTTAATTGAAAAATGAATTATCAACTAATAAATAATTGTTATTTAATTAGTAATAAATTAACGTTCCACCCTGTACCCCTACAAACCTAGAAGTCCGCACCTAAAATATAACTAAAAAAAGAGCTCTTTGATACCTTCCATATTAAAAATTATGTTAATAATTAATGAACAATGTATTGTCAATTAATTATTACTTAATTAACTGCCCACCCTACACCACTACAAACCTAGCAGCCTGCAACTAAAATAGAAGTAAAATCAATAAGTATCCTGTAAATTAAATAAGTAAAATGAATGAAATAATTAACAATTGTTAATTATTACTTAATTAACTTCATATCCTATACCTCTACAAACCTAACAGCCTGCAAATAGCATATAACAAAAATAAATCAGTATTACATAAATTAAATGATAAATAGCAATCATATATTTGGATAAAATGTATTAAATCATTCTTAATTATGTATAACCTAATGAACTTCCCACCTTATTACCCTACAAACCCAACAACCCACTGCAACATGATAAGTTACTATTAAAATGTAATAGAAAATGTACAACCACTTAATATTACAAGCTATATTTTAAAGACACATAGTAACATTTATTTAAACAGTAAAAAATAAAATATATCAACTAAAACACATTTAAAAAATTGAAAAACAATATTTTAACCACTATGTTAGTGAAAACAATATTAAAAACATCGATATTATTTACAACGATATTACTTACCTTAAAAAATTATGTTCTTGTCAACGATATTTCTGCATCACAGTATTTGTGTGTCGCAATATTTAATTCTGGTATTTCTGCCTCCCAATATTTTTAAATCGATATTTTGTCCAAACACCCAGCTTCTATCACATTGTGGGGCCGATTCCGATTCGGGCCGGAAATCTCTCCGACCGAGCCGGACCCGGAGAGATTTCCGACCGAATCGGACCCTAGCAGTCCGACCGAACGAGTACGATGCGCACGCATGCTATCGGACTCGATTCGGTCGGACTCCCATTGAAGTCAATGGGAGCCGGACGTACAACGCGTACGCGGGCTCCCATTGACTCAATGGGTGCGAGGCGAACAAGGGTGCCCCTACAGCGGGTACGCCTCGAAGCGACTCGCGGCGTACATGCACAGGTAGGGGGACCCATGGGTCCCCCCTGTGTGCGACTCGCGTGGCTACGCATACAGGGGGGTCCGACACGGACCCCCAAAGTCCAGCTCCGACTGCTCTTTTGAGCCGGACGGCGCGAGTCGGTCGGACTGCTCGAGGCGCGCATCGTACTTGCCCGGCCGGGGAACGTCTCCATTGCACGATGCGAGCCGTGTCCGTGCGAGTCAGTCGGAGCGCTTCGGACCCGCAAACGAGTCGGTCGGCGTTTTCGCGTGTGCTCGCCTCGTACTCGCTCGGCCGGACGCACGTACGAATCGGTCGGGAAAGAGGGCTCCGAATCGGATCCGGTTAAGCCGAATCCGATTCGGAGCCCTACCGGCCGAGATCGGAATTGGCCCCTATGTCTATAACAATACCTGTGACCCAATGAGGGTGCCTTCTATCAGCTGTATTTGAAAGAACTGCATCAAAGGATCATTGTTTAGAGGGGTTCTGTGATACAGGAGCTTCTTAACACAGGCTGTTGCACAGGATCTTACAAAAATTACACAGAAACTCTATAGGGGAAGGATGAAAGTTGCCCACTTTTGTCTCCAATATTCTGAAGTGCATAGAAATGAAATATGATTAATTAATGCATATGGTCATGTATCCCTGAAGTAATTCAGAAAATGATTGAACTCTGAAAAATGGGGAAAAGTGTGAGATTTTTCAAAGAAAAGCCCCCCCCCCCCACCGGTACTAGCCATCTGAATTACAGTCTAAAGGCCCCATTTCCACAAGAGGGTGGAAAGGGCACATTTGCCAAAAATTTATGAAGGTTCCATCCTGTTTCTATTTGGTTTCCCTGCCTCAATTAGAGTTTGTGAAATGTAGGTTTCCGAAATAGCAGATTGCCAGACACCTTTGCCATTGGAAAACCAGTTATAGGAATTTTGACGGTGTAGCAAAAATACCAGGAGAAAACCTGTTACAGTACAAAGAGAACATAACCACATAATTAGTACATTTATTGACTACATATCATCCATGTGCACTTGTAGATGTACGTTGAAAACCTGAAACCAATACTGAGCAGAGATGAGGAACTAGAGATATCTTCATGGCACCCCGAATTATTGCCTACAAAAAACTTACATCTGGCAAAGATCTTAAAGAGAACAAATTAGAAGGCCAACACACCTCTGATGATAGCTTTGCATGCGTTTAGGCATCGGGAATGTCAGATAACTTTGCTTAACTCTATTCACCTTACAATGGAGAGCTGACAACACTAGAAGTAACAGAGCGCAAATCAACATACTGTGCATAGGATGTAAAGTGGCACATTTACTCTTCACTAGGAAAGACTGAGTATAATTAGAAAGTCTTGGCTTATTTGTGGTACAGAAGCTGGGTTAAGTATATTGTAGCAATGGCAGCTGGTGGATTTTAAAATTGGTGGGGCCGAAACTTAGACCTATGTATGAGTGAGCCTGAAATGAAAGAGGTGGATGTTGGGGAGGTTCTCCCTGCAAGAACATTTTGAAGAATTCAAATAGAGCATTCTACATAAAATCACTTTATGTAATGGATGTAAGTATGATTGCTTTCATATTGCTACCGCATTCTAAATACATAGACAAGAAGCACATATTTTTAAGTCCATTAAACCGAGGGCCGGTTTTGTGCTTTCATATACAAGCAGCAATTTATGGTTCAGTAAGGAAAAGACAATTCTGCAGAAAATAGTAGCAAAATGTTTGCAGTGAATTTACTGCGGCCATTTGCACCAAAGAAGAAATAAGCAAGTTCAGCTCACCTCTGTAGCCTCTTCTGGTTTTTTTCAACCTAATAAATCGTAGCTCAGGTGTTTAAAATGTGTGCCTTACACAGTCCGGAGTTAACGTGGAAAAGAGCAGCTGGACTCCTCCTTTAGCCTGCCCTCTTCCTGATGAGCAAGTCATTGTCACCCACTCCTACTTTGCCTCCTGGAGAATTGGGGTGTGTAGTCACCCATCCAGTCTGACATAAGGTGGTTCTTTGCCAGTGTTCTTTCATTCTTAACTAATTCACCTTTAGTGTGCTGTATAAAGTAAGACAAAAAGAACAATTGATGGACAGAATGCAGAACAGTGTCATGCATTCACCCCAGTACAGAGATCTGGGCCTAAATCCATCGTTTTTTTGCTCACCATGCCATTCCAGTTTGAACCCAGCCAAATGCAAATCAGTCTTGACCCTGTGCCTAATGGGAACAGTCCATCCCTAACTGTCAGGCCAGGTCCTCCCTGGACTGGAAACAAGCATCCTAGGACCGGTTTCGGGGTTTCACCCCTCATCAGCCAGGATAGCTTGACTCCAGTGGCATGGCGAGCACGGGACCCACGTCTGGGCATACACGTCCCACTCGGGGTGACAAATGCAAAAATAACAATTGATGGACAGAATGCAGAACAATGTCATACATTCACCCCAGTACAGAGATCTGGTCCTAAATCCATTGTTTTTTTGCTCACCATGCCATTCCAGTTTGAACCCAGCCATATACAAATCAGTCTTGACCCTGTGCCTCATGGGAACAGTCCAGTCCAAACTGCCAGGCCAGGTCCTCCCTGGACTGGAAACAAGCATCCTAGGACCGGTTTCGGGGTTTCACTCCTTATCAGCCAGGATAGCTTGACTCCAGTGGCATGGAGAGCACGGGACCGACGTCTGGGCATACCTCGGGGTGTTGGTAAGAGATGGTTAATGAAGCAGGTTAGACTTTTGTGAGAATTTTATTATTAAACTCAACAAGGGAAATGGCTAGTGTATCAATTCCAGAACCTTTGCAAATAGGAACAATACACAGGTGAATGCATGAATCATGTTTATATTGTGGGATCAATAAACACTTTAAAGACCTAAAACTACTGCTGGGAAATGAGAATACTCAATGCACAGAGGGGTTAACTTGAGTATTAGAAATTAAATGACTCTTTCTAAAAATGTTTTGTGGCACACAGGTCAGCCTGAATCCCTGCATTTGGTACTAGATGTATCCTTCTGTGAAAAGGAAAACATTTATGCAAATCTAACCACTGTGGTAAAATCAGGGGCTACAGGAACATTTTGCTGATTGAAATTTTGTAAAGGAATTCCAAGTAACATTAGTAAGAAAGTTGAAGCAGATACCAGCAGTAGATGGCACTCCATTAATTTTGAAGACCATTACTTATAGCACAGTGCCCTTAGTTTATAAATTGTAATACAGGTCTTCATGAAACAATTGAGTCCGATGTAATTGATGCTCCTCAGTTCCAACCAATGTTGGGTCTCCAATGCGCGAAAAAACATAATTCTAATATTGATTGGGAACAAGACATTGTGTTATTTCAGTCAAAACCGTGTCAAGATATTTGTTTACAGCCTATGAGGAGAAATTTGGAGAAGAGTGGTGAATTGGATACTCTTTTTTAGCTGTGGTCACAATGAAATCGGGAGAAGCAGAATCTGTGTCTTGGGAGTCATTACTTTCTATGCTTCCATGAAAATATCATGAATGCGTACAAGTACTCAATAAAGAGCAAACTGAGTTGTTGCCTCCGCACAGGGATTATGATTGTTGCATTACTTTGGAAAAAAGGGTCAAACTGCCTTTCAGTCGAGTTTATGCACTAAATCGATAAAGAAAATGATAATATAAAATAAAATATAAAAAATATATGTGCAGAATACATAGTTCAGGTGCATGTACAGACCTCAGAGATTACATGGGAAGGCTTATGTTGTGTCTCAAATTAAAAAATACAAGAACAATAGGACGTGAGACCTGTTATTCCAATTTTATCTCAAGAAAAGTTCATATTGAATGCTCAATACTTGAAAGACTAAGGGGTCGATTCCGATCCCGGCCGGAAGCGCACCTAACAGTATTCGTCCGGAAAAAAAAACAGCCGATTGCGTGTTTCCCGACCGATTCGAACATTCGTCTGGACGAACAAGTACGATGCGTATAATAACCCAGTTTCCGAGCGAGCCGTACTTACCCAATTCAGCTCCTGTTCCCCGCCCGAGCCGGATCCGTAAACGCTGAATCGAGTCGTACGGAAGCAAATACACCGCACCTTCCGGCCGGACGAGTACGATGCGCACTCCGTACGCGCCGAACCCGTCGCTACGTCCGGGACGTTTGAGCATCCGGGCGAGCCGTACATAAGCTCCGTTTCGCGCCACAAGACGATCCACGGCTACGAGACGAACAAGCCTGCTACGAGTACGAGTCGAAGACACGAGAAACCCGAACGAGACGATCCAAGCATGAATCCCATTGCGCAGGTCCTACCTATACTCTACATCTATTACCGGGACCGGCACGGACCCGTACGGCGCAGACGGTAAGTCAAACACCAACAATACAAACAAACGACACGTACCCGAAATATGTCACACACACATAGGGATGCACAAATGACGTACACTAGCAACAGCAGAACCATAGGGGTGGGATGGCTATCACCAATGCCATACACACCCATAGGGGGCTGGATGCCTGCCACTACCACCACCCCACTCAGGAGGGGCTGGATGCCTGTCACTACTACCATCCCCACCCTTAGGGGGATGGATGCCTACCACTACCACCACCCCTACTCAGGGGGGGCTGGATGCCTGCCGCCACCACCACCCCTACTCAGGGGGGCCTGGATGCCTACCACTACCACCACCCCTAATCAGGGGGGCCTGGATGCCTACCACTACCACCACCCCTACTCAGGAGGGCCTGGATGCCTGTCACTACTACCATCCCCACCCTTAGGGGGATGGATGCCTACCACTACCACCACCCCTACTCAGGGGGGCCTGGATGCCTACCACTACCACCACCCCTACTCAGGGGGGCCTGGATGCCGGTCACTACTACCATCCCCACTCATGGGGGGATGGATGCCTACCACTACCACCACCCCTACTCAGGGGGGCTGGATGCCTGCCACTACCACCACCCCACTATGGGGGGCTCGATGCCTGTCACTACTACCATCCCCACCCCTAGGGGGATGGATGCCTACCACTACCACCACCCCTACTCAGGGGGGCCTGGATGCCTGTCACTACTACCATCCCCACCCTTAGGGGGATGGATGCCTGCCACTACCACCACCCCTACTCAGGGGGGCCTGGATGCCTGCCACTACCACCATCCCTACTCAGGGGTGCCTGGATGCCTGTCACTACTACCATCCCCACCCTCAGGAGGCTGGATGCCTACCACTACCACCACCCCTACTCAGGGGGCCTGGATGCCTGTCACTACTACCATCCCCACCCTCAGGGGCTGGATGCCTACCACTACCACCACCCCTACTCAGGGGGCCTGGATGCCTACTACTACCACCACCCCTACTCAGCGGGGCTGGATGCCTGCCACCACCACCACCCTTACTCAGGGGGACCTGGATGCCTGTCACTACTACCATCCCCATACTTAGGGGGATGGATGCCTGCCACTACCACCACCCCTACTCAGGGGGCCTGGATGCCTACCACTACCACCACCCCTACTCAGGAGGGCCTGGATGCCTGTCACTACTACCATCCCCACCCTTAGGGGATGGATGCCTACCACTACCACCACCCCTACTCAGGGGGCCTGGATGCCTACCACTACCACCACCCCTACTCAGGGGGCCTGGATGCCTGCCACTACTACCATCCCCACTCATGGGGGGATGGATGCCTACCACTACCACCACCCCTACTCAGGGGTGCTGGATGCCTGCCACTACCACCACCCCACTATGGGGGGGCTCGATGCCTGTCACTACTACCATCCCCACCCCTAGGGGGATGGATGCCTACCACTACCACCACCCCTACTCAGGGGGGCCTTGATGCCTACTACTACCACCACCCCTACTCAGGGGGGCCTGGATGCCTGTCACTACTACCATCCCCACCCTTAGGGGGATGAATGCCTGCCACTACCACCACCCCTACTCAGGGGGGCCTGGATGCCTGCCACTACCACCATCCCTACTCAGGGGTGCCTGGATGCCTGTCACTACTACCATCCCCACCCTCAGGAGGCTGGATGCCTACCACTACCACCACCCCTACTCAGGGGGGCCTGGATGCCTGTCACTACTACCATCCCCACCCTCAGGGGGCTGGATGCCTACCACTACCACCACCCCTACTCAGGGGGGCCTGGATGCCTACTACTAACACCACCCCTACTCAGCGGGGGCTGGATGCCTGCCACCACCACCACCCTTACTCAGGGGGACCTGGATGCCTGTCACTACTACCATCCCCATACTTAGGGGGATGGATGCCTGCCACTACCACCACCCCTACTCAGGGGGGCCTGGATGCCTACCACTACCACCACCCCTACTCAGGGGGGCCTGGATGCCTGTCACTACTACCATCCCCACCCTTAGGGGGATGGATGCCTGCCACTACCACCACCCCTACTCAGGGGGCCTGGATGCCTACCACTACCACCACCCCTACTCAGGGGGCCTGGATGCCTGTCACTACTACCATCCCCACTCATGGGGGATGGATGCCTACCACTACCACCACCCCTACTCAGGGGGCCTGGATGCCTGTCACTACTACCATCCCCACCCTTAGGGGATGGATGCCTGCCACTACCACCACCCCTACTCAGGGGGCCTGGATGCCTACCACTACCACCACCCCTACTCAGGAGGGCCTGGATGCCTGTCACTACTACCATCCCCACCCTCAGGGGCTGGATGACTACCACTACCACCACCCCTACTCAGGGGGGCTGGATGCCTGCCACTACCACCACCCCACTCAGGGGGGCTCGATGCCTGTCACTACTACCATCCCCACCCTTAGGGGATGGATGCCTACCACTACCACCACCCCTACTCAGGGGGCCTGGATGCCTACCACTACCACCACCCCTACTCAGGGGGCTGGATGCCTGCCACTACCACCACCCCACTCAGGGGGCTCGATGCCTGTCACTACTACCATCCCCACCCTTAGGGGGATGGATGCCTACCACTACCACCAACCCTACTCAGGGGGCCTGGATGCCTACTACTACCACCACCCCTACTCAGGGGGGCTGGATGCCTGCCACCACCACCACCCCTACTCAGGGGGCCTGGATGCCTGTCACTACTACCATCCCCATCCTTAGTGGGATGGATGCCTGCCACTACCACCACCCCTACTCAGGGGGGCCTGGATGCCTGCCACTACCACCACCCCTACTCAGGGGTGCCTGGATGGCTGTCACTACTACCATCCCCACCCTCAGGGGGCTGGATGCCTACCACTACCACCACCCCTACTCAGGGGGCCTGGATGCCTGTCACTACTACCATCCCCACCCTCAGGGGGCTGGATGCCTACCACTACCACCACCCCTACTCAGGGGGGCCTGGATGCATACCACCAACACCACCCCTACTCATGGGGGGCTGGATGCCTACCACTACAACCACCCCTACTCATGGGGGGCTGGATGCCTACCACTACCACCACCCCTACTCATGGGGGGCTGGATGCCTACCACTACCACCACCCCTACTCAGGGGGGACTGGATGCCTACCACCATCACCACCACCCCTACTCAGGGGGGCCTGGATGCCTACCACTACCACCACCCCAACTCAGGGGGGGCTGGATGCCTGTCACTACTACCAACCCCACTCATAGGGGGATGGATGCCTACCACCAACACCACCCCTATTCATGGGGGGCTGGATGCCTACCACTACCACCATCCCCACTCATAGGGGGATGAATGCCTACCACCCACACCACCCCTAAACATAGGACGGGAAATGCATGACACAACCAGCATACTCCAACATAAGGAATGTCTGAAAATACATCCCACCAACACCATGACAAGCGTGTGTAGTCTGTGTCAAATGCCCACAACACTGAACATGTCATTGAGCATACAATGTGACCCCCTATCACATGTGTCACACATAAATGTGTGTGGGCTCCACAATGCAAGCAGACCATGACCACTGTGGCAATGGGGTATAACACCCCATCATCACAGTGACCAAAAGGTAAGTGTGGAGTCCATAGCTGAAGCACATTTTGAACATTGTGGCAATGGGGTCTAAACCCCCATCATCACAGTGACCAAAATGTAAGTGTGGGGTCCATACCTGAGGCACATTTTGAACATTGTGGCAATGGGGTCTAAACCCCCATCACCACAGTGACCAAAAGGTAAGTGTGGGGTCCATAGCTGAAGCACATTTTGAACACTGTGGCAATGGGGTCTGAACCCCCATCATCACAGTGACCAAAAGGTAAGTGTGGGGTACATAGCTGAAGCACATTTTGAACACTGTGGCAATGGGGTCTAAACCCCCATCATCACAGTGACCAAAAGGTAAGTGTGGGGTCCATAGCTGAAGCACAGTTTGAACATTGTGGCAATGGGGTCTAAACCCCCATCATCACAGTGACCAAAATGTAAGTGTGGGGTCCATAGCTGAAGCACATTTTGAACATTGTGGCAATGGGGTCTAAACCCCCATCATCACAGTGACCAAAATGTAAGTGTGGGGTCCATAGCTGAAGCACATTTTGAACACTGTGGCAATGGGGTCTAAACCCCCATCATCACAGTGACCAAAAGGTAAGTGTGGGGTCCATAGCTGAAGCATATTTTGAACATTGTGGCAATGGGGTCTAAACCCCCATCATCACAGTGACCAAAAGGTAAGTGTGGGGTCCATAGCTGAAGCACATTTTGAACATTGTGGCAATGGGGTCCAAACCCCCATCATCACAGTGACCAAAAGGTAAGTGTTGTCATGGAAAAATCTGCAACTGCCAAACAGCATGGATGATCCCTGGTCACAGAGCAACAAATACATCAGTGGCAAAGTAGTGCTTGTGTCCCATAGCAACATACATTGGGTGAGGCAAACAGTGCAGTGCCAATAAGATATACCTTTGGCCATGTGCAGACAAACATCACCCATGGGGGCTGACATTGGCAACATTCCTCAATAACACAATGACAGAAGTGACCATCATAATGCAGCCCCACATATCTGCACCAATGGACACACAAATGTAGATATCCTTTGGAGACTGTAGATGTCAGGTGAACAAATACCATACCATGGCAGCAAATGATCATTGTGCTGACTGATGACCTAGGAGTCCCAGGGACAGCAGGGGAAAGCCAACAAACAACATACAGCCAATGGCACACTAAAGATATGCCAATGCAGTGGTGCAGATGCACAAACACAAACAGGCAGCCTCACACTGCAGATCAAACACAACAGGTGATGGGGGTGTGCCAGTGTCCCCAGGCAACCACACAACACATGAGGAGGCCTGAATCACAATTACACAGATGTGTATACAGTGCCACACAAAAGTAACTCATGGATCGGATTCCCTATGTGGGCAAACAGGCATTGTTAGATGAGAGGGAGCCCAAATTACACATGTCACACAAGCTTGTCGGAACAGCAAATAACACAGCAAGAGACAGACCCACCACAGCACTACCCCCAGGGACCCCACATCATGTTGACCGTGGCCTGCATGATAATCCCACTGTGATGACAAAGCTAGATGTCGTTCACACTGTGAACCACAGTCATGTGTCCTGAGCAACAAACTACCATCACACCTACACAAGCACAAATCAATCAGCACGGCCTGTCAGCCAAGGCCAACATGGAGGTAGGGTGCAACAACTCTCATTTGCACACACTCAACACCACACACCTTGATCTCCACCAATGTGCAGCAGTGAAGCTCACATGGACTGGTGACATTGCACATGCACCCATGACAATCCCAGGGGTGGTTGTGGGAACTAAGGTGCAGAAACCCATCACACCTGGCCAGTCAACAAGACTCGTGAATGTCTGACACACTGCACAGTATGCTGTACATGGGCATGACGTGAAATCCACCACAATCAATGTGATCCCGGACATAGTCACACACCAATGAAGAAGTCAAGGTCACCCACAAAGAACACACATAGACAACTTCCAACATTGCAGCTCTGACCCAGAGGAGTGGCAGCAGTCACACACACAACGTGTCACAATCACTGAAAGCTAACACAAACTGTAAATTACATGACTTGTGTAACCAACAAGTGCCAAGGGGAATCCTGACTGTGTCTCATCTGCGTTTGCCCACAAACTCAGCCCTGACAGCAAACACCCCTATGGATGACACCCTGATGACCAGTAATGTGCCATGCACCCACATCCCAGAGAACCCAGTGCGAAGATTTGGGTGGTACATAGGTCAACTCAGCAAGCATCACAAACAGGAACATCACTAGGGATCCCAGCCTGTGTTGCAAAATGGAAGTGAACACACACAGACATGCTCACACAACACACACCTTGGGCTCAGGCAATGTCACGGAATTACACACTGCCATGAGGGCACTCCACTCCTGTGTAAGGAAAGCTGTGCCATCCGTTGTCTCTGCAGGGCTCTATCATATCAGCAGTACACTTGGTCACTCAGTCAACAATTAGCACAAAATGAAGGCTCTCGTCACATCAGCCTGGTCATGGGAGTGTCACCGACACCATCTGCACAGATCCAACACACATGTATAGCAAGTTGCACTGATCACACAGATGAGTCCTTCCCCATTGATGCCCAAACTTGCATGTCCAGTGGAGCTGGTCACACGGTCAGGGAAATAGACAAATTGAACAATGGCAAGCACAACAGATGTGCAGGGGTGTAAGCCACAGATGTGATATTGCAAATAAAAGTAGGAAATCCCATTGCCAAATATTGAAAACATGACACCCTCATATTGCTGCAAAGGATGACATGGATACACACCAGGATAGGACACATTCCCCCTGGACCACATGGGGTCCTGCACAGTAACACTTCATTTCCCTGATATCAAAAATCCCCATCAGTGCAGCAAGGGCACGGTTAGCATCATCAACATCATGTACATCAGAAGCAAAACCACTAGAGAACAGAAAGTAGCTTTATTCAGCATTTGTGTGTGAAGAAGTGAAAGTCCAGAAATATAACAAAGGCCAATGGCCAGTCCATAACAAGAGTCCAAACAGGGTGACAGTGCCAGATGTCACCCTTTGCATGCCTGCACAGCTACACATCAGGGACATTCCCCTCGGAGGGACATACGGGGGCAGGCCAGGCACCGCAGGGACAGGATCAGGGCTCACCAGAAGGAGGCAGGGAAGGGGTGGTGGGTGCTGGAGAGTCACTGACAACTGCAGTGGAGGTGTTTGACATGGTGTGTGCCGGCACAACTGGGGGCTTGAGTCAGATGGTGTGGGTGCCGGCACGACTGCAGTGGGCCATGCAGATGGAGTGGACAGGTTCCCCACTGCAGTGCCCAAGTCAGACAGGGTGGTAGTGGACTCCACTGCAGTGCCTATCTCCAGGGGAGTAGAATGGGGTTCAGGTAAGGTGGGCAGGACAGAGGGGGAGGACACGCTCTCCACACCAGTGGCACAAACAAGCGCAGCGAGGGCTTTGGTGCTGGAAGAGCAAGTGGTAGTGGGAGAAGGCCGGATCATTTTGGGGATGGTGTATCTGTGGGTGGGGGAACCTGGGGCAGGGTGTGGTGGGGGAACCTGTGGAGTGGGGGCCTGAGGGATGGAGGAAGGAGACTTGGTGGTTGAGCTGCAGGGTGGCAGCGGGGTCTTGCTCTTCCGGGTCCGGGGGAATTGCGGATGGGGGCCTCAGTCTGTCTGCGCCTGGGGGAGGGTGTCCGGGGGTGAGGGCACTCCCTCTGTGTGGGTGGACTTCCTCTTCCCCCTGTATGCTGGATCAGCTGGATTGGAGGGGAAGAGGCCGAGGTCACAGAAGAAGAGCTGCTGTGTAGGTGGGGTTGCAGGTGAGGCAAGGGAAGGGGCCTTGGAGGGAGAGGTATCGGAGGACTGCGGAGTGACTGTGGATGCCTGTGTGTGTGTATGTACCCCATCCCCTGTGGGTGTGGTATCAGTCCCCTAAGGATGCCTGCGTGCACGTCTTGTTTTTGTAGTGGGTGTGTCTGTGCTGCTCGTGTCTGTGTGTTTGGGTGAATGTGCTGGTGTGCATGTGCTTGGGACAGGTAGGGTGCCAGGAAGTGTGGATGGGGCAGAGGTAGGAGGGGTGAGGGACTGTTGGAGGAGGGACACTGCTGCCGTCAGGGAGGAGTCCATGGACCTATTGCTCCTCTGTAGGGCAGACATGCCCGATGAGATGCCCTCCATAAACGACACCAGCTGAGTCAACAGAGTGGTGTGGGCATGGAGGACACTCAGCATTGCTGTCTGCCCTACATGGAGCTGGCGAAGTAGGTACACAGACTCCTCACTCAGGGCAGCAGGGGACACAGGGGCAGGGGCTGCGGTGCCTGGCACGAAGGAGACATGCTCCCGAACACGGGAGCCTCCACGGACCTCTGGAATGGGAGCCGATGGGAGGGCGGTGGTGGTGGTGGTGGTGGCGGGGACAGCAATAGTAGCTGGGGTGTGGTGGCTGCTGACACCCACCTCCACAAGGGAGTCATCCTCCGAGCTGCTGTGGTCCTCAGCTGAGGTGGATGGTGCTGAGGACTCCTCGGTGTGGCTCCCCTCGCCCTCCGTGCCACTGGGTCCCTCCGACCACTCATCGGCTGCTGACCCAGTCTGGCTCAGCGGCTCCTCCTGGTCCGTGGAGCTGTCCCCTCCTGTGGCCGTGGATGTATCTGCAAACAATTAGGGAAACAGACAAACATCAGTCACCTGCACTGACCGCACACACCACAGTAAGTACAGCACATTACAGAGCAAGCCCTGGCATCCTTAGTTGAACATTGCCAAAAGTGCCCAAACAGAGTAGGAGAAGCCAATTGTCAGTCTGATGGTCAACCATGGCACTCATATCCCTCCTGGCCTTGCACCCATCGGTCTGGTGTCTGTCGGATGGCAATACACCAGTGTGGACACATGCACCACCTACACAGTAGTTGGACAGTGCAGAGAACACGGTGAAGTATGTGAACATGCACACATCACAACTCTTGCCACTGAGTCAGTACAAGTGTCCGGATAAAGGGATGGCCAGAGTCTATTTTGAAATGCATGTGATGCATACCAGCACCAGACACCATGATGCACCCATGTCCTGATAGTCAATGCCACAATGGGGTGCATGTAGCACGTGTCACTCCCCTGCAGGATCACTCTTAGGAAGTTTAACGCCATGGCACAGGCATGCCTGCAAAGTCATACATCACTGTCTCCAGTCACATGGGCAGGGCAGCCAGACAACAACAGTCTGCACTGTGTCACAATCCTAGGTCATGGGGAATGCAAGTCCAGTAGCTGACAAGTGCACATGTCCATCCCCCACAAACCACATCATCTGAACTCTCATTTGTCCACGTCATACCAATTGGACATATGGGAGACATGAAACACAACCCTCAGAACATGAGCACCTCACAATCTGCTGTGAATGGGAAACAGCTGCCTGAACTTCACAGTCGCATACCCCAGTATGCACGGTCAAGTGATCAAACACCTATATGTCACACAAGTATCGTCTCCTATGGTCACATCTCCGGTGGCATGCTGAGCCCTAACTGATAAACACCCCAGTAGTCCTGACAACAAAGCCACAGCACAATGACACAGAGGCAGACAACTGAGGGAACATTTCACTGAGCACAACCTGTCAGCTGATACACGGGAGAGGGAGTACAGAGTGTATTGTATGGCCTGGAGTAGGCATGACTGTCCTGCTCCACGTGAAAGAGGGATGAGCCCTGGACAGTAGGCAGGTGGCTAAGCATGTGTGACACACTTGATATACATACTCCTGAGGCCCAAACATTGTTCACAACCGCAGCATGGGTGTGTGCCAAATACCCCAGGCACATGTGGTGAATCAGATCAGCAATTGGACCACATATCAAAGTAACACGCAGATTACATGTCAGAACCCAGGCATTGTGTAAGCAATGGACCCACCCATGAAGCCCACCACAGAGTTACGGGTACAAATGCTGTCCCCCACCTTGAGCTAAGCAATATGCAAGGACACAGTACCCAAGTGACACAATTTCCTGACTGTAAGGGCCACACCTGGGTATCAGATGAGGAGTGGGCAGTGCACAATTGAGGGACATGGGTCCTGGACCGCACAACTGATGTACTGTTGAAGTTTAACCAGGCCAGAGGAGGGCACATAGCATGTCAGACAAAGCTCACAGTGCAGTCATGGACTCACCCCCTCCTTGCTGCTGTCTGCCCTTCAGCTGCCCATCCAGATCAGGGAAGACCACCGCCAGGATCCTGAGCATGTGGGGGGTCAGGGTCCGGTGTCCGCCCCTCCTGCGAGGAGGCGACAGCTTCAGCTGGACCCTTGCGATCCTCCGGGTCCAGCCCCGAAGGTCCTGCCACCTCTTCTGGCAGTTGCGGATCCGGCGCTTGTAGACCCCCACAGACCTTACTGCCCGGGCGATGTCCAGCCATATTTCCTGCTTCTGGTGGGCATCAACCTGTGAGGATGACAAAGTGTAAAGGCCATTACTACACATGCAACAAATCCGTGCATCACACATTTGGATATACATGTCTCAATCACAGGGGCACATGTTGTACACGGGCAGTGCAAGGATGGCTATGAACAGTTTGCCAGCAGTTACTACATGGTATCATTGCCTGGGAAGTCAAACCTTGTTTAAATGCACCGTTACTGCACTATACCTGTTCAGTGCATGTAACTACACACTATGGGGGTGAGAACTACTCAGTGAGCCTGCTAGCCAGTGGCGTGCAGACTGTAAGTCTGGCTAGTCAGACAACATGCACATTTGTAAGGCAGAGGACAGCACACTCACCTGCTCCCCTGGTTTCCCATACAGCTTGCTGTACTGTGGAAGGAGGCTGTCCAGCAGGGCCTGGTTCTCCTCAAGGCTGAAGGCTGGGGCTCTCTCCACAGTACGTGCCATTGCAGGATCCAGAGGATGCAGAGACAGCAGCAGTGGTGGTGGCAGATGTCGTCCTGGAGCATGTAGTGCAGGCAAGTGAGCTCTCAGGGGAACAGCCAGCATTATATGTGTGCTGCTGAGGCAGATACCGTCCCATGTGTCCAAAGTGATAGGTCCAAGTCGTTTGCATCTTCTGAATCTGGCCAATCCATGGAATTGCACCACTTACACACGCCCACAGCATCCTTCAAAAGTTCAACTTCATGACACCCATGCATTTGCAACATTGTTGTGGGTGGCCAACTGAATTCACAGCATCAGACTCGTTAAACTTTCGAAAACGCGTCCGTTGCCATGCCAGGCCATAGCCAATGCGTGCGCACCGATCGGTCCATTGCTGTACAACACGTATTCCGGGTACAACGCGAACCCGCACACAACAGATTCAATGGCCAGTGCGTGCACACCGATCGGTCCATTGCTGTACAACGCGTATTTCGGGATACAACGCGTACCCGCTCACAACAGATGCAATGGGCCGGCCGGGCACACCGATCGGTCCATTGCTGTACAACGTGTACCCGCTCACAACAGATGCAATGGGCCGGCCGGGCACACCGATCGGTCCATTGCTGTACAACGCGTACCCGCTCACAACAGATGCAATGGGCCGGCCGGGCACACCAATCGGTCCATTGCTGTACAACGCGTACCCGATAACAACAGATGCAATGGGCCGGCCGGGCACACCGATTGGTCCATTGCTGTACAACGCGTACCTGTACAGGTCAGTCGCATATGTCACCATGCTTGTCACTGGTGAACGTATGCCAGCCACATATACCTGCCAGAGACCCAGGGGCACACCTACAACACCACACCCAGTCCACACTGTTTCCTAAGGCATGTAAGGCTGCATTACCTTTTCTGTGTATGGGGGTTAACATGTGGTTTCTGTGGTGGCACTTGTGGGCAGCCACACCCAGGCTGTGCATGTGTTAATGGGGACAGGGTCCTTTGTGTGTTGTGCACATGACCACTTTGATGTGCAACAGTTCATTTCGGAGCATGTGGCATGGTCACATTTCCAGGTTGTGTATGTGTGTGACATGTCACATACCCCCTGGGTCCCATGGGGGAAGGCATGTACGTCACAGGGTGACCCATTGCCACAATAGTGATGTCCCTCCACAGTCTGTGTGCATGTTGTGTTTCCGATGTCACTGATTCCATGTGCACGATGGGAGACAGTATCCACATCAACGTTGTTTGTGCATGGACTTTGATGTTGTGCGTCACTGGCGTCCATGTCTATCCTGCGTAGGCGACAGGGGCCACTACCTGAGGGAGTCATGTTTGTTTTTCTGACGTGTACATGATACGCCATGTAATGCCAGTGTCCATGTGGCAAGACAGGGTCACTGGGAATCTACCTGTCAATGAGCTGTGATGCCTGTGGCGCATCTGTCCAGACATGTCACTGTGGTGTGTGTGTGGAACGTGACAGCAGTAAATGGGCACTGTGACACAGCCTAATGGTTTCCCATAGCACAACCTGGAACCTGTTGTCCACACATGTTGTACTGAGTAGTTAGATGATGGCCATGTAGGTGCGAGTTATGTGCGAACAGAACGGCACACACATCAAGTACTTGTGTCTCGTAATGATGTATCATGTGAAATTGAGTATGGTGAATGGCACATATGTGGGGTGACTGACAATCTTTCTTTCCTCAACCTATGCACTGCAGGGCTCCAGCTGTCCATAGACCATTCCCTGACCTGGCAACGATGGTGGAACGTGACAGCATCCGACGGTACCGCTTCACCAGGCAGCTGATTGAGGATTTGGCAGTGCGCTTGGCACCACATTTGCAACCTGGCCGGCCGTACCCTACGGCGCTGACCCCCAAGGTGAAGGTAATGGCAGCCCTACACTTCTTTGCCACCGGTACCTTTCAACACACTGTGGCGACTGCCGGTAAAATGTCACAGACTATGTTCAGCCGTGTGCTACGCGATGTTTTGGAGGCAATGTTGAGATGCATGAACCAGTACATCTATTTCCCTACACGTCAACAACTCACTGACGTCAAGAGTGACTTCTATGCCCTGGGGAGGATGCCACATGTCATTGGCTCCATTGATGGGACACATGTGGCTTTGGTACCACCACAGGCACTTGAGCAGGCATACCGGAAACCTTACCATTCGATCAATGCTCCGGTGGTATGTCTTGCAGATATGACCATCACACATGTGTGTGCCCGTTTCCCTGGTTCAGCACACGATGCCTACGTGATGAGGAGTAGTCGCATCCCGAGGATGATGGCACAGATGCAGAACCAGCATGCCTGGCTTGTCGGTGTGTACTGACTTTGTACCATTGTGTGTGTTCTGCTCTGTAGTATACCGCCCACTTTTCCAACTCAGCCAATGTGCACTTGTCTGTCCGTAGGTGACTCCAGATACCCCAACATGCCGTGGTTGCTGACACCCCTCAGGAACCCTGTGACACCAGCCCAGATGCGCTACAATGAGGCACATGGTCGGACCAGGAGAGTGATTGAGCGGACCTTTGGTCTCCTGAAGAGCCGCTTCCGCTGCCTGGACAAGACAGGAGGGGCCCTCCCATATGCCCCAGCAAAGGTGTGCAAGATTGTCATCGTCTGCTGCATGCTACACAACCTGGCACTGCGGAAGGAGTTGCCTCTCATCCTGGATGACGATGACCAACGTCCGCCACCTGTGGAGGATCCTGGCCTGGACCACGATGCCAGTGATGATGATGGTGATGTCCGCACACAGCTCATCACCAACTTCTTCAGCTGAATGTGAGTATCCAGGGAGATGTAATGTGAATGATGTGAGTTTGCATGATATGTGTGGGTGGTGCTCTGGTGCTGTTTGAGTGTGGCCATGTGCTACTTGACTGGATGCGTGCAGCAATGTGTCCTTACAGGTAGTATGTACTCCCCAACAGTTTTGACATGCTAACTTGGTTTTGTGTACTTGTCTTGTGACATGTATTGGGCATGAGTATTGCAGTTCTGTCCTGTTCTTCAGTGGTTTTAACTGTGTGTCATGTCTGTCCTTCACAGGGTGCTTACTGAGTACTTTGGTCAACTTGGATCCCCCGACACCATGATTCAGCTTTCAGGGTGGCAGCAGTAGTTTCCCTACAGGTGATGTGCCACACACCCCTGGACTTCATATCTTCTGCACTTGTTGACTGTGTGGCCACTGCCACGTGGGATTACCTTGCATTTGTAGTGGAAACAACATGTTGCAAATGTGTAATAAACCTGTGCTTCACTTTGGGATGTGCGTTGTCTGTGGTCACACATCTGACTGACATTTGCTTACTGCACCTGTGGGCTAGTTGACACAGACTCTGAATAGGTGTGGTGTCTGTGCATTCCACAGTATTTCCTGGCAACATCACTGTAGGCGATGAGTCCGATGGCCCTGGTGTCTCTGTGTTGTGTAGCCCTGGTGGTGTGTCTCCCTCATATGTGTCACGTCACCATGACTCACATGACGGTGTTGTACTTGCTGTAGCAGTTAGCATACACAGTGTAATTTAGCAGATCATCATCACCATAACAGTATCCACATTTGAATAACAACAGAGGCAAGTATGGTGTACTAGTGATTTTATTTACAGAAATGTGTGTGTGTATAGTGCACAGGATGGTGGGTGCTGTACATTGGGATTGTGATCCAAAGTTCCCAGATGAGTTGGAAGTCTTGGTAGCAGAAATGTCCTGAGTGTAGTCCACAGTCATATGATACATTAGTCCAACTTTAACTCCCCATGTCATGTGGGAGAGTTGTGTTGCATTCGACAGGGTGAAAAGTTTGCACACAAAGGAGAATTTCCGGAACAGGTGTTGGCTTCCTGGGGGATGTACGTGGCCATCAACCTCTCAGTTTTCCTTCCTCGGACGACCCCTCTTCTTTGGGGGGGACCCTCACGTGCAGGCTGCTGCGGTGCAGGGGAGTCTCCGCCAGAGTCCTCCTCCCTCCCTGTGGCGGTGTCAGTTGTTGCAGCACCAGATGTTGTGGGCACACAGGGAGGTGTGGCTATGTTGGTGCTAATCTGGCGGAGGCATGTCAATATGTCCCTATGCACCGCTGTGAGTTCTTGCAATGTGTCCCACTTGGACTCCATGCGAGACATGTGTGTCTCCACACGGGACATGTGGGAGTCCAAGCGGGCATGATGGGCAGCCTGCTGCTGTTGTATGTCCTTGAGGATCCCCACTACCTGTCTGACCTCTACGGTGCTATCCTGGTACGCATCAGCGATGCGTGCCAGTTGTGGGTCATCATGCAGTCCAGACCCCTCTGCAAGCAGCGACCTATGTCTACCACCCCTCCCACCACCCCTGGCGACATGTGCAGGACCTGCGGTGGCACGCACAGGTGACCCAAGGCCCCCTTGGGGGTTGTTAGTGGTGTTGTTGTCCGTTGCTCCACGGTGGGCCTGGGGCCCTGTGCTGTTATCATCGGTGGTCCTTGGTCTGTCCGTGTCGGCGGGGGTGGTCTGTGTGTTGGCAGTTGTTGGAGGGGTGGGTGCAGGGGGTGCAGATGTTGGTCCTGCTGGTACTGCATGATGACTCACACCGGAGGTGCCAGGTAGGTCTTCGCCATCCGAGGAGGGCAGAGGCTGTTCCACACCAGTGAGCTTAGTGTCCCCCGGAGGCTGGGACAGGGACTCCTCCTCGCCTGTTGCTGTGTCCCCATCATCATCACCTGTATTTGGATGAGACACCTTGTATGTTATGTTTCTACAGGCATCAATGGTTCACACACCTGACAGTTGTGACTGTACCTCTGGATGCGGGCATGTACATTGCATTGTCCTAAGTTGTCACAGTAAGAGGTTGATATTGGTGTAGCACATTGTCCTGCATACCTGGGGCATTTCAATGTGAATGTTGAGGTGTGTGCATGGCCAGCATTGGTTGTATTTGGTGGACATCCGGCCATCCTTCTCCACCTAGCCCAGTTATCCCACCATGAAGCATGCCACCCTTGCAGTGGGTTCAGGTTGACTCTCAGGATGTCATTCAGTGGTGTTCTGCTGTATGTTGGTGCACAGTTCCCAGCAGGGCCTTGTGCTCCCCACAGCAGTACCCAGTGTCAGCCATATTGTCAGTCCTTATCCACTCCCTGTGATGTGAGCATGGTTCAGAGTGGTGTTGATGGGCCAATTGTGAGGGTGAGCAATATCTGTGACTACAACTCCCATCATGCTATTGCCTACACCCCCTTCCCAGCATGCCCGTACTTCCTTCCTTTTGACTCTGCTTCCCTGTGGGGTAGTGTGCCTGTGCTGACAGTGTTGTCCTTGCGTTTGTTTGGCTACAAGTCCCAAGAGTGTCCCTGTGTTTCACACAGCATTACCCAGGGTGTTGGTTCTTTGTGGGATCTTCATTTGCTGTGTGAGGCATTGCATTCTCCCAGGTGGGTTATGTGGAGTTTGTGTTGAGGGGGTGTGTGAGGAGAGCTTCTTGTAACTATGGTCAGTGCTGTCAGTCCTCCTTCCCACCCAGCCAGATATCCCACCATGCAACGTGCTTGCATTGCAGGGAGTGCAAGTTGGCTTTCAGAATGTCAGGCAGTGGTGTTCTGCTGTTTGTTGGTGCAAAGTTCCCAGCAGGGCCTTGTGCTCCCCAAAGCAGTACCCAGTGTCAGCCATCTTGTCAGTCCTTATCCACTCCCTGTGATGTGAGCATGGTTCAGAGTGGTGTTGATGGGCCAATTGTGTGGGTGAGCAATATCTGTGACTACAACTCCCATCATGCTATTGCCTACACCCCCCTTCCCAGCATGCCCATACTTCCTTCCTTTTGAGTGGACTTCACTGTGTGTGAGTGTGACAGCAATAGCAAGACGGCTGACAGTGTGGTCCTGTTGTTTGTTGGTGCACAGCTCCCAGCAGGGCCTTGTGCTCCCCACAGCAGTACCCAGTGTCAGCCATATTGTCAGTCCTTTTCCACTCCCTGTGTTATGAGCATGGTTCAGAGTGGTGTTGATGGTCCAAATGTGAGGCTGCCCATTATCTGTTACTACGAGTCCCATCATGCTCTTGGCTACACTGACTTCACCAGCATACACAGGATTCTTTCCTTTCTGTGAGCTGGTGTTCTAGTGGTGGCTAAATATCTGACAGTGTTTGTTAGTTAGATTTGTGCCACTGCCTAGCTCTATTTGGTATTGGGTTTGTACATGTCATGACACAGTTACATATCACTATGACATGGCATGTATTGTGTTTATCTGACTGACATACACTTCTTGGGATGATTATCTTTTGGTTGCTGTTGATTTGCTCGGGGTGCATGGTTTGACTATCCCCTTGACAGTGATGTGTGTGTATTGGCACACAATATTGTGTATATTAGTTGTGTACTCACCAGGCTCTGGGATGTTTGTTAGTCCATATACGCTCACTGGTGGTAGGATGGCCCGCACCTTCTCCTCCCAGGGCCTGAGGTATACTGGTTTGGCAGGAGGGCCACTGCCGGTGTGCTGGCTCAGGAGGTAATCCTTCTTCAGTAGGTCCCTGACCCTCCTGCGCACATCATACCACCTGTTCTGGATGTCTTCCTTTGTGCGCAAACATGGTGATTGTGCGTTCACCCTGTCGACGATCCTCGCCCACATCTTGGTTTTCTGTGCCATGGGGGTCTGTTGGACCAATGTGCCAAACAACTGTGGCTCTACCCTCAGGATCTCGTCTACCATGACTTCCAATTCACTATCCAGGAACTTTGGATTCTTCTTTAGGGGCATGGTGATGGGTGGTGGTGGTGATTGATGTGTGTGTGTGTGTGTGTGTGTGCAGGTGAGGATGTGTGTGTGTAGGTTTTGCTCTGTGTGTGTGAGGGTGCTATTTGTTGAGGTGCTAATGGTGTGTGGCTTTTGTGTTGGATGAGCGCTGTGTGTGTGTTTGCTGTCTGCTGGTGTTCTGTGCTGGCAGGTCAGTGGAATTTGCAAAGGATCATGGTAGGGATTTGTGGCCTTTATGTAGGTGGAGTTGGGGGTGTGTTCTTGTTCCATTTCCCCCCTGTATTTATTGGCTTTGTCATTGCTTGTTTGGCCCTCCTTTTTTTGTATTTTTTCATTTGTGATTATTGTGCATGTAGGAGTCGTTCTTCTGACCGAGTAGGACGTTGCAGTTATCTCGTGCACGCCTCTCCGAGTCATTCCCGCTGTGTTTCAGCTCAGTTTCATATGCGGCGTACGCGTCGGTTGCGGAGTATTGTTTGTTCGGCTGGGTTTTGTATGCGTGTCGGTCGTACGGCTTGGGCTCCGTGCGAATCGGTCTGCTTTTGCACCCATTGCATCGTACTGTGTGGGTCGGAGTTCGCGGGTACGTTTCGTTCGGGTTTATTCCTGGTGCGTGTCGGTCGGTTCGATTCGCGTGGTTTCCCGGCCGGATAGCTTGTTTCCGTCCGGGTCGGTCGTTCGCCTTGAGTTCCGTACGAGTCGGTCGTGATTCACATGCATTTCATCATACTTCCCAGGTCGGGCAACGCCGGTACGTGTCGGTCGGACTATGATCCCGTACCGAGTCGGTCGGTATTTTTTCCGGCCCGAATCGGATTCGGCCCCTTAGTGAGATGTAAAATGTCTCTTAAAGTAGTAAAAAAATGGGTAAAAGGAGATAATAATTTATCATGTAAGGATAGATTGCCTGTCAGCATGCATACCTGTGTCTCATTAACTTGCCCAGTGTACGCGGATTTTGACCGGGAGCGGTGTTTTCCCTAATGGACTTTGCTGCTCCCCAATGGACCTGTCTCTAATCGATTTAATCTCATTTATTAGAATGATGCTATAAGCATTCTCATTAAGATTGACAGACAAGGACTAAAGTCTAAAGCCTTACTCAAAGAAAATAAGTTGGACCATCAATCAATTAAGCATATAAACCAGAGAATAGAAGAAGAACTTAATGAAGTACTACTGAAAATCCAGGATAGATTTGACTTCTAAGAAAGGGAAAAGTGTCCCCCTAATATAGAGAAATTGCGACGTTTTATAGGAGTTTAGACAAGGATTTCATACATTTACTACACAAATACATGGTTCACAGGGTATGTACCAATGGGGCACAAGTAAATAGAATAATTTTACTACAAAATACATTTGAGGATTCTCTCACAGTTCTACTATAGTAGACTTCGACATTCCCAGAGCCTATTTGCGTGACATGACTTGTTACCTAGTATGTTACTTGGTCTGAGGCAGTTTGGTTGTCCTTGGTGAGGTACACCACATTCAGTGTGGATGGGAGCATTTTAGTCTTCTACTGCAAAGCCTGCAATTCTTTATTCAAGTGAAGATAACAGCAGCAACTGTAGTGATTCACTACGATGTCACATCCAAGATGGAAGAAAAGCACAAAGTTGTCTTAAGTTAACATAAGCTCGGTTTCTCGGTTCACAAGTCTGAGGAAAAATAGATCCCACCGTCTTGGTTGCAAAATCAGTTGTTTCTTCCAAAAGATGAACTTTGAGAAAAACTGACTGAATAATACTTCACACTCCTTTACAAAAAACACACCTTTCTTTAATCACCAGGGATTTTATCCTCGGATCTTATATGAATGTACAGGCAAACCTAGTCATTGACCGAATATTAAAGAACGTTTAGAGGAAATTAAAATTATTCAACAAGAAGCAATGAAAAATCTTGAACTGGCACAATAGGAAGATACATCAAAGTCCGAGTTAGCAATTGTTGAAACGTTTTTATGTCCATAACCCTGCCAAACATAGCCCAGGGGGAGGAGCATCCCAGAGGGCTACTGTATTTATCACAGTATATAACAAATTATTTTTGCTAACGTAATGCTCCTGGAAGTAACAATAAGAAATGGACATTACAGAATCTCTTTTGAACTATGAAAGTTTGTTTTTGCTTACCTCAATGCTTGGTGCAGGATACAAACTCCTTAAAGGAAGTGACAAATCAGAAGCATCGGACGGAAACTATACCCAAACTCTGAGCTCATCTTCTCCTGAGATGTGGACTGGAGGTTCCAATCAGTAGAAATTAATAGAAGTGCACGTTTGTCTCAGCTCTTCACATTCTTATTCTGTTGGCTTGCTGGTGTCGGCAATTTTAGTTTGGGGATCCTTGCTTCCACTGCTGTGCAGAGGACTCTCGTTGAGGAAACACCTGAGTATTTCTTGCCGATGTTGATTCAATTTTTTTAACAGTGAAAAATCTTTTTCAACTTAACATATGGTTTGTTGAGCTATAACTTGTGACTTGACATATAGGAAAACTGCCACTGTGTGATTCAAGAGTGAGGCAACCAACGTGGATGAGTAAGAATCCTTTATGGAACTGTTCTGAACACATTACAAGCTGAATGATGCTTTTGGGCAGAACTGCACTTGTATTGCTTATCTAGTTTGGATATCGGTTGTGTACATTTGCTGTGCTTGACACAAATTAACCATATAATTCAATGCTGATTAAACAATGTAATTTACAAAGGTCCATAATGAAAAAACATTGGCGATCAATACAAAGCATCCAATCAATCTTTTTTTTATTGTTGTAAGTTAATAAAAACCATCACAATAATATTACATACAATAATTTCGTGAAACATGTAAAACGCAATAGATAAAATTGACACTGTATGTACTATTTAAAATTCATTATAAGGTGCTAAGTGTTCTGAGATCAATCGTGATTAGAATAAGTGAAGTGTCATTGTGCATGCTGTTTATATCTTGCGTTGTTTATGCTGCTAGGGCAGCCTAGGCGCCCCGCCGTCTCTATTAATGTTCACTGGGTTTGTGTTCATAGTGGTATCATTGTTCCCAGGCTGCCTAATGTATGGGTTAAAAGATGAACCTTTGGCTGCCAAGTGAATGATGTCATGCATGCATGATTGTAAGTGAACACATCATCCCCAATAAATTGTTTATCTAAAGCTGCTGCTAGGTTTCGGGTGGTGTTCCTTTGACTAAAATAACCTAGTCGTACCACTATTGGTTTTATGTTCAAGGAGGTAGTGTCTCTGTAGCTGAACAGCCTACGTGTCTCAGGAGTGGTGTTATTGTTAAGCGAAGTTGATTTGTTTCTTGTGTAGAGTCAGGAATTTCACCAATTTGCAATTAATCTTGGGATCCATGGGGGCTAGGCTCTTAATTATTGCCATCCGCCATGTTCGAATCCCCCTGTTCATTGAATGCAAGTTTCAGTAGTAGAGTTTGGGGTTGCTTTAAGGCTGGACAAAGGCAAACTAGGAGGATTATGTCTTCCTTTGGAGCACCACAGAGTCTGCATGATCTTGAACCTTTGTATCTCCTTGCGGGCTGGTCAGCCAAGGATGACAGAACTCCGAATCTAAGAGTCATCAGCTTTCTTTTTAGATATGCTGGATATGTTGTGCTGAGGTACTTTGCTGGTTTTAAACTATTGTAGGATGGGACTGCCATCCAGGCATGTGACCGTGAGGTTAATGTATACTTGTCCTCAATGAGGGAATGCAGTTGAGCTACTTTGTTGATGGCTTGGCAGAATGTGGAGTATGTACAAAGCATCTCATCATCTAATCTGTGTATTGCAGATTACTTTTGAGAACAGTTTTGTTGAAACCATTTAGAAAAAGGCAACTCAAAGAGAAAATTATGCTGTGAAAGGGACCTTTGATTGAAAGGTATGTTTTATAGAAGAAGCAGATAATTCAGATTAAGAATACCTTTAATGATTACTCTTTTCCTTCTATTTTGTATCTAAAGTTATTCTCCAGGAATGGGAGTGTGAAGTCCCCCCTCCAGCATGACGGAGGTGGTTCCTTACCTGTACTTTGTCTCTCTTATCCTACTCCCCTCCTGAACAAAATACAACTTTAGTAGGTGGAAGAGAGTTGCACGAGTCCTAGAGTGAAGTGAAACAGACGTCGAGGTTTTTGGCTTTGCCACAGAATAGTTGAGTCCGTAATTCATGACAGACAGGGATGGGAAGTGTGACAAGGATGGGGATGGTGACAAATATAGCAAGGGGACAAGGATGGGAAAAGCAACAGTGATAGGAAAGATGAAAGAGGTTAAAAGGGTTATGGGGGGCAGGGATTGCAAGAGTGGACGGCTGTGAGTGTGAGAGAAAAGAGAGAGTGACAGGGATTAGCAGTGTGACATTGTTGGGGAAGCAGGGTTGTACATCGTGACAAGGATGACGTATGTGAACAGCATCAGGATTGTGAAGGATTAGTAAAATGACAGGGACTTGAAGGGTGGAAGGCACCTGCCCCAAACCTCTTCCCTACCTCATTCCCTTCTCAACATCATCCTATTCGCATATCTTCACCTCAGCAGCTACCCACCTGCCCCTAAACCACTGCTTCCATCCCAGTTTTTATTCCCCTACCCACATCTTCGTCCCACTAAATTCACTACCTGGCTGCCTCTGGTGCCTGGTGCCACTGCCACCACCTTAGCTTCCCACCTACCCCCACTTATGTCACTATCCAAAAGCTCCTGCGCACACACGTCTCTGTCAGCCATTACTACATGCCTGGTTGCTACACCTCTGCCTTCACCCCAGACACTACCCACCCCACAAATCTGTCAACACCCTGTTCACTAACCACCAGTCACAAACCAACCGACCCCTACACTCCTGACACCATCTTAGCCACGCTCTACCTCATTCATTACTCACCTGCACCACACTCACCCCTACCCTTTATTACCCTGTGACCGCAATAACCCTGTCGTTTCTCTAGACACCTGCCCGCCGAATACACTAAACACTTGTTCCCAACCCACCTAAGTCACTGCCTGCTTGCTTCACCTATCGCTGCCCACCTGCTCTCACACTACAGCCCTCACCAGTTTCCAGGCTCCTATCCCAACCTTCCCTACCATTCTGACCACCACACCCCTGCCTCACACCAGTCAACCCACCTGCTCCCACCTCAATCCCTACAAACCTTTACCAGCATATATCTCTACTCACCCATCGCTGCCCGCTTGACTCCCACACCCCTTTCCCACCCGTCACTATCCAACAGCCACTACACCCCTGCTCTCACAACACAACACCCACGCCAGACACTACCTTATTTCCTCTAGAACCATGCCCAGTCTCACAAACTACCATCCTTCTGACTGTCATAAATACCTCATCAGCTACACCGCTATGTCCCACACTCGTCCCCAGTGGCGCCGGAGACTCCAGACACATTTTGGTTCTGTCCTCAGTTCCCCACCACTCACCGGATACACCACCCTTCAGCTTACCTGACTCTGAGGCCTTCGATTTCTGGGCATCCAGGATAACCCCCGCTTTCAAACCTCCAATTCACCACACTCTAGATTGCTGGACGAATATTATAACTTACATGAAATCATAATGCCGGACTCCTCCCTTGGGGTGTACTCTTTGCCTTGCAGCAGCAATCCGGCTCAAGAGACACTATACTACTGCACTCTAGCCTGCTCTTTGACTTCCTGGCTGTAGCGCCCACCCGTGCCCCTGCCAGAACATTACCATGCCTGGGCCGACCACACACTTCCTAGCAATAAACGCAATGAATTTCACTGCATTCACCTTAAAACGCGAACAAAGCTAAAGTCACCAGTATTCAGACTGAACCCACTTTCAAAAGAAATGACTTGCATGTAAATTTTAAATGTATGCATTTTTTTAGTTTGGCACCGGCACTCTAGCCTAGGGGCCAGGGGTGTACTGGGAGTTTCCTGAAACCAAAATCAAGGGTAGGGGGCTCGGCAACCATGCCATCTGTCAAAATGTGTCACTGCATCTGAAAGAGACACGTTAGTGACTGATTCCTTACCTTAGAATATCCCCAGGCGTCAGGCTGGATCCGGAAAGTTTTTGCGTAGCAGTACCCTTGCGCGTCGGTAGGCGGCGTCGTGCGGCTCCGCGTCCGTCGTCGGCGTCGTGATCGCCGGGATGACGTCACGGGCAGTACTTAGACGCCGCCCCTGCGCGCTGACATCAGTTCTTCTTTTTCCGGGAAGAGCAGTGCCCTATTCACTTTTTGACTAACCTTTTTTGTGAATTTTTTCACTGTTTCTTCATCGAGTCTTCACGACTCCTAGGTGTCGTAGGGATGCACGGCTTCAAGCCATGCGGAGCCTGTGGTCGCATGATGTCGATCACGGACCCGCAATTCGAGTGTCTCTTCTGTCTCGGCCGAGACCACGACACGAAGTCGTGCCCTGACTGCCGGAAACTTCATCCGAAGGCTTTGCGAGAGCGGTCTCGAAAGCTACTCGAGGTCCGGCAGTCGGCTCCGCGCCGCACCAAGCCCCGGTCCCGGGAGAGGTCGAGGGGCCGGTCGCGGAGTCCCCGCCGGTCGTCGGAGTCCAAGTCTTCGCGCTCCTCGGGTAAGTCGAAGCACAAAAAGTCTAAGAAGCGTCATCGCTCTAAGACTTCGCCTCGCCGGTCTCGCGACTCGGCTGAGGCCCCAGTCGGCACCGTCCCCGCACATGCCTGTAGAGCCGCCCCCGCATTACCCGTCCTTTCCGGGTTCGGGGGCGACTCCGGCCGAAATACAGGAATTCCTGTCGGCCATGGCCCGCCTCTTCGGGTCTTCAGGCCCCTCCGGTGCGCCTTCGGGCCCCGCGGGCCCTGATGGGGTTGCCCCGGTGCCGCCATCGACTCCGGTCCCGGCGCCGCCTGTCCCATCAGCCTTCATCCCGGCCTCGGCTCCAGCCCCGGCCTCGATTCCGGCTCCGGTGGTACCGCAACCCCCATCGACACCGGTTGACCTAACCACGCCGACGCCGATGTCCCCGGTGCCGTTCCTGACGCCGTCCGGGGCTCCGTACGGCGTCGTTCCCCGGTTCTCTCCGGCTCCGGACATGGAGCCGGACCGATGTCGCTCGACGCCGGCTCCGGCGCCGATGAGACCTTGGGTCCCAAATGTCCCTCCTCCTCCATATTTTGAACAAGAGGAGGACCAGGAGAGCTGGGAGGGGTCTGAGGACCCTCTCACACAACAGTGTGAGTATGATCCGGACTGGGCTGAGGAACTTGGGGATGCCAGTGGTCTAGACACCTCCACTGACACTGGCATGCTGTCTCCTCCCATGGCTACGGAGGAGGGAGCTAATTTTGCAACGGTGTTGCGTAGAGCAGCTGGAGCCTTACATCTCCAGTTGCCTACTGTGGCCGTCAGGACTAACCTCCTGACAGAAGTGCTTCAGCCGGCGGCTTCCTCCTCGGAGACTGTGCTGCCGTTTAATGATGCACTCACTGACGTTCTTTTGGGTGCCTGGTCCAAACCCACCACAGGGGCTCCTGTGGATAGGAACGTGGCCCGACGCCATCGCCCTGCTCCGGGCGACCCCTTGTTTCTCTCCCAACATCCCACCCCGAGAGCTTGGTTGTCCAAGCCTCTGCCTCCCAAACCGCCTTCCCTACCGCCCCTCTGGATAGGGAATCCAAACGCCTGGACCAATTTGGGAAGAAGGCTTTTTCTTCCTCCAGTGCTGGCTTGCGGTCCGTCAACACCGCTTGCCTTTTGGGCCGATATACCCACTCCCTGTGGGATTCGGTGGCGGCTGTTTTGCCGCAGTGTTCTGAGGAGTTCTAGACACTGCTTACCCGCGCCATTGCGGAAGGGCGAGATGCGGCTAAATACACCATCCGTTGTGGCCTTGATACCGCCGACTCGCTGGGCAGATCGCTTGCGACGACGGTGGCGCTACGTCGCCACGCCTGGCTGAGAACGACTGGTTTCTCGGGTGATGTCCAGAATACACTCATGGACATGCCCTTTGATGGAGTCGGTCTTTTTGGTTCAAAGGCAGACCATGCGCTGGAGCGGTTTAAGGACTCACGGGCTACTGCCAAGTCCCTGGGCCTTTCTGTTGTACGCCCTCCGCTCACCTCTGCTTTTCGCCCCTTTCGTGGCCATGGAAGGGGCGCCCAGGCACGTCAGCTGCCCAGCCACCGGCCCGCGCAGCAAGCGTATTCGCGTGGCCGAGGACGTGGATACCGCCGTGGCGGTTCGGGCAACCAGCGTGCGGGTCAGGCCACCACCTCCAACCCGTCCGCGGCCTCCAAGCCCTCCTAGTCCCTCCTTTCCGGTGCACAGCACGCCAGTAGGGGGCAGGGTCCGCCATCACCTTCACCAGTGGCGTCCCATCACCTCGGACAGGTGGGTCTTGGACATTGTCCGAAGGGGCTACTCCCTCCCCTTCGAGACCACCCCCCAGCCATGCCACCTCAATTCCACCGCATGTCAGGGGATCACTTGGTACTTCTGCAGAAGGAAGTCACGGCCCTCTTGGCCAAGAGGGCCATCGAGCATGTTCCGACCCCAGAAGTAGGACGTGGTTGCTACTCCCACTACTTCCTGGTGCCCAAAAAGGACAAGGAGGACATGCGTCCTATCTTGGACCTCCGGAACGTCAATCGCTTCCTCCGGAAGGAGAAGTTCAAGATGCTCACCCTAGCTCAGGTCTTGACTGCCCTCGACCCTGGAGACTGGTTGGTAGCGTTGGACTTGCAGGACGCTTATTTTCACATCCCCGTCCTGCCGGCCCACCGGCGTTACCTGCGGTTCACGGTAGGCCTCGAGCATTTTCAGTTCACTGTGCTCCCCTTTGGCCTTACAAGTGCCCCTCGGGTGTTCACGAAAGGGATGGCGGTGGTCGCAGCTCATCTGCGCCGGGCAGGGGTTCCAGTCTTCCCCTACCTCGACGACTGGCTGCTGAAGGCGGGCTCGTCCCAGGCAGTCGTCTCCCACCTCCAGACTACGGCCGAACTCCTGCACTCGCTGGGGTTCTCCATCAATGTGCCGAAGTCGCATCTGATTCCTTCTCCACAGCTCCTTTTCATCGGAGCAGTTCTGGACACGACGCAGTTTCGGGCCTATCCTCCCGAACGGCGAGTCCGGGATATTCAGGCTATGATTCCGATCTTTCAGCCTTTATCCTGGGTTTCGGTACGGATGACCCTGAGGCTGCTGGGCCTCATGGCCTCCTGCATCCTGCTGGTCACTCATGCCAGATGGCATATGCGGGCTCTGCAGTGGGACCTGAAGTTCCAGTGGGCGCAGCACCAGGGCAACCTGTCCGATCACGTCCAGATCTCGGAGGGGACTGCAAAACAGTTGCAGTGGTGGCTCTCGAACCGGCAATGGGTCATGGGCAGATCCCTCTCCCTTCCCCAGCCAGAGCACACAGTTGTGACGGATGCGTCCCTTCTGGGATGGGGCGGTCACATGGGAGAGGCGGAGATCAGAGGCCTCTGGTCTCCGGGCGGAGTCCCGGCTCCATATCAACCTTCTGGAGCTCCGGGCGATCCGACTTGCACTCAAGGCATTCCTTCCCTCTGTCAAAGGGAAGGTAGTGCAGGTGTTCACAGACAACACCACCGCCATGTGGTATTGCAACAAACAAGGCGGGGTGGGGTCGTGGACCCTTTGTCAGGAGGCACTGCGCCTCTGGACATGGCTGGAACATCAGGGCATGTTCCTGATGGTTCAACACCTGGCAGGTTCCCTGAACGCCAGGGCGGACGAACTCAGCCGCAGGTGCATGATGGATCACGAATGGCGTCTTCACTCGGAAGGGGCGCAAGGACTCTTTCTACAGTGGGGAGAGCCTTGGTTAGATCTATTCGCCACCGAAGAGAACGCGCAATGTCATCAGTTCTGCGCGTTGGAATTTCCAAGGCGGCACTCGCTCGGCGACGCTTTTCGTCGCGAGTGGAGTTGCGGTCTGTTGTACGCCTTTCCGCCTATACCACTTCTACCCAGAGTGTTGAAGAAGATTCGGCACGACCGGGCCCAAGTCTTTCTTGTGGCTCCGGACTGGGCTCGAAGAGTTTGGTATCCCGAGCTACTCAGTATGAGCGTAGATCCCCCGATCCGTCTGCCTCTTCGGGAGGATCTTCTGTCGCAGCAGCAGGGGACGGTCCTCCACCCGAACCTGTCCAGCCTCCACCTGCTTGCGTGGAGATTGAGCGGCGGCAGTTGATTCCTTTCGACTTGCCTCCCGAAGTTTGTGATGTGATTCTGGCAGCCAGGCGTCCCTCCACTAAGGTGGTATATGCCTGCAGGTGGAACAAGTTTGTGGCATGGTGCACAGCAAAGGCTGTGAATCCCCTTTCTGAGGTTCTTCTGTTCCTTCTTTCCCTGGCCCAACAGGGTTCTGCCCTGGGTACCATCAAGGGCTATCTTTGTGCCATCTCGGCCTTCCTCAGGCTTCCTGATCAGCCCTCCCTTTTCAAGTCCCCTGTTAACAGGTTTCTAAAAGGCATTACACACCTCTTCCCTCCTGTTCCGTTTGTGATGCCTCAGTGGGACTTGAACTTGGTTCTTACCTTTCTTATGTGCACTCCCTTTGAGCCTCTACATAACTGTCCTCTTCGTCTTCTGACTCTGAAGACAGCCTTTCTGGTGGCCATCACCTCCGCTCGGCGGGTGAGTGAGCTCCAGGCTCTATCATGTAAACCTCCCTTTCTGTCTGTCCATCCAGACAAGGTTGTTCTTAGGACGCGTCCGTCCTTCTTGCCAAAGGTGGTTACTGCCTTCCACATTGGGCAGACCATCACTTTGCCCACCTTCTTTCTGCCTCCGCATCCTTCCAGAGAGGAAGAGAGGCTCCACCGTCTGGACCCAAAACGTGCGCTTTCCTTTTACATCGACCGCACACAACACTTCCGGGTGGATGACCAGCTCTTTGTTGGCTACGTGGGCGCCAAAAAGGTCGGGCGGTGCACAAGAGAACCATCTCCCGCTGGGTAACCTTGTGTATCAAAGCCTGCTATTCTTTGGCTAAGAAGGAGCCTCCTGTTGGGCTGCGTGCCCATTCCACCAGGGCAACGGCTGCTACCACGGCTTTGGGCCGCGGTGTTCCGCTGCAGGATATCTGTAAGGCAGCTACGTGGGCCTCGCTGCACACGTTTACAAAGCATTACTGCCTTGACAGTCAGGTCCGGAGGGACGGCTTCTTTGGCCGTTCTGTCCTCCGGGACTTCCTTGTCTGATCTTTGTTCGCAGACCCACCACCGGGGTTGGTATTGCTGGGGTATCTATTCTAAGGTAAGGAATCTGTCACTAACGTGTCTCTTTCAGATGCACAAGTTACTAACTTGTGTAACGATATATCTGTAAGAGACAGTAGTTAGTGACAGATTCCTTACTGCCCCACCCATCCTCCCCGTTCTGCGAACTGATTTCTAGGGTTAAGGACATCCCTTTCAGGGCCCTAGTATTTTTCAAACACCTATGTCAGCTTCTTGCATGGCTCTGCGTTCCTGGCGCGGAAAGTCGTGTACAGAACTGACGTCAGCGCGCAGGGGCGGCGTCTAAGTACTGCCCGCGACGTCATCCCGGCGATCACGACGCCGACGACGGACGCGGAGCCGCATAACGCCGCCTACCGACGCGCAAGGGTACTGCTACGCAAAAACTTTCCGGATCCAGCCTGACGCCTGGGGATATTCTAAGGTAAGGAATCTGTCACTAACTACTGTCTCTTACAGATACATCGTTACACAAGTTAGTAACTTGTGCTTCGTGGACATGAGCGTCACTCAATCTCCAAGGCACAAAAAACAGCACAAAGGTCAAGGTTGATCAAAATTGAGGCTTCCCCATTTTTGGCAGCAGATAGAAAATTATGTCTCTCATAGAAAAAGAGTGGTCCATGTCCACATGCCAGGCCTAACCCCTGAACATCAGTGGATAAGAAAGAGACAGATTGCTGGTGCTTTCTAAGTTGAATGGGATACTTTTTTATTTCACATTAAGAAGAAGGAGTAGTTGAAAAGAAGACGGTCATATAGATCTGTAAAGGGTGCTTTAGAAAAAAAAATCTAAGCCATGGTCAAATCCAAAGTAAAATTGTGGTTGGTGCTGTGATTTTCTCTCTTTTATGTCATTACACTTCACACCATGCATGAGGTTGCCAACAGATAAATGCATACTCCCACATTCGTAAAGATCTGCCCAGCCTTGTCTTCAGTCCTCTTCTGCATAAAGAGCACTATTATGATACTAAGTAACGCTGATATGGTTGCTCACGCATGGAAGTACTTGAGAACATGAGGATTGCATTTTTGTATGTGTGTAGATGAGTAGATGCACACAATCTAAGGGAAGATATGGTGCCCCATGCCAATATATATATATAGTTTTAATAATCTTTATTCATTTTTTGCCCAAAACAACATACAGCTGTAAATACGACATATTAAAATATATATTGCAGTACATCTCCATTTGCATTTTTGTGCCCGCTAGGTGGGGGAGCGAGACATTATGTTCTACGTTACAGATATTGAACAACGACATGAATTCACTTACGAGTTTGTGAACAGTTGTCACTGTATATCGCTGCGTCAAAACATAATACGAAAAAACCCACAATACTACTTAACTAGTGTGCCTCTCCTATGATTACTATGAATATGTTGCCGCTAAATGTGCCGCTCATGCGTGGTGCGAACTACTGGGGTTCTACTGTGGTGTTTACTACAATAACGATAAGATAGAGGAGGAATTGTGCAGTGCAGATGCCCTGTTATGTGAGTGTGTGCCAGGTCTGACCAAAGGCATGAGCCAGCTGTGTACGTTTGCTGCGCATGCTTGTATGTAGCTTAACGCCAGTCTTATGTGTATGCCCCAACATAGGTGTATAGAGTGTCCTAGACATGTCCACTAGTGACAATGTCAGCTCTGCCGGCATGTCACCCGTTAGTGTGCTTGACGTGAAGGCTAGATTCTATAGTGGTTATGTAGTGATGCCAATCTACAGGTTGTGTCCTAGACATTGGACGTGGGGTCTGGGATGCCAGTATCTCGTGTTCGGCCACCAAGGCTCGCCGGAGGGCGATCAGCCAGTGTCTGGTGGAAGGGCCTGTTGGGGATTTCCAGGCCCTAGCCAGGGTGCGTTTCGCCAAAACCAGCGCCAAATCCAGGAATTTGCTGAGATTTTTTCAACGTGCATTCCGTTTTGTGTTGCCTAGCAAGTAGTGTGCGCCCTGAGCCGGGATTGCGGATCCCATTGCTGTTGTCAGTATCTCAGATACTTTCCCCCAGTATGTTATGATGTGAGCGCACGTCCAGACCATGTGAACAAATTCAGCATCCAAATGATGACATCTGGGACATATATCGGTGGAGGTCGGGTACATTCGCGCCAGCCTGTGCGGGGTTAGATACTTATGGTGTAAATAGTTGAATTGAGTGAATTTTAGTCTAGTGTTCATTGAAATGGTCTTGGGGTTCTCCACGCATTGCTTCCACTGCTTGTCTGTTATTTCAGTGGAGAGCGCCATTGTCCAGAATTTACGCAGTGGGGACAATGAGGGGGCTGTGTCTATTCTAATGGAGGTATAGATGGCCGTAATGGCTTTCCTGCCTGTCCCGTGTGTCAGTAGTGTCTGCAGGGCTTCAGAAGTCGGGGGTACCGTGCTTATGTCTCCCCAGATACGTGTCACCTGCTGCGTTAATGTCGCATAGAGGAGGAACGTTCCAGGTGACACACCATAGTCATCTATCAGAGTGTCAAAATCACATAAGGTGGTGTCAGTAAACAGGTCGCCCCATGTCGTCAGGCCGGCTGCCTGCCATTCGGCCAATTCCGGGCGCTTTAGATGGGTATATGTTCCTGGTAATGTCTCAATGGGGAGGTCTGGGGCGTACGGTGGAGAGCGGCGTTTGGGTATTACGCAGTTCGACCAGGTGTTGCGGGCTGCCCGCAGCAGAGTGCAGCCCTCAGTCGTCTGGAGCAGGGTTTTAGAGCCTGATAGCCATTCAAGCAGGTCTGATTGCGATAGCGCCATAGCCCAGGTGTCTAGTTCTGCTAAGTTCTTCTTTGTGAGCCAACGCATGGGCCACTGAAGCGGAGCGGCTGCGTAATATAGCTCGTAGTTAGGGGCTCCTAGGCCTCCCTCCGATATGGGTAGATGGAGCTACGAGAGTGCTACCCTTGCCCTGGTGTTGCCCTATATCAAAGATCCTAATAATGACCTTAAATCTTTGAATAGCTTCTGGGGCAGTCTATAAGGGAGGACGGTGAAAAAGTATAGAAGCCTGGGAAGGAGGAGAATCTTGGATATTGCTATCCGGCCCATGGGGGAGAGCGGAAGAGTGGTCCAGAACAGAAGTGAAGCTCTGGCGCTGGTGAGTGCCTTACCCGGGTTGCCGTCGATCAAATCGGACAGGGAATGGTAGACCTGGACTCCTAGGTATTTGAACGAGTCGTACGCTCTGGCAAGTGGGGAGTGAGGTTGCCGCTGACGGTGTTCGACTGGGATGGGTGTCATCGGGAATAAGACTGACTTGTCCCAGTTGATTTTTAAGCCCGATAGCTGTGCATGGGCGTCTAGTAGAGCAACTAATCCTTGGAGCGCCTCACCCTGGTTGCGGAGGTAAATCAATGCATCGTCCTCATAAAGGGACACTATATGCCACTGCATGTGCGCTCGTATGCCCGAGTCTATGACGTGGCTGCAGAGTGCACAGGCCAGGGGCTCCATGGCCAGGGCAAATAGGATTGCTGAAAGTAGACAGCCTTGCCTGGTGCCACGCTCGATGCCAATGGTGGTGAAATCACACGGGCCGTTTTCACTCGGGCGCGTGGGCTGGTGTATAATATTTTTACCCAGCGTAGGAACTTGGGACCTATGCCGAATCGAGCCAACACCGCCAGTAAGTAATCCCATCCCAGGGTATCAAAGGCCTTTTCTAATTCGAGGGCAGCTATCCAGTACTGCTCAGCTGCCGTTTGGGCCCATTCTAGGAGTTTGAATAAGCGACGAAGATTCAGGCCTGTATTTCTGCCTAGAATAAATCCGTTTTGGTCCGTGTGGACCAGAAAGGGGACAACCTCTAGTAGCCTGTTGACCAGCAATTTTCCCAGGATTTTATAATCTGAGGTAAGTAATGATAACGGACGGTACGAGCTCATGAGGAGGGGTCCCTACCAGGTTTTGGGAGAACCACTAGCACAGCCTCACATAGAGAAGGAGGCAATGTGCCCCTATCAAAGGACTAGTTGTATATGGTGAGCAACCGGGGAGCCAGATGGGTCGAGAATGTAGTATAGAATTCCGTGGGCCAACCATCCATCCCTGGGGTTTTACCTCTGGCTAACTGTTTGATGGTGTCAGAGATTTCGGCCTTCGTGAGTGAGGCCTCTAGCTCTGTATATTGAGCCTGTGTTACCTGCGTAAGAGCCGCCTGTTCCAAGTAGAGTTGCATCTCTTGAGGATCGCCTGATTCTGGAGCCTTGTACAGCGTCGTACAGTATTTATAGAAGGATTCGTTTATTTGCTCCTGTGTGTTGACTAAGTTACCTTCCAGGGTATATATTGCAGTAATGGGTGGTTGTGTGAGAGTGCTTTTCAGCACCATGCAAGTGTCTTGTCTGCTTTGTCATCCTCTGCGTGGCGTCTAGCCGAGTACTGCTTATAGTCTAGGGCGCATAGTTTATCCAGTGTTTCCTTGTGTGTTAGTCTGGCTTTGGTAGGTGTTGGCATTATGCGCGGTTCCATGGGGGCCTTATGTTCATGCTGCTGTATTTCAGTTTCCAACTCTTGGAGTTCTCTAGTTAGTATCGTACGGGCACCGTATACTGCCTGTATGACCTGCCCGCGCAGGACAACCTTTAGGGCATCACATTCAATGCCGGCATGTGTGGCTGTTTCCTCATTAGTTTGGAAGTATGAGGTTATGGACTGCGATATGGTGGCGCTCAGAACGGGATCACGGAGTGCCTCCAAAGAGAGGCGCCCCGTTGGTCTGGACGCGCCCCAGTTCAATTGAATTTGCAGGGGGCTGTGGTCCGATATCATGTGAGCTAGATAGTCAGCGTGGGCTACATGTGCCAATGCCGTCTCTGTGCAGTAAAAAGCGTCAATGCGCGCGTACAGATCGTAGAGCGTGGAATAGTGTAAATATATACGGTCTGAGGGATGTTTTGCGCGCCAACCGTCAAACAACTGCATCTGTGTGGCCCAGGTGGACATACTGTGTGCAAGCCCGATGGCCTGAGCTCCACGGAGAGGAGGGCAGGAGCGATCTAGGACTAGGTCGGGTACGCCGTTGTAGTCGCCCCCCAATAAGTAGGAACCGAAGGGTTCCTAAGAAGTGCTGGGGTTAATGTCTGAAGGAATGTGGATTGCCCTGAGTTAGGCGCGTACAGGGAAACCAGGTACAGTGGACGACCATCTAGAGAACCTTCAAATATCACAAAGCGGCCCTGGGGATAGATGCTCGTGTGCATTATCTGTAGTGGAGTGCCCGGTGCCACCCATATCAGAGCCCCTCTGGTGTAGCCAGATTAGGTCATGCCAATTGCCGTGCCCCTCCATCGTTTACTAAGCGACTGCAGTGTTTGCTGTGTTAAATGGGTCTCTTGAAGTAAAGCTATGGCAATTTTGTGTCTACGTAAGTATTGGTACATTTTGTGCCGCTTGACACAACCGACTAAGCCGCGCACATTCCAGGTCAACAGTAAATAATTATTTCCTTGCATCTACAACAATGAAAAAAGAGTAATAGTTTATATGCATTCCCCTATACTATATAATTTTAAATAACGTGTAAAGGACAATTCTGCATCCCAGCATAGCACGCCAAACCCCCCACCCCAGGCCTAATTGCCAACGGGCAAGAGGCCATATGCACTTATATGCAAACATAGAAAATTAAAGAAAAAAGAAAAATATTAAATCACAGGACTCAAGATAAGTCTATAACAGTCACTTATCGTGTGTGGGGCGTGTGGATTCTCGCTCGTTCTCGCCATGTTGTCCATGATCACCATAGTAGAGTGTTCGTTAGTAGGCCAGTCACAGGTCAATGAGATATTAAATCCAGCAGTTGCTTCCTATTTGAGTACAATGTTCCATTAGTGCGAGTCAGACATTCCCAGTGATTCTCAGTATCATGGTTGATCAACCCAGTTCGTCTGAGGTTTTCAGAGTCACAGTGGGGCCGTCGCTGTCAGGGACTGTACGGGACTATGTCGGGAACACAGTCAGGGACTTGAGCAAGGACTGGGGACTGGGTAGAAAACGTACCGTGCACAGAAAGAGTAGTACAGCGCTGTCCAGGATCACACAAGGAGTCAGAGGAGAAAAAGGGATCCAAAGGGGAAGCCTGTACAAGATTAAGAAAGGAAGGGCACTCACAAGGCAATTTAGCATTCAGACTAACTACACCCAGGACGGACGTGCAAGACATATATATAATCCAACATTAACAATAAAGGGAATGTAAGGTAAAGCATTTAGGAGCTCCACACGGTAAGACTGAAGCTCAGTAAGTTCCTCACCCACAATTGCTGTTACAGATACTGACTGAAAATATCCACATATAGGATATGTATGCAAAGGCAGGGTCTGTGGAGCTTATACCTATGGTGATGTTATAACTGTAACTCAATGACAATACTCACAGTGAACAAGAAACACCACCTAGGTAGTCAGCTGTACCCACGGATCCTGGCGATCAAACAGGAACACGCAAGGCAGTAACAGCAAAGGGGTAGAACTAAACACAAGCACAATAGACAAGGAGTTAGCAAGGAGGAGTGCTTAACAGGAAAGGAAGGAAATCACAGGGCACACTTGGCAGAAAGCAGGTAACAAACATACAAGGTAACAGAAGCAAGACAGCAGAATAGAAAGACAGCAAACTAGAACTGGAACCAAGGAAATGGGAAGAAAGGCAGGGACTGGAAAAGGATATACAGAAGGGGAGGCTACAAGGGTATACTAGAATAGTGCAGGTTCAGGAATCAAGAAAACAAAGTAGCATAGAAGGCAGTGCTGGGGCAGGAACATGAATTGAGCTAAGGCTCAGGAGTCAAGGTAGCACTGCAGGCAGTGCTGGTTCAGGAACAGAGAATTACTAAAGCTTCAGGAGTCAAGGTAGCACTGCAGTCCGTACTCATTCAAGGAAACAGGAAATAGCTACAGCTCAGGAATCAAGGAGTCAAGAGAGCACTGCAAGCAGTGCAAATCAGGAACAAGAAATAGCTGAAGCCCAGGAACAGGAAGAAAGAATAACTATTGCTCAGGAACTCAGGAAACAATGTAGCACTGCAGGCAGTGCTAATTCAGGCACAAGGAATAGCTATAGCTCAGGAACTCAGGAAACAAGGTAGCACTGCAGGCAGTGCTAATTCAGGCACAAGGAATAGCTATAGCTCAGGAATCAAGGAACAAGGATTAACTGTAGCTCAGGAATCAAGGAATATCAAAAGCTCAAGAAACAAGGATCGGTCTCACCGGAAAACAGCTACAATGACCAACCATTGGCTGAAGGGAGCTGGGGCTTAAAAGAGCTCACAGTATTCATGTGCATCAGGTGTGAGCAGGCTAGCAGCAGCCAGCCACAGGTGAGCTGAATTCCTCCACCCATCCTGGGCCTGCAGGGGTGGAGGCAAAGCAGTGAGCAGGGGATTATAGGTAATGGAGTTTCCAGCATGAGCAGACTGGCTTCCACAAAACCCCGCATGGATTGGGAATGGATGTCAATTCCTAAATGATGTCCAAATGCCTGGAAGTCAGTATATGCATACAGGGGAGTGTCTGGAAGCATATAAGAATACTGAAAAGCCCCACAATTCGGCCCCCTGGTGGTGGGAACGAGAGCACAGGGAGTGAATCGTGACAGTACACCCCCTCCAACGACCGGCTCCCGGAATCTGGGACTCGATTTAAAGCCTTTGCTGCTATGATATAAGTCCATTTCCATCAGAGATGTAGTGCAAGATACCAGAGGACTGCAGGAAAAATGTGATGCTCTGGAGAGTAGAATAATACACTGTAAATTAACAGCAGTGTTGGAGGCAGGACCTGAAGAGTCCAAATCCAGTAAAAGGGGCTTAGAAGCCTGAATTAAAGGTGTTTGAATTCCTGATGATGGCAGGCTAGAGTAGCACTCTGAAAACAAAGGAAGATTGACTGTAGGGCCAAAAGCAGATAACGGATTGGGAGGAGGCACAGAGGTCAAAGACAAACTGGCTGAAGAGAAAGGAGGTGACAGGAAGCAGACCTGAAGTTCTGGCCCTGGAGGAAAACATACAGAAGACTCACATGCAGGCGACTTTGGAAGCAGGTATGCAGGAGACCCAGGCCCTTGAGGCTTACATGTTGAGAGTTTTGTCTCTGATGCTGGAGATTCAGTCTCTGAATGTATACGTACTGAGAACTCTGAAGGCTGGCAAACTGGAAGCTCTGGTTCGGAAGGCAGGCAGCCTGGAAGCTCTGGTTCGGAAGGCAGGCAGCCTGGAAGCTCTGGTTCGGAAGGCAGGCAGCCTGGAAGCTCTGGTTCGGAAGGCAGGCAGCCTGGAAGCTCTGGCTCTGAAGTCAGATAGGCTGGAAGCTCTGGCTCTGAAGTCAGATAGGCTGGAAGTTCTGGCTCTGAAGTCAGATAGGCTGGAAGTTCTGGCTCTGAAGTCAGATAGGCTGGAAGTTCTGGCTCTGAAGTCAGACAAGCCGGAGACTCTGACTTAGTAGACAGGAGAGCTGAGGGCTTGTGCTCTGAATGCAGGCAGTCTGGAGGCTCCGGTACAAATGGCAGATAGGCTGCAGGCTCGGGCTCAGATGGCAGGCAGGCTGCAGGCTCGGGCTCACATGGCAGGCAGGCTGCAGGCTGCAGGCTCGGGCTCACATGGCAGGCAGGCTGCAGGCTCAGGCTCACATGGCAGGCAGGCTGTAGGCTGAAGTTCAGAAGGCAGCAGGCCGGCTGAAGACTCTGGAGACTCTGAGAGCAGCAGCCCGGCTGAGGATTCTGGAGACTCTGAGAGCAGCAGGCCGGCTGAGGATTCTGGAGACTCTGAAAGCAGCCTAGCTGATGGCAGAGAGGCACTAGGATGACAGACTTTAAATTCTGGGAATGGCGACAGCCCGTGAACAGTAGATTCCCTGTTGTCAATAGTGAAATCTTCACAGTTCCTTGGCTCATTAACACACACACTGAAGCGCTTTCTTCAGGATGACTAAGAATACTGCTTATCTTAGAGTCTCTGATGACCAGACTCCCTTTACCATTTGGCAGTTCACATGTCTTAGTCAGAGGAAACAGGTCAGAGATTGCTTGGTCTTTGGAAATGTTTTCAATTTCTTCTACATTACAAGGTGTTACAGATGCATCAACGCATAGAGTAATATTTCCTGACTTCTCAATATGTGGTGTACTTGAAGGCGAGAGAGCAAACAAGGGGTCAGAATTTTGTTCCTTCTCAGTGAGGTGGCTGGTTTCAGTCGCAGAAGTTAGACCAAAAGCATAGACTGAGTCAGAGGGTGTTGTCACATCAGGGATTATGTTGGGCACTGGTTCAGGTTTTGTCTGTATGTCAATGGCCAGTGTATGTGATACCCCCGGGGTGGAACTGACCTCACTACCAGGAGGAGAAAGCAAACAAGTATTTAGTGTCTTTCCTGGCATCTGGGGTTCCTTAGAAGTGGAGGGACACATCTCAGATGTAGTGCCTATACACAGTTTAGCACTAGAAGACAACACATCAGAGGAGGTAGAAATTTCAGAATTCAAACAAATACTTTCATTAATCGGACTGTGAGACAAGGTACTATGGTTTTTCTGAATGGAATCTGAGGGATCAGCCACTGTATTATTCACACAATCGCTGGACCAGCTCTGAGGGGAACGCAAAAAGAGAGCACAAGGCTTCATTCTCCATTTCTAAGGAGGCTAACATAGAGGTGGAAAAGTATTTTTCTATAGGGGTTTTAGATTCCCACTTGAACTGCGGGTTATAATTTTTTAACAGAGTCTGAAACATTGTATTCTCTCGTTGTAATTCAAGAATCTTAGATGTATTTATATCCTGTGAAGACTGCAGATCTTTCTCTACAAGAACAGTGGTAGACTTGGCAACTTCACAACAAACAACAGAGCTATACCTTGGATTTTGTTCAAAGTGGCTATTAGCCACCTGTGTTCTAGTAGGTATTTTCTCTCTTTTGTTAAACTGATTATTGTTTACTTTGAATGTGGTATCTAACAAGGTCCCTTTAGTATCTGGGACTGTGATCTTTACTGGACTACAAGACTGGGTAACATTATTTGTATGGAAAACAGAGGTTATATAATGAATCTGCTCTTTCTTTGGCTGTTGTGTGGTTAAACAAGCTTTAACTAGTGTCATTGAACTACTAGTTTGGTAAGGTGTCGATAAAAACTGTGTCTGGAAATTGTCTTCAAAGAAAACATTGTCTTGACAGGGGGTCTCTGAGTTACAAACTTCAGAAAAATGTCCCCCAATAGTACCACTCTCTAAATTACTATTTCGTCTTTCTGCTGCTAACAAGGTTTGCAGAAATTCGCTTTCATCCTGTAGGTCAGAGGCTGACATCAGGTGAGGATCAGGGTTACAGATAGAATGAAAATCTAACATAGAAGGATCAGCCAACCACAGGGAATAATATTCAGCACGTAAAAGTCCGTTTTGTTCCATGAATCGATCTCTAGAGTTTAAGGACTTTCTAATAGGGTGTACAGAACTGCGCTGCCTTGACAATGGATTTCTGCCAACATACGCAGACTTTATGGATCTGTTGCTAAACATCTTGGCAAGAACTGACAGGGTGGGTTTTTTAAAAAAAGGTAGCTAACTGAACACAAAGAAACCTCACAAGTGACCCTTGAAATGTAGGTTGGTCATTCTGTCAGGGACTGTCCAGGACTATGTCGGGAACACAGTCAGGGACTTGAGCAAGGACTGGGGACTGGGTAAAAAATGTACCGTGCACAGAAAGAGTAGTACAGCGCTGCCCAGGATCACACAAGGAGTCAGAGGAGAAAAAGGGATCCAAAGGGGAAGCCTGTACAAGATGGCTAAGATTAAGAAAGGAAGGGCACTCACAAGGCAATTTAGCATTCAGACTAACTACACCCAGGACGGACGTGCAAGACATATATATAATACAACATTAACAATAAAGGGAATGTGGGGTAAAGCACTCAGGAGCTCCACACGGTAAGACTGAAGCTCAGTAAGTTCCTCACCCACAATTGCTGTTACAGATACTGACTGAAAATACCCACATATAGGATATGTATGCAAAGGCAGGGTCAGTGGAGCTTATACCTATGGTGATGTTATAACTGTAACTCAATGACAATACTCACAGTGAACAAGAAACACCACCTAGGTAGTCAGCTGTGCCCACGGATCCTGGCGATCAAACAGGAACACGCAAGGCAGTAACAGCAAAGGGGTAGAACTAAACACAAGCACAATAGACAAGGAGGAGTGCTTAACAGGAAAGGAAGGAAATCATAGGGCACACTTGGCAGAAAGCAGGTAACAAACATACAAGGTAACAGAAGCAAGACAGCAGAATAGAAAAACAGCAAACTAGAACTGGAACCAAGGAAATGGGAAGAAAGGCAGGGACTGGAAAAAGATATACTAAAGGGGAGGCTAGATGGGTATACTAGAATAGTGCAGGTTCAGGAATCAAGAAAACAAAGTAGCATAGAAGGCAGTGCTGGGGCAGGAACATGAATTGAGCTAAGGCTCAGGAGTCAAGGTAGCACTGCTGGTTCAGGAACAGAGAATTACTAAAGCTTCAGGAGTCAAGGTAGCACTGCAGGCAGTACTCATTCAAGGAAACAGGAAATAGCTACAGCTCAGGAAACAAGGAGTCAAGAGAGCACTGCAAGCAGTACAAATCAGGAACAAGAAATAGCTGAAGCCCAGGAACAGGAAGAAAGAATAACTATTGCTCAGGAACTCAGGAAACAAGGTAGCACTGCAGGCAGTGCTAATTCAGGCACAAGGAATAGCTATAGCTCAGGAACTCAGGAAACAAGGTAGCACTGCAGGCAGTTCTAATTCAGGCACAAGGAATAGCTATAGCTGAGGAATCAAGGAATATCAAAAGCTCAAGAAACAAGGATCGGTCTCACCGAAAAACAGCTACAATGACCAACCCTGGGCTGAAGGGAGCTGGGGCTTAAAAGAGCTCACAGTATTCATGCGCATCAGGTGTGAGCAGGCTAGCAGCAGCCAGCCACAGGTGAGCTGAATTCCTCCACCCATCCTGGGCCTGCAGGGGTGGAGGCAAAGCAGTGAGCAGGGGATTATAGGTAATGGAGTTTCCAGCATGAGCAGACTGGCTTCCACAAAACCCCGCATGGATTGGGAATGGATGTCAATTCCTAAATGATGTCCAAATGCCTGGAAGTCAGGATATGCATACAGGGGAGTGTCTGGAAGCATATTAGAATACTGAAAAGCCCCACAATTTGGCCCCCTGGTGGTGGGAAGGAGAGCACAGGGAGTGAATCGTGACAGTCGCTCAGCATCAACTGTTGCTGAGAGTTCGATAAGGAGTATTCCTGCTCCGGGGAGGGCTCAGTTTCTAAGTCTGTGCGGAGGGGGGAAGCGGTGGCTCCGTGCTTTTCGGCTTGTTTAAGAGCTTGCTCCCTTTCTGGCGCTGCTTGGGCTTTGGTGGGGTGCTGTACATTACTCAGGCCGCGGCCTCCGCGATGTGTGGCCTTTTTCCATTTTTGGTGTAGGCCCGGCTTAGACTTTGGAGCTGACGCCACCCCATTCTGTTCCACCCAGTTCCAGGCGTCGTCAGGTGAATGGCGGAAGACCGTATTGCCTTTGTGCTGTATTCGCAGTGAAGCCGGGTATTGTAAGGCGTATTTTATCTTATGTTCATGAAGACAACGTTTAACGTCCATGAAGGATGCCCTGCGGCGCTGTACTGGCAGCGTGTAGTCCGGATATATGTGCACTTCTGCGTTCTCGATCGACCATGGGCCCCGGGCCCTTGTATCCTGCAGGATATGGTCCCTGTCACGGTAGTTGAAGAGGCGTGCGACCACCAGTCTAGGGGGGTGACCGAACGATGGGAGCCCCCCGGAACTATATGGGCATGCTCCACGGAGAAGAAATTGGAGTGCTTGCCTTGAAGGATGACTTCCGAGAACCAGGTTTCCAAATATAACTCCATACTCTGTCCCTCAACGCGTTCCGGCAGGCCCACCAAATGTACATTATTCCGGCGTGACCTGCCCTCCTGGTCGCCAACACGGTCTCTGAGGCATTCCACCTCCTCTTGTAGTGTCTTAATTTGGGCCACCGTTGAGGACACTGAAGGCTTCAGAGTTGCAATTGTGGACTCCACATCATCCTCTCTGTCTTTTAGTTTCTTGTGGTCCTCTTGCTGGAAACTGAGCTCTGCGCATAGCGTTTCTATTTTAGGGACCAGGGTGGATTTAATGTCCATCACCGCCACCATTAGCTCGTCGAGGCTGTGTGAGAGGTCAGCCTGTGGCATGGGTTGTCCCACTAATGTTGTATATGCACCCGTGGTGCCATGTAATGGGTCCTGTGGGCCTGTGGTAGGTGGCTGCTGTTTTTCAGGTCTTGTCTTGCCCATCTTGGTGGTAATAGCACTCCGTAGGTTCCAGGGAGAGCAGGAAAAAGAACGCGTTGGTTCTAGCAGTCACGTCCCTCTGCTGGGCGGACCGCCGGTCAGGGTGAGGTTGTCGCTGGTTTTTGCCTCCAACATGGGTGCAGTACCCCAACCAGTGTGTTGAGTGGTGGTGCCGAATGTGGTGCGAGAGGGCGAGGCGAGGAAAACTTCAGGCCTCGTACAACAGTTGTCTAAGGGACGCCATTTGCAGAGCAGTATGGAGGTGTTTGGCTTTATCTGGATTTTCATTTTTAAATGAAGGCGCCTACAGCGCAGTTTCTGCAAGTAATCGCCGTGTGTTGGGGCGATACGGCACGCCAGTTGAATATTCACTGTGGGCTTTGCACGTTTGCACCCCTGAGCAAAAAGAGGCCTCCCGGGACCGGTGATGAGGGAGTGTAGCATTGAGTCGATGTGGGGCAAGTATATGCCGGCTCTCGATGAGAAGCTGCTACAGACCAAGCTCGCTGTTCCCCCCAAGCGCGAAGGGGCCTCCCCGGCCCAGGAGCAACGAGGGATGTCTTCTAGCCAGTGTGGTGCGGGGGCCACAGGGCTGCGTCTGCTGCCGATCCACAGTAGGCCTGGTAAGCACCGGGGTATGGACTGGCCTCGTGGGCCTTGCTAGAGTAGCAGTGCGCAGTGTAATTAATAGAGGCCCAGGCCTCTGTAGGACAATCTGGTTAGTCCTGTAATATGAGGGGGGTGCCCACGGGTAGAGATCTGGCCCCCTGGTGCAGTCATCGGTGTGAGGCCCACAGCCTGAGGGGCTCCAAGGGGTGTTAGGTGTGGGTGGGATACCTGGGTCCGTGGATGGCCCCGTCCCCGGAGTGGCGCAGGGGAACCGTCGCAGCAACGATGAGGCAGCAGGGCGCTCGGCTGGACTGCGCCCCGCTGTGCCAATCTTCTGTTGTACCCGCAAGCCTGTGGGCACGATGCAATAACAAAGACATCCGCTTGCAGCAAGTCAGGCGTCCTCGGCCAGGCGCGCCCTCAGCGGAGGTCCGGCGGGGGAGGGGCCGCAACCCGGAGCCCGAGTCTCCGCTTCTCCGTCTCGCTTCCCCATGGTTGCGGCTACCTCCGAAGGGCTCAGCTTGTTCGCGGGACACCCAGGGCAAGTCCCACAATGATTCCGTGGGCCACTGGTAGGTCTTCGGTGGCTAGTTGCAGGATATTTGGCGTCGTGACGGAGCGAGCTGGAGAGGCGTCCACTCATGTCGCCATCTTGGACACTCCTTGTCCCATGCCAATATAATCCTCAATTTTACTTCCTGCTGCAACTCTGCAGATCGTACTGGTTTCTGCGGGTTTACATTTTCCCCATGATACTTGATTGCCTGGGGAGCAGGGTAAAGGGAAACTAGGGTCAGTGAAAAAGGGGAATCAGAGCAGGGAGTAAAATGAGAACTGACCAAAGATACCATGCACCCATGATGCCATCAAAGGCTTTGATTCATACATTATTTGAGATGTTGTTTTGATTAAACTTGTGATATCATCAATGATATCATCTTTGGGTTTAGGTATTTTGGTTTTCATATAGCAAAGTGGTTGTGAATTCCTTTAGGGACTTTAGGTGTTGGGACAAGTGCTCTTTCCAATTGTGGGTTTGCTTAGCATAGGATTTCTTTGAGGCCAAGTAGTCAACTACCCATCGATGACCCATGTAATGTGCAAAGAAGCAACATGTATTTCTCCTAAACAGCCATATAGAACAATTCTGCCTAATTATACCCATGAAGGATTTCATAAGAGCCTTGCTGTTTGTCACCCTGCACAGTTGACAAGCCCATCTCACCTGCCAGTTATAGTCATTCTCTATGTTTGATTGATTCTTCGGATTCCTCATGCATAACCATCCTTTTATCACCAACCTCACAAGTTCTATGAGTGATGTTCCTGCTGTTTCTTTATGTATACATTGTTCTAATTCATTATGGCCTCAGTAAACCTTCCTCGATTTACCTATACTCAAAACTATACCCACCTTTGGATGACTTGGTCTTAGCACTCCCCAAAGTCAACATTTAGACTATTCCTGAATTGCCATAAATTCCCACCCAGGTCCTTATCAATGCACTTGCTTGAGGCGGTGTCAGGGCCGATAACGAGGACCGCACTGTGGGTCATAGGAAGAGACAAACACAGTGAAAAACATGACAAAGAACAGAATAAAGCGGTCAAAACCCTGATAAACCTGTCTAACCATGAACGTATGGTACTGCAATGTTCACTTACTTTTTGCCCTGAATCCATTTCAATTATCCTGAAAGTCACATAGATTAGTCTTGGGCGGAGTTCGTAGATTTCTACTCCGTGGAACTCTTCAAAGTGCTGGAAAAACTCAGCCGCGCTCTCCGGAGTTCGGCCAGCGGAGGAGTCTGCTATATTGTGCTGCTCCCACTGATTTTTAGTGCCAGGAGTTTGTCCCACGATGTAAAATCAGCACGAACGGCACTACGATTTGCGCCAGAGGGCGCTGCTGCTTTCTGCAGTTTGAGTAGACATTCTACTCGAGCTGCAGCTCCCTCAACGCGAGCGGCATATTTTTCAATGCGAACGGTCGTGACCTTCCGCGACCACCCACGTTGAGAAATCTCACCAGGAGGATGTCTAGCACACAATCTTTTCTCGAGACCTCTTGCCACCTTAACGTTGATTAGCCACAAGAGACAAAACTCCGCTCCGCGACACTTTGCTGAGTTTTGCGGAACTCTGCGTGGAGCACGAAGTGAGCAAAGCTCCACAAAGGGGTGGAGCGGAATTCTTCCCCCAGCCCTAACATAGATGCCTTAAAACATATGTGAAAAAATCACCTACATATGCAGTTTACTTTAAAGTCACCCAAGGAAACCGTGATAAACCAGACTGATACAAAAACAATTCTGATTGACTATCTTGATTTCTAGGTCTAACATGAGACAACACTTGTGCTGTCGCTAGCAAGATCTTTTGTTGCCTTAAATTTGAAGAGTGCTTAGAGCCCACCCATTGGTTGGCTTCATCATCACTCTCATTTCCTTGCTTCTCTTCGCTGGAGCATGGCCCATGTACTAAAAGCCTCTTTGAAACGGTAGCCGCACACTTATTTAATGTTTAAAAGCTCCACGGCGATACTACTGCAACTGAATTATTTAAGGTTTAAACGCACTTTGTTTTCCAAATTCAATGTGCAAGAATACTTTTATATCCTACAGGAGGACATTGTAGCTACAAACCTATTTAATTTTTGTAACCATTTTCTTGCTTTTCAATGTGCAATTTTACCATTTTATTAAAGCAGATCATGTAACTGCATGTTTTTGTCTGCTGTGCCTCTTCTCCACACTAATACTGTAGCCATGGACTTACTAAACGTTTAAAAACTCTAGGGTGATACGGGCAGGGATGGACTTATTTAATGTTTAAAAACACTTTGTTGACTTTCAAAATACAATGCTTACTATAATATTACTTATAGATCTTTAAGTGCGACACTGTACCCATGGACTATTATACACAATGATAGGCCATACCACAACATACCATCCCATATTAAACAATGATAGGCCATACCATATCATACAATGTCCGGCCATACCATGCCATTCTTTGCAGTGACAGGCCATACCATACCATAATATACTCTAAAATGACAGCCCATACCATACTGTACAAAATCAGACAATACCATAGTATACATAGATGGGCCTTACAATTACAGCCCATACAATGCCATATCATACTATACAATGACAAGCCATACAATACCATACCATACTATACCACACCATACCATACCATACCATTGACAGGTCATACCATACTGTACTATACTATATTTCACTATATATGATACAAGGTTAGGCCATAACATATGATAACATACCATACTATACAATCACAGCCCACATCATACAATAACAGACCATACCATACCTCGACAGGCCATACAGTATCATACTACACAATAACAGGCCATACCATACTATACAATGACAAGCCAAACAATACAACATGACAGGCCATACCATACCATATGACAGGCCATACCATATAACTAACAAAAATAACACAACCAATGAATCTTGCATAGGCAAGACCTATTTGCTTTGTCAATGTTTGTTATATTAAGTGCATCATGATGTTTTAATTACGAGTGTGCTAGGTTGCATGTAGTTCATGAACTTTTGTGGCCAACATTGCAAACTTTTTTAAACTTACCAAGGACTATCAAGGATAAATGATGAAGAAAAAATGTCATTGCAGGAGACATATCTACTGAATTTAAAATTGCCAATGCTACGTTGTGCACAGTGCAAACATCTTTAACTTTAGGTTAATCGAATCTTCTCCTGACCTACTTTTAAGCATGCTATAAATTTATGTTTCCTTACTCTACCTGTTCCTGATTAGGAGAGACTTTTAACCATATGTAGTGTCCTGCTGGACATGTTCTAGTGTTCCGCCTGGTGTTTACCCACACTGTACATCCAGCCATCACAGGCGTCACCGGTCAGGTGACCCTGCTAATAAAATGGGCCAGGCACACGTGCCCTGGGCAAGTTCCAGTACCACATACTAGGTGTCTGTGTGGTTCTTTGCACAGCATGTGGGCCTAGGGCCCAAAACACCACAACAGCAGCGAACGGGTCTGACCCCGCGTGTACGCTGGCTGCTGCTCAGTCCTGCCCGGAGGGGAAATACAGGTCGAGACACCCTGCACTGGTTGCCTGTAAAGCATGCCCCTGCACATGGGCCTGCACACGATTGCCCAGAAGGAGCAAAAGGGGGTGAAGTGCCACGCCATCACTGTGTGACCTCTTCGGCACCTACGTCGCCTGCATGGGACGAGGAAACCGCGACCCAGTGTCTGCAGCAACGCCAATGGAGAGAGCAGCCCCAGTCCTTCATCTGGAGAGAACAGTGCAGCGCACCGGTGACCAGGTGACCCTGCCAGCAGGGGAGTAAGGCGAAGTTTACGCCAGTACTAAAAGCTCCTGGCACGGAAGGCGCCCGCACCTACATCAGCAGCTCCTGCATGTGCATTGCGGCCTGTGCAAACACATGATGGTGGAATACTCCACTGCCCTAGTTTGAGGAGGGGAGACAACAGAGATTGGGTGCCTCCCACACCTCGCCTCCTCAGCTGCCCGTCGTCTGCAAAGAGCCCGGTGCCCGACTGCCATACCCAGCAGAGCGATGAGGCAGAGCGATGAGAGATGTGGTCCTGCGGACAGTCCAGTGCGACCCGTCTTCACAGCAGGCGGGCCTGAGCTTGTGCAGCCCGCAGGCGCCCCCTGCTAGGAACGCGACTGCAGGTTCGTGCTGACATCTCCAGGGGCCTGCACCATCAAGCGGGCTGCCTGCTGCAAGTGCGTGAAGAGGCCCCTAGCGTCGCGGTGCTGCACCACACCCAGCAACAACAACCTACATAGGAAGAAACGCCAGTGATTCGATGTGGGGGCCCGACAGGGGCTAACTTTGTGAGGAAAACCGCCCTACACGAGCACGGAGTGCTACCCCCCGCATCAGCATATACAAGGAACGCATGGCCTACATCAGTAAAGACAGCAGTGGCCTCTTCCTAAAATGGCTACAGTGCCACCTAGCGATCGTTATGCCAAACTCCACTCTTTTTCAAAATAAGTCGGCCCACACATGGCCAAAAGAAGAAAATATACCCCCTGCAGCCCCGATAATGAGAGCAGCCTGAGAGGGCCACCTAGGTGTCAAGGAGAGACAAGCTCCCGAACAGTAAAGCACACTGATGGCCTCATGATAAGTGTTTCTGCTCACCCCTCTCTTGATCGTCGAGGGATGCCAGGAAGAGACATGACAGCTAATGGTGCACCGCCGTCCATGCAACCTGCTACTGGCTGAGTGTGGCACTCCACTCGCAATAACACTGAGCCCACACCTGCCATGTATGTCCTGAGGCTGCACGAGTTGGATGCCCCAGTGCCTCCCTACTTGGAGCCTACAGGCTCATGCCTCTGCCCAGAATGGCTGACAACAGAAGGTCTCAAGCACAAGTAAATGCTGAAGCATGTCCAGGGCACCAAGCACGAACCTGGAGTGCAGCAATGTTTCCCCAGCATGCACTGAGAAGCTTCCAGATGCAAGGAAAAGGTAACATTAGCCGAGAGAGGACTGCATGACCCCTTGGTGGCTGCCTGTCATGTTGAGGGGGAGAGACTGCAAACCCCCAGCAAAGAGCCCCAAGAAGCCCAAAGCTGCACTAGCCCAGACAAGCGCCAAACAGACAAAAGCAGCAAAGCCCAAGAAGACAGCAAGGCCCATGAAGTCCGTGTGCATAGCGTGCAACCCCCAGTGGCTGTCTGATGCCACCACAAGCGAAGAAACTGCGCCACACACCCCTGGTGGTGAACGGCCACCACTGCGCCGCGAAGAAGGACCAAGAGCATGGAGTTCGATGTGCGCCGACGCATGCACCCAGAAGCTGACAACATGGGCAGGTGCCCAGAAGAGAGACACCTCTCCACAGAGGAGAAGCAATGCTGTAGGCAGCAGGGAGATGCTCTACATCTCCACTGCACCAGCAAAGCCCCGCAGTGGGCCAAAAGACAGCACAGAGTGTTCTCCCTCACACTGCCTCAAGACGGAGTCCCCAGTGGCCCCAGACAAGCAAGAGGAGAGTCGCACACTCCACGTGGTCAGCCGCCACCGCAACATGTGCTCCGACGACAGCCGGCACGTGGCCGGATGCCACATTCGCACAGCAAGCAAGGAGTACGTCGCGCGAAGTGACCAACTCCGCCAAGCATGCCTGCATGGAGGCACAAATGGGTGCCACGATGGCTCAGGCTCGAGGCGCAAGCAGGACACCCTCGAGCGAAGAGGTAACCTGTCATTCTGGCAGAGGAGCACCCCGAAAATCCCTGAGGAGGGGATGGGGACCGCGAAAGGTCCACAAGGAAAAGAAGCATGTCCTAGCAACAGGACAGGCCTGCCACAGGTCTGCAGCAAGTAACGACATTCCAAAGAACTGGACACAACCAGCGAGATGTCCATGTGGCGCAAACATGAGACTTCTGGCAGGACGCCACATCCAAGTGAGGTACCTGGTCGGAAGGAGGAGAAGTGCGTGGCTGGACGCCACATAGCAAAGGAGAAGAGCGTGGCAGGACGCCACTCTGAGAAGGAGTGGAGAGTGGCACGACGCCACAGGGCAAACAACCACCACAGGCGCGCAAAAGGGAAAAGAAGAAGAGTGACAGGACAGAGGACTCGTGCCAGCACTGGAGAAGGTGTTCATCAGCACAAGTCAGCCACCGGGGTGCAGAGACGTCACTGGAGACAGCTTTGCTGGAGGACCAAGCGTAAGCCGCTAGCAAGTGTGATCTGTGTCCAGGCCCCACGCTTCACAGTGCGACCGTCCACTCACCTGTCACCGGCTGCTTGGCATCGATGGCACCACATCTAGCAAGTGCACCTGCCAGAAGACAACCATAAGTGGCCACAAAGTCTCTCCAGTCCTCCTCACTCCATGAGGTCACCTAAAGCAAGAGATCGCCTCCTGTTGCCCAACTGAAAGAAAATTATCGTGTTCATCATCCAGGTGCATCATCGCCACCAAGAACATCAAAGGAGCATCACACCACCAGAGTGGATCCAAACGCTCAAGACATCCGGAGTTCAACGACACCAGCCACCCAGGAACCTTCTGTGTGCCCCCGAAAACCTGAAGCCTGCCGAGGAAGAGCATACCTGACCATTAGACTATCCACCCTTGGGGTTACACGAGGCTTGGCCGTGGCCCTGTTGGGAGTTCCGCAGCAACCCCTCAGCGCGGCCTACGAGAGGCCCACACAGCCCACACAGTCACGTGGCAATCCAGGGGCAAGGGCCTCAACGGAGTTCCTGTGAGAGGGGAATCTCAATCGGAGAGATGCATCTGTAGCAGCTCCACGACAGGCACCGGGAAGCATGGAGGTCGCAGATTGGGACTGGGCACCTAAAGACCATCAAGCACCGTCGCCTCCAAGGAAGTCCCTCATCCACCAAGGTCATCCTCAATATTCTGTAGGTCTGCCGTCCACCGGAACCTGAGCGCCTGCAAGAAGATCTCCCTAGTGGACTCCACCACCACTCCAGATGCACCGCTATTGGAACTATGTAAATCGACTCCAACACCGCAAGACCAGGCCGGTCTGAACTAAATCGCCGAGGTGGACTAAATCATCTTGACCGTGTGGTCCAGAGCTCCAGCACTGCCCGGCAGATGGCCTGAAGAGCATTGTTGGTGCTGTGTGTTTTTGTTTGTTCTTTCATAGGTTGGACTTTTGTTTGTTTCTTTTCAATTAAAGTTTGGGAGGGATGTAGTGTCCTGCTGGACACGCTCTAGTGTTCCGCCTGGTGTTAACCCACACTGTACACCCACCCATCACAGGCGTCACCGGTCAGGTGACCCTGCTAATAAAAAAGGCCGGGCGCACGTGCCCTGGGCCAGTTCCAGTACCAGTACCACATACTAGGTGTCTGTGTGGTTTTTTGCACAGCATGTGGGCCTAGGGCCCAATACACCAAACCATAGACTCAGTATTTTATGTAATATATTTTTTCTCTTTTCCCTGCAGGTTCCTACCCGTGTGGTGGAATCCTCCTCGAGCCATTCGGGTCGCTTTTCAGTCCATTCTATCCAGGCCATTATCCCAACAACGCCCGATGTGTGTGGCAGATACAAGCGCGGAACAACTTCCGGATTCATCTTTCTATCCCCAGCCTGCAGTGAGTAAAGCGACCCAGGGGTCAAACTTTGTGGTGTAGCTTATTCAATAATATTAGAGGGGTGTGCGTTTGAAGTTTCTGAAGAAGCAGTGTGGCGCAGCGAACTAAAAACGACAGTGGGCGGGCTGGGACAACGGAGGATGAGGGGGTGCAATGGGATTTAGTTTATAGCTAGTTGGAGAAGTAATGCCATTGTTGTAGCATTAATACATACAAAGGCATCAGCTACAGCACAAGTTAGAGGTCTCAATTATGTATTTGTAAAGTGAGGTTACTATTACTAAAACACGTCTAGGCTGTACTTAAGGACATGACAGGACACTTCTAATTAGATAACAACTGTTTTCAGTTGACTGCTTAAATCCACTGAATTGAGTCTTTCGAAGGTGTCTAGTAAAATCACATTGTTTGCTCACTGATCGTCAATATTCTGCATTGGACCGGTCTGTTGTCCTTCTGCATCCATTTATATACATATTGGTACAGTTCTGTGGTTTTTCGTGCAATAAAGCAGTTTCTGAGAACCTATTTTGATAGCACTCATGCAAAGTAGCATAGAATCTTTCACAGATGTGTTCTATTAGTAAGACTCGTTAAAGCCGCGTAGCATTCTGGTAGATGTAGTCTTTGTAACTTTCATTTCGATTTTCAGTATTCATTTACAAGTGAAATTGAGATCCTTTAATCTCAATTTATTTAAACATTTAGACCTATTCAATTTTCAGTGAGGTAGTGCCTTGACATCATGATAGCTCACTTTTCTTGTTGGGCGCCGCTGACTATGAATGCTGCAGAACCATTCAAATGGTAGAAATCCTAGGTCCCTGTTGCAGCAAACAGTCACTCTGTGATGCACGCCATGGACTACGGGAGTTGGAAATATTATGATGTCAGGAGCTTACCTATTGAAAATGTAACTGTACCAGGTGTTTGAAAATGAACATTTCATCATGGATGTGTGCAATGGTGCATCTGAAAGGACAGTGGAATGAAGCCTACAGAGTATGAGGAGCAGCTCTAGCCCTAATGTCTGATACCATAGCAACTTGCCTTTAAACTCGAACACTTTACATTTTAGGACTTAACATCCCCTTTTGATAAAATAGGAACATATTCTTTAACAAGAAAACCAAATGATGTGAGTTAAAAAGCCAGGCGTTTAGAAAACTGGTCCAAATAATGTTAAAGGGGAAGCTGGTAACTGGCAGCTATGTGCTGCAAGACAGGGTGTCAGCCGAGACCATCTTTGAGTCACTCACTGGGGTAGGGTAAAAGCAGTCAGCCCTGACACTGAGTGGAAACCAGGCAGATTCTGGTTCTGGCAGCTATTCTTGTGCTGGAACCCCAGGTTCTGGGTGCCACATGCTTACTGTTCCCACTTTGTCCAGGTTCAGTATGTGGACATCAGGACAGTGGCAGCATTGTTAGCACACATTTATTGTTGTGCCAAGTGTAATGGTATGCAAGGGGACGGAGGGCTTTTTTTTTCCTCACCACTCTGGCTAAACTACAAATGCCTCACTTTAGTGGCACTCACTAACTACTTTCGTGCAAGTTGGGTTCTGACTGGGAGCATTTGAAGGTCATGCAGGGTCCAGCTGGAAACTCAAACCTTGCATCACGACTCATCAAAGGAAACAAACATATACTCATCACGTCACATCACAAGTTGACAAGTGATAACCAAGATCTGAAAAGTGTTTCTGACTTTCACAAGATATGTAAGGTGTGTCTGCTGTGTATGGACATCAGGTATGGTATTTTACGTGCATTTGTTTAACACAGTCCCAATATTTCTATGGTCCCGAAGTATTTTCAGAATCTTGACACCATTTTCGAATCTGGGATTCTAGTTTAACAGAGTCAACAAGCGCGGCCGGCACAGGTAAAAGCGGTGGGGTGGGGGGGAGGGGGGGGCCAGAGTCGACAGACGTCGGGAAAGGTCAAATTAAATAAATAAATAAAACCACTTACCTTGCGCTCGCCGCATCACGGACTCGGTGATGCAGCAAGCGCAAGGTAAGTGGTTTTATCCCTATGCGGTTTTTACCTATCCCGTCATCTGAAGACTTCCTCATAAATGCGAGCAGCTTCAGGATTGGCCTGAGTGCTGATGATTGCCACGCCCAGACAGACTGGGAGCCTGTGCCTGCTCTCTCCAACCCAGCAATGCAGCTGGGATTGGAGTGGGCTTCACTGCGCATGCGCAGTGAAGGCAGTCCACCTACCACTCTCCCTCAGTGCCTGTCATCACACTGACCCTGCCCCCAAGACTTGGCACAAGAAAAATAAAACGATAATAAAATGGGTTTTAAACCTGTTTTATTTTTCACATTTTTGAGGGTGCTGGCAGGGGCGGGGGGAGGGGGGGGGCGACACTCCTCTGCCATGGCGGAGGAGCTGTCCCTGAGTGAACAACAAAACCCTGTTAGAGATATGGTGTTGATGCCATAGTGCCATTATTGGCAACATCCCCACCCACAGTCTGAGCATGCATGAATAAATAAATACACAAGACAACTTTTGTTATGGGAAAATATTGCTGCAGGTTTATTCCATACAAAAGTATGCAATATGGTGGGTTATCTTACGGGCGATCCAAGGGCAGGCAGCTGTACCAACCTATGCTGCCCCGCCCGCCTGATGAGCCAGCACTGTGGGAAACCCAATCAGTGCTACACCTTGTGTGATCCTCCTCCGGATCACGTGACACATTGGTCCCTTATTACTCACGCCCCTTTCAGGGCGGAGCGTAGTAGGGCAAACCCCCGGTTGGTCAGGCCCCCAACCGCCCGAAGGACTAACGGGGCGCCGTCGCGGTTTTCCAGGAACCTGCCCTGAGGCTCCTGGTCTTTGGCTCTGGCACCCCTATTGTGCCGCGCAGAGGTACCCTTACTGTACCCGTCTGCCGCAGAGGTACCCTTACTGTACCAGTCTGCTTCCAGATCGCCCTGTAACTCCGCCACAGCTCTGGAGGCGGCCACCGTCGCAGCCAGGGCCCCCCCCAAAACAGCTCATTTCTCACCTGTAACCTGCTTTCTAGGGCCTCCTGTATGTCCAGTGAAACGTGTCCATGCTGTGACAAATGCACCCCATGGTACGCCTGGATGGCCAGTGTCCTCAAGACAGCTGTCTTCTCACTTGCCACCTCTCCTTTCCAGGGCCCCCTGCAAGGCCAAGGGAACAAATCCATACCCAATGGTGACAATAAACACCATGTTTCAAAGTAGCCCTTGACCTTAGCCTCAATCAGCTCGTGTCTGATGAAGCCCAGACCCCTCTGGTCTGCGAACTTACGCCCTGAACAGTTCACTCTTACAGGGCTGTTCAATGGCCTCCTTTGGCTTAGCCCGTGCCACACTCTGCGGTGAATAATCTCAGGCCACCAGAGCTCACATTGAACCATGTCTATGCTGATCTCACCTAAGTCAGCCTTCATTGCTTGCAAGAATGCCCCCTTACCCACGGCAGTGAGGTCATTGCCTCCTAAATGGATCACCAAGATGTTAAGGAGACCTCCCCCACCCAACCAGTCTCTGCTCCAATTTGTTCAGAGCTGCTCCATCTCATTCCGGGGGACCCCATCCAGACAAACTGCGTCTGGGCAAACCGCTTGGAGCAATGTATCCTACTCCGGGAAGAGCAACTGCCTCACACTACCTGTAGGAATGTGATGGCCTCCCAAAAGGGGACTCTACTCTTACCATGGCTATTACCCTTGAGGCTAATGTAGGCTCCCACCTCCTGCAACCTGTAGTTTCAATCCTCCAGTATTTTTTGTGCTTTAACACCCTCTTCCCCAATTTGTGGGACAGCATCGCCCTTGTTAGATGACCGCTTCAACAACCAGCCTATCTACTAGGGCTACCAGGGCAGAGCATATAGTGCTTAACTGAATCAACGCAAAAACTGCCCTAGGGCAGGGAACCCCTACTCTGTTGCAGTTGCCCAGACATATGCACCGGGCCCTTTGGCTTGCTTTAACTAAAGCTCGATCCCGTGACCCTTGGAGCTCAATCCAGCTATAGACCTAGTTCACCTTGGTATCCCTGGAATGATTGCCCTCCACAAATTCAAGTCCACATTCAGCTTCCCTTCTAGTCACCTTAAATTACAGGATGGGACATACAAACCCCACAAGACCAGGGGGTTCATGTGTATGTTACCAATGATACTGTCAGAATCTAAGGTTCCCAGTTTCAAGTATTGCTGCAGCCCCCTATTGTGGGTCTGCCGAGACCACACTGCCTCACAGCACGTTACCTTGCTACCCCATGCAGCTCACTTAATGCCCTAGTGGGTCCCTGAAAACACCTGACAGGTGAACTATCTGATGAACCAGGAATAAGTGATAATAGCAAGTGAGTCCTCCTGTACTTGCCATGAATCCCTCCTGTCTTATAGAAATCCCGCCTGTTCAGCTCCTTCTGGGGGACTTCCTTTGCTTAACTGCTAGCACCGTGTGCAGTCGCGACATTGATGGGTAACATCCCGGTTTGCGTTTTTCTGACCCTGGATGCTCAACCCACAAAAGTGTCGGAATCCCAGATTCCCAGTTTCATGTTACCTGCAGTACACCTTCAGTGAACCGCTGGGAAATGCCACAAACCACATTGGTCATGAGAACCTTAAGAAGTACCCCATTTTCACCTGGCCGTACTTCTAAATGAGACTAGCTCCACACAGCTGTAAGGCCAGAGACACACATATTAAACCTATTTACTGTTTTTTGCCACTTGGCACTGTTCTGGTTGAAACTGTTTTTATGAAGCGCGCATGCCCCCCAGGGCATGTTGTCGCTGAATAACCGATGCATGTTATCCACTTGCTGATATTATGTATCGCTAACTGCCCTACTTGGATTGACGGAATGCTGGATGCTTCCTAAGGACTGTAGACTTGCTGCCCCCAACCCAGTTTGACCCCAAAACTTTGGGACAACCTTGGTAACCATGCCCTTCATGGTACAACTACCCAAGCGTTGACTATTGACGTATTTGGGACACAGGTCGCAGAAGATGCCCCTTCAAGTTCTAGCACATGGAAGGATAACCCAGGGGGCAGATAAGTCTGTGGGAACCGGAGGGGAACAATATGTGCAAGTGACTGTCCTTGTCTGAATATTGGGAATGCCAACTGCTCTAAAATACTTTGTCGTCATTTGAGCTCTGACACCGTGTTTACCAAACATTTTTGTACCACAGTCCCTTGTTGGATGACAAATACCACACCTGCCTGCTGCCCTGGCTAAGGCACGGATGAATATGTCTTAACTGAGGCGACCTGTTACCTGCCCTTATTTGAAGTGGGCACATTTTAGCTGGATCAACCAGACATAGCAGACGCGACGAGATTGCGAGCCCCACTCAACTAAAATTAAACCTAGTCCATCAGGGGCCTAGGCCGTGCCTTTGCCCTCTGGGTGTGACCTGGACTGCCAAGACAGGACGTACACCTACAACACGCCAGCACCATTGGCTTAACAATGCTTGTTGGATGTATACGATAACTGAAGCCACAATTCTGGCTTGCTGCGTAGCATATGGTAAATGCTTCTATTCTGAACTGGTGGGACTGTCACCCTTACGTGGTGAACATTGCAATAAATGTCTCCCTTCAACGCATAGCAAGCTCAACCGCAAATGGGACCATTCCCCTGATCAACACCACCAATCAGCTGACATCAACCCTCCCCCCTGTAAAACAGGTAAAATGTGTGTAAAACCCAGCCATAGCCAGACAAAACCATTCAAAGCTGTTTATCGGGGGCATTGTAGAGACGTATCAGATACTAGACAACCCGTCCCTTCTCTCTGAAACTCGAGAATGATTAACAGAATGCCAAGTGACTTAAGAGGCATATCAACTGTAACAGCTCCACGCAGTGCAAAGGCTCTTGCTATAAGAGGAAACCTCAAGTCCGGTGCTTTCTTTAGCTGCCTTCGCATAATCTACAGTCATGTGACCTTGGCTTGACTCGCTATCATTAACAGAATGCCTAAGTGACTTGGTCAGCAGACAAAAACACCCCCTGAACAAAACAGAAGCACTGCTTCCTCCAGATTGACTGTGTCCACCTCTGTAGGTGGTATGAAAACTGGGGGTCTCTCAAAAAGGGGTGGGTGATTTGATGAACGGCGTGTCTGGCGCAAAGAGGACGCCGGAGAGGCGGGGGAGGTATAAGTACCCTCCCCGACCTCTGTGCGCCGGAAGTGACGCGCCTAGGCGAAGGACTCCTACCCTGAGTCCAACCACTAGACTAGGAGGGGTGGCGTTTGTGCCCAAATGGCACTAAAGGGCCGCCCTTTTAGGTGGCCCCCTGCGGGGGCCGCGGGCAGCCGCATTCTTTGTGTAGGTTGCTTTGACAGTTAACTTCTTTACGATGGCTTATATATAGATTTGTGAGAGACTATAAATGTGTCAGTATGACTTTAATGCATGACCAGTGTGGGGTCAAATGCTTAACCAACTATGTGGCTTATGAACTTGATGGTATTTGATCTGAGATACCAAGGGGGCTGACCACATGGGTACAATGTTTGAGTGTAAAAAAAAACATGATGAAGGAAAAGAGAAGTAGTGACTGTTGCTTAACTCTCCTGTTTTGAATCTTGTAATAGGGGGAGTAAAAACAAGGCTTGGGCGAAAGTTATATTACGGTGTCATAATTCACGGATTTTCTGGAATTTCACATTACTCTTGTTACAGGAAATTCCTTGAATTATGCCACACACAAATGGGAACAGCAAAATGCGAGCGGCTGTTGTTCACAGTGCTTTTGTGGTTTTTGCTCTACATTAAGCATGATTTGCATCCTTGCGTCAAAAATTGATGGAAGGACACATTTCACGCTCAAATAAACACTTATTTATAAGCCCCTTGCACTGCCGATACATCACTTTTTCCCATAATAAAAGTGACGCACCGGCGGCGCAAGGGGCTTGTATATAAGCCCCTAAATGACGAATTTGCAGTGTGAGTAACTTCTTGGAATTTTGCAAATATTTAAAGTGATTACACAAACGCAAATCACACAAATTTCGGACTCCACTAGTAAAAACATTTCTTGCTCATACACACACAATTTTATTTTAGGTCTGAGTTTAACAAACGGAGAACATAGATATTGACTTGATGTACATAACCTCACTCAAACCTGTGAACCCATAACTAGGAAACTGTACAACCAGTGAACTGTAGTGCTCTTGGATGCTTCCCAGTGGTAGAGATTGAACCCATTGATAAAGCATACCAAACTAGATAGATGAGGAATCATCATCCTATGTGAGTGTACATGAATGTGTGGTAATTTAATTGGAGGTGTGGATATTTCATCCAAGACTGTTATAGTTCCTGAAAGTTGTATGTTCATAGAGAGTGTACAACAGTTCTTCAAGTCCCCTCACTCCCTCTTTATTGAGTTATCTACCTGAAGTGTACCTCTTCTGTTTGTGTGTGAGAGCCAGGTGATGTCCTTCCTGCTTCCGTGACCTGTCTTTTACTTATACTGTAAGTTGGGGAAGGTTGTGCTGCTGCCCATGTTTTACGTTTGTTGTGATTTAACCCCTTCCCTGCTCATGACCGCGGGCGGGCTGTGCGCATGACGAGCTGAGCTCGTCACGACCACGCCCGCGATTGGAATGTCCAGCACCTGGCTGGAATTCCTGCCGCAGCGAAGGCGTTAAAGCTTGGTATTAAAATTACCACTAAATAAAAGACAAAATGATTCACCTTGCTATGCTTGTTTTAATGCAAGATATAAATAAAAGAGTGAACCCATATAAAATATGTGAGCAAAGTGTACTTTTGGTTTTATGTGTGAAACAAGCAGTTTTTGAAATGGACTCGCATACTTTGTAAACATTTTAAACATAGCTGGCAAATGGCGTAATGTCACTTATAACACCTTATTTTTAAAGAAATGTTTTTATTAAGTTTTACAAATATAGACAACAGGGTCAACAAAGATGCTGTCCAATGGTACAATGCAAACAATCATCGTTGGCATTTATACAATAGAAGTACACATTTATATTTGCCTTGCACATAAAATGCTATAAGGAATGTGGGGTGAGTGTCAGCATTTACCGAGGAGTTCGGTCTGAATCCCACTGCAGTGTCGCTAACGGGGGAGAAAAGGAACTAGGAAAGGGAGTGGGCAGGTGGTGAGGGTAATGGTGGCAGGCTGAAGCTGTGGAGAATGAAACTCATGAACAAAATAGCCTCTTTCACTGAGGTGATATCGCGGAGTGTGGCCAAGTATGATCTAGGAGCAGCAGGTCAACAAAGAGAGGAGGGAAGCAGTAGTAGGAAAGACAGACCGAGGTTCTCTTCCTGTTATATAACTGAGGGAGGACAGGAAGGGACGTGGTAGTTCTGATGTTGAGAAAGAGAGCATGGCTGGTGCGCTCTTAAGGGGACAACTATGAAACAGGCAGCATAGCTCAAGGGGGAAGATCATCATTCCATATTTCCTGGAGAAATTGTCTGAGAAGGATAGCCCACTAGGGGAGATAGGACGTTTGCGGAGGTGATGGGCCTCTTCATAACAGAGCGCCTCCTCATCCACCCACCCCATTTGCGCATCGCCCCCATGCCCAGTCGCCACTGGTGGTGCCGTCAGTGATCACCACTGAAGAGTGAGTGCATGTTTAGCAAGGAGGAGCACCAGAGCAGCAAAGCGAACCTTGCACTGTTTTTGGGTAAAAGATGCCTAAGGCACACGCTTCCCACGTATGGAGATCAGGCAACCCTGTGACCTCCTGTATGGTGGAATGAACAGACTGCCAGTAACTTTGCAGGGCTGAACAGGACCACAACATATGTGTGAGATCAGCATCAGGGGTGTGACAGCAGGGGCAGCAAGTCTGCTCAACAGGAAAATAATGGTTCAGCTAGGCAGTTGTGAAGTAAGCTCTATGTAACATTAAGAACTGGAGGTTTTTGAACCAGGAGTTCAGGGAGCCCTGCTGGGGGAACTCAAGTGCCTGCTCCGATTCTCGGTCATGAAGTGCCGTACCGAAGTCGTCCTCCCATTTATGCCTCAGTGTAGTGAGAGGAGCAGTTTGCAAGTTCGCAGATGGCCCTGTACAGCCATGTGATTAGATGACGTCTAACACCCATGGTGATTATGGCCTGCAACACCGGGTGAGTGAGTGGCTCTGCCTCTGATGTGCCCCAAAGGGTTCAACATGTGACTTAAAGCTGCCGATGAATGAGAAATTGTCCCAGCAGGAGGCCATGGTCTGTAGTCAATTGATCAAAGGAAAGGGGCTGAGCATCTGAAAATAAGTTTTGTGCTAAGTAGCGATCATGCTGTCCATGCCTGCAGGTCCCTAGAAGTAAAAAAGCCCAGGAACCATGACTGGCCCATGAGGGGGAGAGCCTGAGCATGCGTGAGATGGTGTATGTGGAGCATGCAGGAGTGAGCCACCTGCAAGGGGAAGAAGGCAGAACCTTCGGGAGGAGAGATCTGCAAACTGTAGCCATCGACATGACCTTCTGCTTATCACTTGTTTTGCCCATGTGACCCTCAGCCATCTGGCGCAATAGCCACTGCAGCTGGGGCCAGAGAAAATATACTTTGAGGGAGGGGGCACTCAGTCCAACTCTGCCCGTCAAGAGTTGTAGTTTCTGAAGGGTAATGGGGCAATGTTTGTTGCCCCTGATGAGAATACATAAAAGGGAGTCCAGTTCCTTAAAAAAGGACTTCGGTGAAACAACAGGGAGGTTAGCAAAACAACATAAGAAGAGAGGTAAGATTACCATCTTTGCCAAAAATGTACCTGCGACCTGATGCCGGCTAGGGGCCACTGGACGTTTCCCTCATAAAGATCGAGAGGGGTATGATATAGACGGACCCCTAGGTAGCACACAAATGAAGCTGCGCCTCCCTGAGGTATGTGGGTCATGGGTTCTGACCAGGGCAAAGTGGGTAGATTGCCAACTTCGTCCAATTAACCCGGAGGCCTGTGGCATAGGCAAATGCTGCCAAGGAATCGCGTAGCAGAGAGAGATCAGCCGTAACAACTTTGAGATATAGCAGGAGATCGTCCGCATATACAGACACGGCGTGTCCTGTCCTCTAAGGGTACACCCTAAACTCAGCCCTCCCTGCGTAACCGATTGGCCAGGGGCTCCATCGCGAAGACCAAGCGGGTGAGTGGGCATCCATGTCTAGTGCCTCGACTTACCGGAAAGGAGGCCGAAATGAGGCGACCTAGGCGAATCCGAGAAGACAGGTTAGTATAAAGAAGCCGGGTATAAACAAGCAACCTCTTCCCGATGCCCATCTGGGCCAGCACAAGGTAAAGATAATCCCATGTCAATGTGTCAAACACCTTTTTCAGATCTATTAAAAGACAGATAGTGTGCAGGAATTGACCTTGGACCCGGCCTTAAACATGAAAGAGGCGCCTTATATTCTGTGAACTGCTCCGTCCTTGGACGAACCCATTCTGATCTGAGTGTATAAGCTCAGGGAGGACCTGGGTATATCGGCTGGCAACGATCTTCCCTAATATTTTATAGTCTGCGCCTATCACAGCAACAGACCGGTAGGATCCCAGATGAGTGGTGTCCCTGTGAATCTTGAAGATGGAAATGAGGAGGGACTCCCGAACCGTCTGTGGAAGCTTGTCAGTGTAGAGGGCTGCCTCAAACATCTCCATGGGGCGGGGTGGAAGAAAAAATTGCATAATATTCTAGTGGTACCCTTTCCAGTCCTGGAGATTTGTTGCGAGTCAACTAACGAATCGCCTTCACCACCTCAAGTGACATAATTGGGGCATCGAGGGAAAGCCTGGCAGCTTCTGTGGTGCATGGAAGGGTGATATCACAAGGAACTTGTGTGAAGAAGCTATTGAGGCGACCAGTGGGGCTTGATAAATGGAAGATTAATAGGCCTGGAATTCCTGCAATATCTCACTCTGAGTATGCACTACAGTGCCTGTGCTTGTGCCTAGTTTTTTTTATTCCTGCCTAATCAGCCAAGCTAAAAGGCGGCCTGATTTATCCCTTTCTCTATGCACCCTGGCAATATGGGCCGTAAGTTAAAACATCATAAGCACTCTAAGAGAGCTGCATAGTCAATTTTAGCTCTCACGAAGTTCGGAGCAGCTGCGGGATAACAGTCCGCTGTCCTTCCCAGTTGAGCAAGAAGTTACTCCACTACCGCCATTTCTTTATTTAAAGTGCTGCGAACACCCACTTTCTCCTGTATACAGGCACCTCTCGTCACCACCTCAAATGTGTCCCATTCAAGGGTCCTGGTGGATGCTGTGTTGTGGTTTTTAGCAAAACAGTGCTGGATATGAGGCTCCTGTGTCTCACGAAAAACCGTGTCTTCCATGCAGTCTTGTGGAAGTCGCCACATTGGCTTTGGAGGATGTAGGCGCAGCCAGCGTAGGTCCACCATGTGGGCATCATGATCCAAAATGATACGACCCAAGTAGTCAGAGTGACATACAAGGGCTATCCAGGAGGTGGAACAGAGGAAGCTGTCCAGGTGAACATAGAGATTATGAGGCATTGAATGAAAGGAGTAGAGCTTAGCCTGTGGTTGAAGAGATCTTCAGGCATCAGAGAGAGACCAGTGATGGGCCCAACTCTGAGGGTGATCCACCTGCGCTTAAGGGGGAGAGCGAGGGAGAGGAGGGTGGGATTTGTCTAAACCTGGGTCTAGCACACGATTATAGCCATTCTCCCTACACCCAGGGCATCGGCGTCTTGTGTGCTAGTTTGGTGGAAAGGGTGTTCAAAAGACACCATGATCCACATTGGGGGCATAAATGCTTCAGATGAGTATGGGCCAGCCATCTGGGCAGCCCTCTAGAAGGACATACCTACCATCCATATCTACGATTGTGTTGATTTCCTGAAAGGGAACCCCGGACCTAACCCAGACCAGGGCACCCTGGGCATATGCTGAGTAGGTAGTAGCATGTACAGTACCCTGCCAGTGCTTTTGAAGTCACTCTAATGCTGCCTCTGTGGTATGTGACTCTTGTAATAGGATTATGTGAGCCTGTTGGCATTTAGCATAAGAATAAATGGCATACCTTTTCCTGGCTGTGTTCATTTTCTGCACATTTAAGGTGGGAAATCTAATATCAGATGTTTCGGCCATAACAAATGTAGGGGAGTTGCCCGGTACATGCACATTGGGACACCACCTGGGGGAACTCCCATCTCTCAGAACCACCCAGTCCGAGTAGTGGAGATTGTGTTAACACCTGCCTGCCATAGCTAGTCATGGGAGAGGGACGGGAGGGGTTGTATAAAGAACCGGGAAAACAACTTGTGAAGTTTACCACAACCGGTAGTCCGCCCAAACTGAGGATAGTCTAGGGGCTTTAGTGTAACATGAGGTTGTGGCCGAGTGCGACAGTGGAAAATGGGGCCAATGTGCCCTGTGGTACAAGGGCTTAGTCATGTCTGACCTGGCAATGGATGCCGGACACCCTGGACCCCACCCTGTAAGGGACGGGGATGAGCAAGTGTAGATATATCAAGGGGTTGCATGCAGTAATGGCTGTGTGTAAGTTGTGGCCACCTCGCGACAAGGCAAGATACTAAACAATATAATAAACATATGAATAATGCAAGAAATGGAAACATCACGACATAAAGCCGTTGCTGAAGAAACCATCCACGGACCCAGGAGAATCCAAGAACTACCTACCCACCTCTCTGCTCCCCTTCCCAGCCAAGGTCATTGAGAAAGCTATCAACATCCAGCTAACAACAAGACATCTGGAGAGCCACAACCTTCTTGACCCCTCCCAAGCCGGCTTCAGAGCAAACCACAGCACTGGGACAGCTCTAGTTGCAGCCACGGATGACATCAGAATGTTGCTAGACCACGGAGAAACAGCAACCCTCATTCTCCTCGATCTCTCAGCAGCATTCGACACCGCAACATGTCAACAGACTCCACCAGACTGGAATGCAAGGAGAAGCCATCAAGCGAATTGCATAGCACCTCACAGGAAGAACGCAGAAGATCATCACCCCTCCCTTTCTCCTCGCACCCTAAGAACATTAACTGCTGTGTACCTCAAGGCACATCCCTCAGCCCAACCCTCCTTAATGTTTACATGACACCCCTGGCCAACATCATCAGGAGCCATGGACTAAACATCATCTCCTATGCCGATGACACCCAAAGCTGAGACCTACACCTAACCCCACCGAACGCACCTGCAACCTTGGCACAATACTCAATAGCCACCTATCCATGAAGAAGCAGGTCAGCGCCATCTCATTCATTTGCTTCCGCACCCTCCGAATGCTCAGAAAGGTCTTCAGATGGCTCCCACCCAACACCAGGGGAACTGTCACGCAAGCTCTCATCACCAGAAGACTTGACTATGGCAACTCCTTCTAGGAATCACTTCCCAACTCATGGGCAAACTCCAGACCATCCAGAACACAGCAGCCAGACTGATCCTCAACCTCCAAAGACAGACACACATCACCCCTTACATCAGGAAACTCCATTGGCTACCAGTCCTTAGAGATACAAGTTCAAGCTGCTCACCCACGCTTACAAGGCACTACAGAACGAAGGACCGACATACAAATTAGTGAATTTCCACCAACCTACCAGGGAACTCCATTCCATAAATCTCGCCCTAGCAGCTACACAGCACATCCCCCGGGCAAACAGCGAAGGCCGCTCCTTCTCCCACCTGGTGGCTAAGACCTGTAACACTCTCACCCTGCATCTCAGAGCCTAAACACTGCTCCACAAGTTGAGGAAGAACCTCAAGACCTGGATGTTCAACCAATAGGAACAGGCAGAGTGATCCTGCAGCACCTCAAGATTCTCACTGGTGAATCAGCCGCGCTATGCAGATCCTGATTGGTTGATTGATTGGATGATGAGGTGAATGTCTAGAACCATAATTCCAGATAGGTAATAGGGTCTTGACCCTCGACACCCTCCAGAAGCCCTAAAATTCACGTTACCTCTCCGTGAGCTGCCCTCTGCATCCTCCGCTCTGTCTTCGAGAGGTTGTACACTTTCCTGCAAATCGCGGCTTTCTGCCCGGTTGTCATCAGCCAGTGGTTGGAGGGCAGCCAGGTCTTCTCTCCATCTGTAACCTTATCTGCAAACTTGCGGTGATCACCACGCAGGTAACTTAATTCAGTAGCTAAGACCTAAGACTGGTTTCCTTGGAGATCCTAGAGGGTTCAATGGCGGCCGATACTTTGTCCAACTTGTCTGACGTGAAGACTTGAGGGGTAGCATCTGAAAATGGTGTGTCCCGAATAATGGAGGGGGGTCCACAGTAACCCCGGGTATAGACCTCCGCCCGCGGAGTCTGCGGAGATCTGCCTACTCCGCATTCCGCGGAGAACGCGGAGTAGGCAAATCTCCGTAGACTCCGCGGCGAAGCAGAGTTGGCCACCCCCTACATTAACAATGGATTATAACTTAAATAAAATATTTTAAACTAAAGAAAACACACTTACCTTGGCTGCGGCGTCCCCGGGCTACCCTCCTCCTCTTCATCGCCATCTCTGGGAAAACTGCGCATTCGAGTTAGACGTTGTAGCAGGGAGATGGCGAGATGGTGCCGAGAACTTCCTGAGTGTCTGCGTGGACAGCATGAAGTGCCGCCCAGAGTTTGTCGCCGCCAATATGAGAAGCAACTCATTGCAAGTCCCCTTTGCCCGCCCAGGGGACCTGGCGAGTAGGAACACCCAAGACGGTCTCTTGTCATCAACACCGGCAGGGACAGCAAAGACTAGAGTGTGGTGGAAGGGAAGCCCGACCTGTGTTTGCCACAGGGGCAGCAAAGGAAACGATTACAAGGCCACCAGCACCTCACCCCAAGCAGTGCAAAGTTGCGAGCGTGGTGCAGCACTCACCAGGTCCAAGTAGTCTCCAGCCCCACACATCCAGATTCGAGTGCCGAGGCGGGGTGTAGTGTGGGCCCCCCTTGGGTGTATGGAAAGCCGCAAGGCACCGGGTGTCCGAGTGAGGTGTACAAGGAAGTACACAGGGAAGCCTCAATAATCAGGAACAGCACAACGTGCAAAGAAAGGGGGGCAACACATTTCAACAGAAGAGATCTGTGTTGTCACTCGCCTTGAGTCCTAACAGGGGTGAGTGGAGCCCAAGGATGAATGGGCTAAAGTCCAACCAGGGGGCCTTGAGGGCTCCAATCTCGTGCAAGCAATCACCTCCAACTTCTATGGGGATGTGCTGAGTGTCTGAGCAGGAGGGAGGGCTGGGGCTCCACTGGGAACCACTACAAGCCAACAGGTCCTCCTATCATAAGGCAGGCAAGTAGGTATCACAGCAGGGTTGGATCTAGGTACTGGAGCCGTCAACGACCCTCGCTGAGCACACTATGTTCTGCACGCGTCCCGATCTGGATGCCGGCTTAGGCAGCCGTGGCAGGTAGGAAAGCTTGTAGGGTGTTCCCCAGGGCCATCCCCTCGATGCGAAGCATTGTAGCCTGGGTGCCGGCAGCAACTGCTGAGAAAAATAGAGCATTGCTGAGCTCTTGGCAAAGTCTGATGAGTTGTTCCCTATGGCTGGCTCCCACGACAAAGATCATGTGGTGCAGCATAAGCCCCCAGGGCCCTCCACAGCAACACTCCGAGCGGGGGACAGGAGCCTCAGCACCGATGGGAGCAGCATGCTCCAAATCCCAATTGGGGAGCCAGGGAGCTACACCAATGCACTGAGGGGGGCAGTGAGGGGTGCCCGCACGAGGCCTCTGGAACTGTTCTGTGGCCCACAGGCCAGCATCCAGGGGTCAGAGTCACGAGGTCAGCAATTTGGTGTGGCCAGAGGCTGATGGCGGACCCACGGGGACCAAAGCTGCAGCGGGTAGGGGTCTCTAGGCACCCCTGGTGGCCACTATATCAGGTCTCTGACCAGGATGGAGACTTATTTGCAAGCTGGTGGACAGAACACTAGCAATGTGCGTCTGTCACTCAATAATACCTTAGGCCAGTTCTGGCATTGTAGCCATCTGCACATTGCATGATGTTGTTTTGAGTCCGTAATGGCAGCATTCAAAGCAAAACCACAAGCAGCACAATGCAACATGCGGTTGGCTGAAAAAACAGGAATGGAGGATCGTATCACATGTAGGGCCACTGGGGTTATGCTGCAGTGGAGGACCGAATTAGGCAAAAGGGTTGACAAAATAATGCAGTTAGAAAAGGCATATTATGCAGTACAATCTGTAGCAGTATTATTTCTTTATTTCTTTATTTGGACTTTTTAGAAACTACTAAAAGTGCCTGGCCAAAATGTACTAGTGTAAAACCTGACCAAGCAATCAGCAACGAAAAGGGTACTGGGTATACGTTGCAAAGGATCTGCTTCTGCTTAGAATTCTTTGTAGCGCCTCTTGTTTATTAACGTCTGATCCATTTGAGGTAGAAACACAGGGGCATATTAGCAAGACCCACGTTAAAATTATCGCCGTTTTAGCGGCAGGAAACTGCCGCTAAAACGGCGATAATGGGCTTGCTAATATGCGTTATAGAATTCCAATAGAAGCCCAGGTTAGATGTGCAGAACATCTAACCTGGGCTTCTATTGGAATTCCATAACGCATATTAGCAAGCCCATTATCGCCGTTTTAGCGGCAGTTTCCTGCCGCTAAAACGGCGATAATTTTAACGTGGGTCTTGCTAATATGCCCCACATTTCGTAATTCTTGAAATCTTTAAATTATGCAGGAGATGGTGCAATATTTGCCAAAAATTGGCAGACTCATGAAAAGCAAAATCAAATTTAGTTACTGACTTTCTTTCTTGTAGGCATTCAGGGGCATATTATCAACGGCCAGCGATAATTATCGCTGGCCGTGCTTAGCGACAGATTCCCTATCGCAGGCTATCTCTGGAATTTATCGCCCTGGTAGCGCGTTATTAACAACGCGCTTCTCCAGGGCGATAAAATTCCAGAGATAGCGAGGTTATCGCCGTTTTGCAGGGAACATCGCTGGTTTTCCAGCGATGTTCCCTGCAAAGCGGCGATAACCTTGCTGATACGACCCTGTGGTCGTATCAGCAGAATCCACCCCTATGTTAGGGATGGCTAAGTCAGGATTTTAGCAGACGTTAGATTTTGGCGAAAACGGCCGTTTTCGCCGAAATCTAACCTCTGCTAAAATCATGTGGGCTGCCTTGTAAATATCGCGATGTGAACATCAGCGATATTTGCAACGTAGTCCATCCAGAATGCGCCCACTTTGCATCTCATTAGAGATGCAAAGATGGGCGTTGGGGGAAAGGGCGATAATGCAAGGATTCACGCGATAGCGTGACCTTGCTGATTAGGCGATAGAATTATCGCCGCTTTCCGTCCGAAAACGGACGCTAAAGCGGCGATAATTGACTATCGCCTGGTTGTTAATATGCCCCTCAATGTGTTAGCACCTCTTCCGAAGCCCGTCCTCAGTCCTGAGGTTTGTGTGATTTTGGGGGAGCGTCTGAAACAGGTGCTGTCTTTATTAAGTCACCTTTATAACATGGTAGGGTGGAGGAATAAATATCTTTATATTACCTAAGGATACAATTAATTACCCTCTACCAGGTCCATCGTCCCATTCAATTAAGTGCAGCACAGCCTGTGGATGCTCCCCGCAAGGGCTGCCAGTGCACACTAGGGTTAAATAAACATTTACTGATTTGTTTCCTCACCATACTTCCAAAGTTGCCAGCAGCACATTTCAAAATTAAAAGGGTCATTTGAAAATTAGCCTTTTCTTAATTTTTTGTAAACTAAAGAAGCTATTTTTACATTGATGCGTTCATGAGCGTCATTAGTTTTGCATTCTCCTTAGGACGCAGTCACAAGAGTGACAAACGCCTGTTAGCAAATGCCACCTCTTTGAAGCCAAATAACGTAAATGTAGATATACATGGCAAACAAATGTACAATGATTTTTGAAAGTTATTCCCTATGATCTTCTTAATTACTATCAACCTTTCCCTACTTTGGAACAAATAGTTAATGCTACTTGAAATGAAAACAGAAAGGCTCATTGTTTTCCATTATCTTTCTGATCTGCGTCCAGCTCTGGGGGTCCTGCAGCACCTGCTGCACCCCTAGTTCTAGGGCCCCCAGCGGTGACAGATACCAGTACAACCAAAAGCAGGACAGGAACACCCTCTCTCTGAGAAGATATACAGGCGGCACAGGCAAATGCCGGTGCTGCCTCACTCAAAGCATACAGATACAAAGGCTGACATGTACCTCAGCACCAGAGCACGCCAGCTTACACAACTACAATCAATGCCACTCATCCATCATAGTAAACCCTGTGCCAGGCATAGGCACACTCTGGCACACAAACTCACTCAAACTGATGCAATGGATGGAAAGCAAGACGTCACACCACAACAATTCAAATTCTAAACATTGGATTTCCTGTTACATGGGCTGCACTGGGCAGCTATTGGCTAAATGATCTTTATATGGCAGCCACACCAAACGCACTTCACTTCTATATTCATCTGCCTTCTTTTTTTTTTTTTTTTTTTTGCGCTTGACCATATTTATTGTACCACTATTTTAAACAGTTGAGCGCTTTGGGTCTATTATGTATATTCAATGAAAAAATACAGTTAAAGGTAACTATGTTTCAGTGGACAAAAAACTGATACACTCCTGAAATTAGCCAGTTATTGCATGCAACACAAACCATCACTCAAGCCTTTGCCATGTTTTGCTGTTGGTAGACAGCCTTTTTGATTTCAAAACACGTTTGACAATGAGATGCACTGAACATGGTGGAGTGACTTATGGAGTGGTTGTGTATTGCATATCATAAATGGTGATTTTTTTTTTAAACTTTATTTATCACTTTGGCAATATTCAAGACATGGCAGGATTACATGTTCACCGTCAGTAGCATAGCATTAAAATGATAAGTAACCAAGTAGAAAGTAATTTGAAAAAGTGTCACATCATTATCACAAAACAGACATGTAAGAGGCTGTGGAATCCCAGCAATATAGTGCCTTAGTAAAAGGAACGGACAGTCCCACAGGTCGACCCCCTCCTGTGTGTCTAGACAGCTCGTGGCGTGTATCTAAAATCTAGTTTCATTTAAATGTTCGCACTCGGAATAAGCCATGCAGACTGAAAGCAGATCATACTGTGAGGAGCGCACAAAATGTATAATACCTGTAGTGTGTGATGCCAACCATTTCACCCTACTCCTTCTGGGACTATACCATGGTGCAGCTGAGAGCTAGAGGCTTGCCGCAGATTTTCTACATACAGTCTGTAGGGACCCCAGATGTCTTTAGGACGGGATGAGCCTGGTAGTAGACCGGCATATACCTCACAATTTGTATTACAATACGCCAGGCTGCGCAGCCAGCCTGCCAGAGTAGGAGCAGATTTGCGGCCCCACAATAGAGCAATTTCACGCTTAGCTAACAGTAAACTGAGGGATGCGAAACGTCTGACCTTTTTGGGGAAGTTCACCGTGTATCCCAGTAGCGCTACTTCCGGTATGGGGGTAAGGGTCAGCTCCATCATGGCCCACAGTGTGTTGTGCACGTCTTCCCAGTATGTGCAAAGTTTGGGGCAGGTCCATGTGATGTGAGCAAAATCAGCATGTGGGGCTGCGCATTTGCGGCAGGTGTGCGGTCTGGCCGGGTCTAGTCTGTGTGCCTTGGCGGGGGTGATATAAATTCTACGCAGGAATTTGTAATGTAGCAGTTTATGTTTGCTGTTTAGGGAAACATCCTTTGTCACTGCGCAGCATTTAGCCCACTGATCGTCCGTGATGGGGTGGCCCAAATCTTCCTCCCAGTCTGTGCGAACCTTATCGTCGTGTACAGGCCTCAATGCCGCGCACGCCTTGTATAGCTTAGATATGAGATGTGCCCCGCTGGGGCATTCGATTATTAGTGTTAGGGGGAGGAACGATTCCAGCTCGAGGGGGAAACCGGGCAGCACAGCGCGCAGCGCAGAACGGATATGGCTCAGCACAAAGGGCGAAAAGTGTTACAGCAAACAAATGATGGACGGAATGCTGACAATGCAAACATTCTCCCCCAGTCAAAAGATCTGGGTTAAATCCATCATTTTTTTGCCCACTACGCCACCCCAGTTTAGACCCAGCCATATGCAAATCAGTCTTGACCCTGTGCCCCATGGGAACAGTCCAGACCGAACTGCCAGGCCAGGTCCTCCCTGGACCGGAAACAAGCATCCTGGGACCGGTTTCAGGGTATGTCACCCTTCTTCAGCCAGGCTAGCTTGAATCCAGTGGCACAGTGAGCAAGGGACCCACGTCTGGGCATACCCATCCCACTTAGGGCGAAAAGTGTTACAGCAAACAAATGATGGACGGAATGCTGACAATGCAAACATTCTCCCCCAGTCAAAAGATCTGGGTTAAATCCATCGTTCTTTTGCCCACTACGCCACCCCAGTTTAGACCTAGCCATTTGCAAATCAGTCTTGACCCTGTGCCCCATGGGAACAGTCCAGACCGAACTGCCAGGCCAGGTCCTCCCTGGACCGGAAACAAGCATCCTGGGACCGGTTTCAGGGTATGTCACCCTTCTTCAGCCAGGCTAGCTTGAATCCAGTGGCACAGTGACCAAGGGACCCACGTCTGGGCATACCCATCCCACTTAGGGCGAAAAGTGTTACAGCAAACAAATGATGGACGGAATGCTGACAATGCAAACATTCTCCCCCAGTCAAAAGATCTGGGTTAAATCCATCGTTCTTTTGCCCACTACGCCACCCCAGTTTAGACCCAGCCATATGCAAATCAGTCTTGACCCTGTGCCCCATGGGAACAGTCCAGACCGAACTGCCAGGCCAGGTCCTTCCTGGACCGGAAACAAGCATCAGCACAAAGCTGTCCATAAAGGTGGTGGCCTGGAAACGCGTATCCTCCGACGGGGAGAAAATATGCCCCTCAGGATAGAGGTCCTGTAATGTAGTGATGTCGAATTTGGTTAAAGTGCGCTGGATCAACTTTTCGCCAGTGATTGGAAGCCAACGGGCGTTCAGGACAGGCAAGGCAGAGGAGTACAGTATGGGGGCAGCGGTGACCCATCGCAGCTTGCCCCAGGCCCAACTGGTGGTGGAGACCGTCTGTATGTCCGTAGGGTCTCTGGGAACTCCCTGGGGCAGTACGGTTGATAACCGTTCAGGAAGGACAAAATCCGCCTCTGGACGAAGATAGGGGATCCGTGCGTCTGGGTGATACCACGCGTAGGCATAGCCGCATTGAGCCACTAAGTAATACAGTTGGAGATCCGGTACGCCATATCCACCTCTATCGTATGGTAGGGTAAGAATTTGCCAGCGGACGCACGCCTGCTTACCTCCCCATACCAGCCTTATAAGGAGCTTACCATTAGTGAGGGGGATAGGTATGTTATTGAAAAGATACAGAAATTTGGGCAGCACTATCATCTTAAGAATTGCGACCCGGCCAGCAATGGACAAGGGCAAGTGCAGCCACCTTTCAGATTGAGATTCAAGAGTGGTAATTGCTTGACCGTAGTTGAGGCAGACAATCTGGGCAGTGTCGAGATGTATATGGATGCCCAGATATTTGACAGAGTCAGTACACCATTCAAGAGGGAATTCGCACTCCCAGGGGGTCGTACTGGAAGTTAACGGGAAGATCACCGATTTACGCCAGTTAATGCCGAGGCCGGAGAAGAAGCCGAAACGCAGTATTTCTCTGATGAGAGGCTCTAAGGTAACCCGGGGATCCCTAACGTAGAGGATGGTGTCATCGGCATATAGGGAAATTAGGAGGGGGCCTGTGTTAAATTGTAAGCCCCTATGCAGATGCCGTTCCTGAAAGTGACGGATTAGGGGATCCATGGCTAAAATAAACAGTAAGGGTGATAGGGGGCAACCCTGGCGTCTGCCGCGGGAGAGCGAGAAGGGACGGGATAGAGTTCCGTTTATGCGGAGCCGCGCTGTGGGGCGCCTGTATAGTAGGGCGGTGGTGGCTATGAAGCCCATTGGCATGCCCATGCGGCGCATTATCGAAAGGAAGAAGGGCCATTCTAGAGAATAAAAGGCCTTCTCCGTGTTCAACAGGATTTCGGCTGCTGGAACCGCGGGGTTGATTCTATGGAGAACAGAGAAGAGAGTCCTAAGATTTAAAGAGGTGGACCGGTGGGGGACAAAACTGGATTGGGCCGGAGATATGATGAATTCCATCAGCTGGGAGAGGCGATTGGCAATGATTTTGGCTAATATTTTATAGTCTAAGTTCAGGAGGGATAATGGCCTGTAGGAACCACAGGATGTCGGATCTTTTCCGGGTTTGGGGAGAAGGATCACGACCGCTTCCCTGAGCGTGGGGGGCAGTATTTGTTTCTCGAGGGCCTCCGCATAGACCTCAATAAGCTGCGGGGCCAGCAGATCTTTATGTCTTGTAAAAGTCCCCAGTGAAGCCGTCCAAACCGGGGGCGGAGGAACAGCGGAGAGTGTCTATGGCCCCGAGAACCTCGGTTTCGGATATCGGTTCTGCGAGGAATTCCTGCATGTCCTTCTCTAGATATACCAAAGCAATTTCCGATAAATAGGCTTCCTGTGCCAAAGGTTCTCCCCCTGGTGGAGTACAAGGCCGTGAAGTAATCCAAGAATTCCTCGCGAATCTCCGGAGTGGAGGTGAGTGTCTGATCTTTAGAGGAGTGTATCTCAGTAATGCAGGCTTTACTGTAAGGGGGCCTTAACATCTGTGCCAGTACCCTGCCTGGTCTTTCACCCTCCCCGTACCGCCTAGCAGTTTGATATTTGCCAAGATAAAGTGTCTCACGGTCTGCGGCTTCACGGAATTCAATCAGGAGAGACAACCTGTGGCCTGTCGTGTCAGGGACTGAGGAGCGCTGCACAGCGCCATCTAAGTCAGCGAGTTCGCGCTCGATACGGGAGATTGTGGTGCGGAGACTCTTCAGCACACCGGAGTGTTTAGCTACGCACACGCCTCTGATGTAAGCCTTGAAGCCCTCCCACAGGACCGCCCATGTGTCCACCGACCCGGTGTTTATAGTGAAGTAGTCTTCTATGGCTTCGCGCATTTCTTCTTTAAAAAGATCATCATAGAGCGCATGGCTCGGGAAGTGCCATTGGTGTTCAAACCCCTCTGGACGAGGGATCGTCAGACGGAGCTGAACCGGAGAGTGGTCTGAGTATGTTCTCGGGAGTGTCTCAAGTGCCTGAAACCAGTTAGAAATAGCAGGGGAAACCAGCCAAAAGTCAATTCTCGTCCAAGTGTTGTGTTGGCCAGAATAATGTGTATATTCAGTGCAGGTGGGATTGCGCTGGCGCCAGATGTCTATTAGGGAAAGCTGCTCGCAGAGGGCCATGAGCGCTCGTCTCGAGCGCGGTTTAGTGTCAGGGGTTGAGGCTGTGCTGTCTAGCATCTGATTAAGGAGCAAGTTAAAGTCCCCCCCATCAAGAGCAGGCAAGAGTCCAATTTTAACAGCTGGGCATGTAAGGAGTGATAACATTCTGGCGAATCAGTGTTCGGGGTGTAAACACACACCAGTGCCACCCTGTGTCCCATGAGAGACCCCGCAACAATAATGTATCTACCCTCCTTATCCTTGACAACAGAGCCCAAGCTAAAGGGGACACGTTTGTGAATAAGTATGGCTGTTCCCGTGGCATAGTTACTGACATTGGCAAAGTACCGGTGAGCCCCCCAACTGGCAGCAAAGCGGAGTGAGTCAGTTTTGGGTAAGTGTGTTTCCTGCAAATATGCAACATCCACTCTATGTTGGAGGAGGTAATGGATAACATGTCGTCTTTTACGATTATCGTTGAGGCCTCTGACGTTCCAAGACATAAGGGACAAGTCTGAAGGACCATCTATATTACCCGGCTGGGCCATTGGGAGTTCATATCGAACATGTCATGTAAATACAACAATGAAAACAAAGAAGTTGTGACAGTGAACATACCTGCATCCAACTAGAAACGTCTGTGTCAAAATCCAGTGATCTACTATGCAACAGATCCACGAAACCCCTGCCTCCCCCAAACGGAAGAGAGGCATACCCCGGAACTAAAGGCGTATCCCAATATGCCAATAAACTTTGAACTGTGATGGCTGAGACCCCAACAAGGTATATTCGAATTCCAAGAAGGTAAACCAAAGGTGTACACCACGAGGGGTGGCAACGCCACGCCAGTCAAGCAGACATTAGGAGCATACTGATGAACTGAACATTAATATCCCAAATAATGAATGTTTTCAAACAGTCGCCTGCATGGTGTGCTGATCAGCCTGTGTCCGCACTGGAAAACAGTTCCATGCTTGCGTTGGAGCCGCTACCCAAGGGCGAGGATCTGCCCCGTCCGCCCCCGGCTGGTTGCTGTTCTGTTTGTAAGTTCGGCAGAATTCTTGCGCCTCCGTCGGGGTACCGAATATGCGGGATCAGCCATTGACATCAACCCGCAGTCTCGCGGGGTAGAGCATACCGTATTTCAGGCCCAGGTTTGAGTGTGGCCTTGACCCCGTTGTACTTGCGGCTGGCTTCCTGTACCATGAGCGTGAAGTCTGGATATAGCGCAATTTTGGAGCCTTGCCAGTCGGTGTCTCCTTTTTCTCTGGCAAGGCGCAGGGCTGTGTCGCGGTCACGGAAGTTCATTATGCGGGCAATGATGGGCCGCGGGGGAAGGCCTGGATTTGGCCTGGGGCCCAGTGAACGGTGAGCGCGTTCCACCACGAAGCCCGTGGTGAATGACTCCCTGCCAAACATGTTCGACAGTAAGGTCTTGACGAAGAGGTCCAGGCAGCCTGTCGACGTGGTCTCTGGTACCCCCAGATGCGGACGTTATTGCGCTGACTGCGCGCCTCGAGGTCTTCGTTTTTCATGGCCACATTTTTGAGGATGCGCTCCAAGTGTTCCAGCCTTTTGAGGGATTGCGCCGTTCCGTCCTCTATGTCAGAGATCCGTGCCTCCGCGACGTCCAGGCGCCGGTCATGCGATTGGATCTGAGCCCCCATATCTTCCAGGCATTTATCCAGCGTGTTGAAGCGCCCATCAAGCGCACGGAAACCCGCCTTCATTTCCAGGAGCAGTGTAGATGTCTGTGCCGAGAGAGCGTCGGTGCTGTCTGTACCGAAGTTGCTCTCTGCCATGGTGGGGTCATCGTCACGGCCTTGCTCTACAATTTTTTCAAACGGCAGGGTCTTTTGTTTAGGGTCTTTACGGCCCATGCCGCTGCAGAGTCGAGCTGTATGGGCTATATCGATGCTTGGCCGCGCCGCATATTTTGGTTGGGCCTGGGAAAAAGGCTGACATAGTAGGATGGTATTTAAGTCCGATGGGCCGGTGACAGGACCCCAAACGTCGACTGGCAAAGACCCACAGCCGAGCAGATGGCGGGGAGGAGGTCCTCGCCAACACAGCGGGCTAGGAGTTGCTTTCGTGGCGCTGATATGCCCTGCGTGGTAGCGCGATGGGGAAGCAGGATCTCACCCCTTTCACGCGATGGCCACGAGAAGGCCAAGGAGAGATGCAGGCAGGCTGATAGACGTGCCGGTCTTGCTGGCAGGCCGTGTCGTTGCTGCGGGGCAGTGAGCTGTTGGTTGGGCCGAGTGCTGTATTGCAGGGCCCGCCTCGGATGAGCCAGTGTGGTATGGCACAGGTTGCAGCAGGCTCAGCTAGGGGAGCACGCTGCAGAAGTGGCGTCGCATCCCGTGCGTGGCGGAGACCCACTAGTGTCCAGTTGGAGGAGCGAGCGGTGCGAGAGGAGCAAGCATCAACGGCGGATCCCAATGGCAGCGCCGGGCGGATGGTAGAAGCCCCGGGAGGGCCGAGGGATGGCAAGGCCCCTGGCCGGCCGATGGTCCTCCTCTGCAGGGGAGCCGCTATGTAGCGGGCGCGGCGGCTCAAACCCCCGTGCCACTCCGCCCGAACCCTCCAAAGGCGAGGTTGTAGCCACCCAGGCCCGCCGCGGGCCCTATCCCATGGGGCCTACAGGGTGGAAGGTCGGAGGGTGCAGGCCTACACAGCTGATCGGGCAGCGATGCAGCAGTACATATGCGGGCCCAGGAGGGGGAGGGGAGCGCCATTCGTCATCAGCACCCAGCGGACTCACCCGGTGTCTTCGCTGCTGTACTGGCTGGAGATTCAGCCGCTTCGGGCGCCGTCGTTCCGGGCAGGTCTCGATGGAGTATCAGTGCCTCCGGCGTGGGCGCGCTCCTCCTCCCTGTACTTCAATTGGGTGGCGCCGCACGGAGCTCCCGGCTGATCACTTTCTGGGCATACCTGCTTGGACACCGCAAGCTGGGCCGCCCTCTGGAGTCGGGTGTAGCGGCTGTAAGGCGTTAATTAGCGGGATATTTCTGCTGGTCTGCAGACAACTGGCGGAGCTTCAACGCCGCGCGGCCATGTTGGTCGGCGGCTTGGCCACGCCCTCTCATCATCTGCCTTCTTTGAAAGGGTGCTTACGTCTTGCACTCGTCTGTGCGAATATCACTTAGGTGTGGTCGCAAAACTGCGAAAGCTAGCAAAAATAGATTCGTGCAATGGAAGCATGTGCTAGGACAATAAATTAACCATTAGGTAATCAAAACCAAAAATCAATATTTGACAAATGGCAAATGCTTAACTAAATCAATAGGCAAAGAATTATAATGGTGTTCAGGTTTGTCTACTTCAATAGTGCAGATTGTAGTGTATCATGGGCCACTTGGACTCTCTAACCATCTCTTGACCCCTCACAACCTATCGTACCTATATGTGAATTAAAGTTTGTGCTTTAAGGTCCAATCGATAAATCTTGTTCTATACATGGGCTTTGAACTTACTGTGTTTATACCTTTTAGGTATCCCTCTGGGTGTGTCAATATTGGTCTGATATCTGGCTAAGGTCCTGAGGAAGGTGGTGCTACCATTCTTTAAGCCACCGAAACGCGCGTCGACCAATGCTGCTCAGATCCTGCTATATGCAGTTACCTTAATTGGTCGCGGAGATTATACAACCCTTTGTTCTCCCGCCCTCCAGATACATGTACTAATGAATGTGGTATGAGTGTATTTGAGATGGAATGCATGTGAGGTAGTGTGCATGAATGTCGCTTTTTTGTTTCTTTACTCGGGGTGAGTGATGCAAAGATTGTTTTACATGCAAGTGTCATGTCACAACTGTGTAATATTGTATGTAGATGTTTAACACATTGATTTTATATGTAAAAATATGTAAAAGAAAGTACAAAAATAGTTTTGATAAAACAAAGAAAATAAATAAATAATGTGAATATTTATAAACATGGTTATGTTCTTGGACTTTGTTGTTGTTTAGCCCATATTCAGCCCATGTTGAATTTAATTTCAGTCTGATAAAAGAAATATAGGTCATGAGGGAGCTTATTTAGATTCCACTTGGACTCTCTAACCATCTCTTGTCCCCTCACTTTACCATCCCATCCAACCTTCCCCACCATACCTGCCTTGTATACTCCCACGCCTACCCGCTCCCCCGCTATCCAGGCTGGAAGACAGCATGGCTTTTGGATGGGATTGTTGCATTCCTACCCTGTACCTAGATTCCCATTAGTTTGCGGCTCAGTTTCGTTCTCCTGTTCAAATGACGCAATGTTAGTTCTGGTCTCATGGTACTGGGCCTCCCTTTATTCTATTGATATAATATTGGCAAATGCGGATGTATATCTTATGGAAAATGTCAGTAAAGAATAACCCTTGAAAAATAGGCAAAGAGGTGGGGGTCATTCTTTTTTCATCCTCTAGTGCTAGAGCCTGGTTTTCGCTTACCCATGTTTTGTGTCTGACCCATGATCCTCTGATATTCAGGAAATTATTGAAGACATATTTGTTTAACATCTAACTGTGTTGGGGAGGCTCTGCCTTGTATTGATTGTGTTTAACACCAGGCTACCCATAATACTAGTAGTGCCCTCTACTAAACTATAAATACAATAAAAAAAAGAGATATAATAAAATATCAAATGCCACCTCAGTCCCAGGCTCAAAATCTTTTTGGGCATTCAATAAACCACACGTCAATTTGTGTGACTTTGCTTGGCTTAGTAAATACAGAGTAACACAGCACAGCACACAGTCTAGCCTTCCATTACTTTGTGTCAGGTAGGCATTACATGGGTAGAGCTTGGGTGTTCCCATGCATTCGCCCATGTATTTTGATGTAAACCCAAATTTACAAAGACTTGTAAACTTGGATTTCTGCCAAAATGGTGAGCTTATTAACATAACAGAAGCCTAACAAAGAGAAGGAAATATCTTCATTTCTGCTTGTTACTTTCTCTTTTCATGTGTACTGCATTCTGCAGCACACATGGAAAGAGGAATATGCCTCAAAGGATTGTAATTGTGCAGGAAGATACCCCTTCTTGCACCAAAACAATCCTGCCCGTAATGCAGACACCCTTGCACTATGGCTCAAGGGTGAATGAATTAGCGCTAGGCAGCTACAAGTGCACCAGCAAATAGAGGGAGATGAGCTGCACCATATCTTCGTAAATATGGCACGGTTCAGCTCTCTCCCTTCCTCGCAAGACAGTGCAGCAACTTGCCTTGGTGCGCTCCTTTGCGTATACTATTAATAAATATGCCCCTTAGTAAGCATTTAGAAGGTGTTCAGCTTAATTGTGTAACAGCTCCAATATACCAATGAACAAAGATTTGCACTTGCTGCTGAAACACACAAAGGTTAGGCTTTCATCCTCAGTTTAGGTCAAAGTGGTGGGGCCAGACATACAGAAAAATCTGATGGTTAGGAAAATGGCACACGTAACACACTACTTGTCATATATGCATGTTTCTGTTAGCTAACCACTGGTTACCCTTTTTCATTCCAGCCTATTTGCTAGCATAGAAGCATATTCTCCACTTACTCAAAGGCCCATGCTCCTCTTAAATTAGATATCCAGGTACATTTTCACCCTCATTCAGACATGCTATCTGAATACATTGTTACATTACTCAAATCTCAATGCTGCCCATCTTCTAGTTTAGCCATCATTAGCACAGTCTCCATCTTATTCCATGATCACGTTTATTATTGCCGTACTCATCCTTACTAAAGTTTTCATAGTCTTAAGTGCATTCTACCATACTCATGTTCAATGCCCGCCCTTATCATAGACCAACAACACCTAGAATGCACCTGCAGTGCCCCTTATCCTTCCAGTCTTTGAGTCGCTTGAGAGAGTTTGGGGCCCCATCCAGGAGTGTTGTATGCTGTCGTATTTAAACTGTGGAGAGAATTGGGTGTCTGGGGTTCCACTGAGAATGATTTATACGAAGCCTACATTTATGTGAAATAATCTGTTACATTTTCCTTTCCTAGACTCGAGACATCCAATAACTGTATTTATGATTACATCGAAGTCTACGATGGGCCACTCTACACATCTCCTTTGCTCAGAAGGATTTGTTCGAGTTCATCATATAGCTTCACCTCTTCATCAAATAGCATGACTGTCCTGTTCTCGAGCGATAGCAGCGTCACCGCCTCTGGATTCCATGCCTTCTATTCTACAATTGAACCAGAATATAACGAGACTGGTAAGTTCTCAGAAAAGGATTTATTGACTACGGAAAATTATGCAGTATCCAATAGAGAGGGCAGTGTACCCTGTAGAAGAGGTTTTAACTTCTTTGAGTGGACCATGCCTCTCCACGAAAGACCTTTTCTGTACATTTGTATAGACCTTTAATATTGACTTTAAAGATTAATTTCCACCTGAATGAATGACTCTTGTTCTCCTACTTAAATGCGGGAAAAGCTGTTCTTGAGTCTGTTTTTGAGTCTGCGAACGGTGTTATCACCTATTACAATATAACATGTATATGCTATCCACTGTGCACGTAAACATTCACAGTTCTCAACTGCAACACAGCTAATGCCCCCTCTGCCTTGTCTCCCATTGACTTCTCAGTTGCAATTTGTGGTCACAAACCACTCACAAAGGAGACATGGTTCTTCACAGACCATGCATTAGTGTCATACACATACCAATCTAATGCCTTGCAAGGGTTCATATTTATCCCTTTCTCCTGTGGAAGAGGTGTGGCGCAGCGGCCAGGGTGCCTGACTCGGGACTACGGGGTTCACGGTTCGATCCCCGGTGCCGGCGGCAGGTTAGCTCGCTTAATCTTCCTGAGGGCCCCCAGCGCCGGGACACCTCTCCGGAGGTAGCTGTGCGCTTTACAAATGCTGGTATTTCATTTCTCCTGTGCAAAGTCAACTGAGGTTTTTCTAACTTTACTGTGTAGGTGGCAGCATTGAATGAAGGCGAATGTCTTTTTTCTAGGTAGCATGCTACTCCAGAAGCAGAATGGCTTCCCTGATCATCTTCTGAATCATAACATTCCTATCTGTCCCAGTTCTCACAGTCAGAAAACAACAAAAGAAAAACAGATTTACGCTTCAACAGTAAATACCAAAATGCTACCATTAGCAATTTTTAGGGTATAACACAGGATGCAACAGCTTATGCTGTTAAGTTATGCTATGCAATATGTTGCATGTAGGTTGCCACATGCTTCTTTCTGCACATAAATTGGTTCTATAACTAGTGGTTTCAGAACATAATGGAAAGTTGAGTATTTATCACAATGAAGACAGTGGCATAGCTAGGTGGGGGGCAGTCCGCCCTGGGTGGCAGTGTTTTTGTGGGCCGCGGAGGTGACCAAATTATGTCTGTCGACTACCACTATCCCCCCACCCCCGAGTGCAAGTCGTCCGTCGGCCACAACTCCGCCCCCTGGAACAATTCGTCTGTCCCCCGCCACCCCCTGCTCTTACCTGCCCCAGGCGGCAAACGTAGGGGCCGCCCCGGGTGGCAGTAGGTCTAGCTATGCCACTGAGTGAAGAAGAGGAAATCAGCGGGCCACCCCCTCTGTAGCATCAAAGACGGCCACCCATCTGATTACATTAGGAAAAGGGCAAGAACACCAATCACCCTTAGTCTGACATAAGGATCTTGGGGACCCATTTAATCAGATTGTGTCTTGCCAAAAAGAGGCATGGGCAGCAACAAGGCCCAATAAATACATAAAGTGCCTGAACGTTTTTGCTGCTCCATGGGAAGTCAAAGCACACTACCCAAATGTGTGGGCTTTAGGGCTTTCAAAGTTGTCCCAAGCAGCATGTAGGGCTTGTTTCCACCTTTAATAGATGACTTTCAAGTCTTCCACTACCTGACCACCTTGCATCAATCACTGATTTAATGGTAGAGCTCTCCTTGACTTTCCTTGATTAAGACTGTGCATTTGGGCGCTTTACTAGATTTCACAGATTCAGACTCGACATCTAGCCTCTCTGGCAATACCTCACCAACGCTGACAGGCTTGGCTGTCGAGAGTGGGTGATCACAGGGGGCACTGGGCTCTCCTAAAGCTCATGGTCCCTAGCAATCACCACTTGAAGATACCAAGTTCTCAACAAAAAGTGGGCCTTGGCTGAGCCTCCGCGACACTCTGTGAGGCGAGTCCAGGCAGAGTGCATGGATACTTTGTTGCAACTGCAATAACAGTGATCACCTCGCAATAAAGTATGAATTAAGACTATATATAGAACACATACTAGTGGAAATACTTTTAACCTGACAGAAATCACCATGCTAGATCTAACACAGTAATCACAGTATAACCCAGTAATGTCACATTGAAAATTATAACTTTGCATAGAAACCAGAGCACAATTAAAGCAGATGTTAAACACACTCCCCAAGAGCCAATGGATAACACAATACAGTGTTCATGAGGTTATAATGTTCATGAATTTCTAATGTCCTCCAAGCCCAAAACACATCTAGAATGGAGACAATGCACCAAACCGATGCCATACAGACACAGAAGCACATGCTTTTCAAACAGCTCGTATTTACAAACCTTTAAAAGGACGTAGTAGCTTAAAAGGAGGGTAGCACTCTTCCTGCCAAACCAGCTTAGTTTCTATTTAAGAGCTGACACATCATAAAAAAGCAAAACGTAGCAGCCACCAGCATGTCAATGGCAATTGCAAGTAATAAGGCAGTGTCTGTGGTCTGTGTGTCAGCTTTGTGGACACCAGGGAGTGATACCACATGTCAGGATGACACATGGGCACTGATCCCAAAACCACACACATTCAGCACAAACCGCAAGGTTCTGTGGACTGGGTCGGCATGCTAGCCAAGCAAATGCTTGACCACCACATATGGCCGGGCTTTGGAGGAATAAAGAAATTGATTGGAAATTAACGAAAATCAGTGCCTCAAAGGTATGATCACAGATCATACTGTCATTCCTGCACTTTTAGAAGTTGACCTCTCAGACAGCCTCCCTCCATTTTTGGTGACAAGTTGAGGGGCACTGCAGGTATTCATGAGTCACGGTTAAATGTTCAGCCACTTGACTTACTGTCATGGTGAGGAAAGCTGTTTATGCTATTTTCCAAGTCTCCTTGGTGTTCCTGGTGGGAATCCACTTGGGGCAAAGTAAGCAGCAGGGACGACCAGCAGAGATTCAACAGGTCTATTAGGCTTAGTCCTACCCATGGGGCAATAGGCAGCATGTTACCTTCAGTCTCTGAATTTCATATAGAAGCAAGGTCCACACTGAGAACAAACAACATTCAAAGAGCTGCATGATAGTTGCAACTTATATTCTTATACCTGGGCAGGTTGGAAGATGTTGACAGCCAGTCAGTGTCCAATGCATCCTCATAATTTCAAAGGAGCATTCAGTCAAGCTGGACCAGTCTTTTTTCCTGTAGATAAGGGTCTGGAATAGCCTCTGTTCATGTGCCCAAGCTCAGGCAAATCCTATAGCCAATTCTCTGGAGAGAAATTCTATGGATACCCTCCAGGCAAGCCAAAACAGGGAACATAATAGAAAGCGGGAGATATTTATTTTTAAGGTGTTTTATATAAAATAAAATATGGAGCAATTGGGTTAAGACGACTGGTTTCATTTAGAGTGTGGAGAAAATTGAAAATCCTCCAATTTCTGGAGGAAACTCTAAAATCACAGTAGAATCCTCTGAATGTCCTCTGCCGTAGGTGTATTATTGTGGAGGAAATTCAGCCAGTGGATTAGTGTGCTCAAGGAATGCTATTTTTCCTAAGGTTTATTGAAGTGATGACAGAGCATAATATGTCTGAATGTTAGATGTAATTAAAAAATATATAAACTGGCCCCCATCTAGCCCAAGTATCTCGACTTTCATTACAAAGGAGGCTGGTAGGGCGCTTCTACAGGTTCATGTAAGCACCACTAACACTAAGGATCACGGTGGCACTAACCAGTGGCTACTCAGAAGTGGTGATCAACAGGGTCTACCCCTTGAAACTAAGGGTGAGGAGACCAATTTTTTTATCCCCCACCTTGTGGCTTACCTAAAACGTTGCCCTAAAACTGCAATCTTCAGTTTGGGGTTTCCAGTGATTAAGGGGACTCTCAAACTGTGCCAGATATGAAAAACACATGGTGAATATCAGGAACAAATGTCGGAATGGCAATATTGCACCCTGGGTATGGGGTCTGTTTTTGTACCTTTTTATGAGTGAACTCAATTGTAAGTAGTCATTTGATGTGAGATGCCATTGCAGTTAAGCCTGATTCTCAAAAAAAGTGTGTTTTCATCTCAATGTATGTATTTTTTGCAATCGGACTCTACTGTTATAATGGGAGGGATGTTAAAAGCATTCACAAGGCAAAGGGACTTTTCACTAAGAGACCCAAACCTCATGCTTCATAAATATTAATGAGGGCAGAATTGCCTTGCGACTCCAAGTGAAAAGTTGTGCATGCTGGGATGAAGGCCTGCACTGGACAGCACACCTTCATGCCAGCATTCACAATCTCAATATTACAGCATTGTGACCACCTTCTTTTTAAGGAGGAAGAGTCCCAATGCTGCAAGTGGCCTACTGAGATTCGGATGACAAGGAGGGATGCAAAGATGTGTGGGATCCCTATCTGCCCTTGACAGACCTCCAGCCCGTAAAGCAGAGTGCCAGGGGTCACATTCTGACAACTTACCTTTGTGAGTGGTTAACGCCTGTCCATGGCAGTCTCTACCCTTTCGAAGCTCTGCGGCTGCACAACCGGTCACAAGGGATATGTGCATATGTCTGTGAATCTTAACGGAGGTGGACATAGAATTTCGCATGGGTCATAATGTTTGCTTTGTGATTCATAATGGTAGTTACGAATTGTACAGCAATTTTATGCATTGCAATTTCTGACTTGCACTGACTTTACGAATGCAAACTCTTCTGAGAATCAAATGCCTGCTCTTTGAGGTTTAAAGATATGTATTCTTTGCTCCTAGTTGCACTGTTCTGCTCAGCAGACTCCATGCAAGCAGTGATTTCCAGATCTTACCTCGCGTCCCTGGGGTACACCGGATCGGATTTGTCTTTGAATATTAACAGCTGTCGCCCCCAAACCTCATCATCTGTTGTCACATTCAACATTCCTCACAGCAGCTGTGGTACCGTGAAAGAGGTGAGACTGGAGCTTTTTCTGTGGTACAAATAGTGCCTGCTTTCCATTCTGTCCTGGTGGCAATGCTGCAGGCAGTGCTAACACATCGTAGCAGGCAGACCCTGACTGCAGTGCATTCTTCCGACAGCCGTCCAAAGCTCTTCAGTTCTGAGTGTGATACGGAAAACTGAATCTCGTCTTTAGGGATGCATGCAATGTTTATGATCCTGTATTGACGCTCTGAAGACATTTCCCTTGAATACGCCTGAATAATCCTCCGAGAAATTAAAGTTACAGATATCATTGGTGGTTAATTGCACTTGTGAATTTACTTATTTTACTGAACTGAAAGTGTAATTTGCCAGTGGGAGCCGCAGAATGTAAACAGTGCTCACCACAACAGTGCTTTCCGTCTGTTCTTGGCATGGCTTTTGCCACCTCTCAGGCTAGGGGTTACAATGGCAGTGCCAGTGCTCACATGCAGGAGAAGATGGAGAGGATGAGGCACTGTGGCCAGAGCTGCTGACTGTGGAACTGGTGAACCAGGTTCGAGTCTCAGCGTAGGCTCAACATCCCGTGATTCTGGGCAAATCACTTAATATCCCTGTGCCTAACAAAATTAATTGTGTACTTGGTAATGCAACGGGCACTCCTGTAAAGCATTCTAATACCTTCAGGTTGAGTTCGTGGTATCTAAAACTGCCCAAAAAAATGGGGGCAAGCCAAGGGTTGCCCCTGAATGTAGAGGAACTATCAATCCTCTGCAATTTACATCTTTGTTGGTTATCGGAATTTAGGGCTGTTAATTTTGAATTTAATGCATAATTACAGTATTGTCTATTTTGAAGTGCAGTTGGATAGTATTGTTGGGTGAGTGGTAATTAAATCAGTAATTTGGCCTATTAGTAGCATTTAGCGCTACCTGGGGTCGTACTACGCAAAGTGCTCTGGGGGTACAATGGGCGTGTGCGCCCGCTTTGGACACCTCCCAGGGAACTTTGGTATTAAAGAAGGAACCGCAGACACTTGTGCGGCCCCTTCTATAATACAGATAGCGTTGGTGCATATGTAGTAACAGTGCTTTCATGAGAGGTTATTCCCTCATTTGCAAGGGGGCGTGACTCCATTCAAATGAGGGAATCTCTTTGCCGCTGCACCGCATTATGAATGGAGGTGCAAAGGCAAAGAAGCCGTCAAGAGGTAAACTGACAGTGCGCCGCAAAAAGGTGGTGCACTATCAGTTCAGCCCCTGGGGGCAGCCCTCAGGAGGGGGGAAAGGGGATCCCTTGGACCCGACACTGACCCACCTGCAGGTGGGTGCAGTGGGAAACAGTTGGAACAACGCAGGCAGAGCCACAAGTTTGCCAACAATGCAAGCGCTACCACACTTGCATTAACAACGCAAATGCCTTAACCGCACATATGAGTGGTTAAGGCAATGCGCGGTCTATATGCACGGACGGGCGGGTAGAGGAACAGAAAGCGTTAGGACAGAAGGCTCGACGCATACAGGTAAGAGGGGCTGGGGACAGGTTTGGGGAGGGGAGTAGTTTTTAGGGGGGGCGGTTTTAGGGCTCAGGGCGGGGGGGTTAGGGTTGTATTTAGGACTTAGGGTTAGTGTAGGCTAGGATTTCCGGAGTCTAGGGCTCAGGGCCCGTTTTAGTTTTGTGCATATTGGAGTTGGCAAGATTTGGCTGGGATTTAGGGTTGGTGTGGGCTAGGGTTCCAGGAGTCTAGTGCTCTGGGCCCATTTTAGTTTCGTGCATATTGGAGTTGGCAAGATTTGGCTGGGATTTGGTGTGTTTTTGACTTGCTTTGGCTGACTTTTGCTTGTTTTTCAATGTGTGGGGGTCTTTGGGTCAAAACTTGAACCCCTTCCCGTGATTCAATTGGAATTCTGCGTGGGCAGGGAATAAGTGGGACCAGTGTTCCTCCAAGTTTCAAGAGGATCGATGCAGTGGAAGGGGTTGAAGCAGAATTGTTTGTGAAGGTCCGGTTTGTAATGTTATCCAATGGGCCAGTTTTGGTGGTTGTCAAGAAATGCTTTTGGGGGAGTTCCAGTTGCTCGAGGTGAAAACGGCTTACGTCACGGATGGCTAGGGATGTCTACTGGGCCTGTGATTTTTTGGGAGGAAATCAATCCACGGGAAGGGTGATTTTGGGCCTAGTTTTTAAATTGGAAATCGCCTGCATTGGGGCCTAAGGAAAGGAGCGGTGGGGGGGGGGGGTTCCAGTTGCTCCAGGTGAAAACAGCTTCTGTCACAGATGGCTAGGGATGTCTAATGTGCCTGTGATTTGTTTGCAGGATATCAATCCACGGGAAGGGTGGTTTTAGGCCTAGTTTTTAAATGGGAAATTGCCTGCATTGAGGCCTATGGAAAGGAGCGGTTTTCACGTGTTCGGGGTGCGATTAGAGGATGCTCCAGGTGATTCCGAGCAGATATTCTTGAATGGGCAAGTAGCTGAGAACCTCTAGTTTTCATTTTACCACAGATATTCGTTTAGCAAACAAGCCTTTACAATGAATATTGTTGTAAAGGCATGCGTGGTAAACAAATGCGTGGTAAACAAATGCGTGGTTAAGACGCATCCGTGGTTGGGACAGCTTTGTAGAGGCACGTGTGGTTCAGCCATGCATGTATCTGTCATACAACCGGGTGCAGTCACCTACTGCATCTGCCTGCAAGGTGATCAATCTCCCCTCTTGAAAGTGCAGGTGGGTTGCCTCCTGCACAGTGAAACATGGAGCGGTTTGTAAACAAATGCTCTGTATTTCACCTGAATACGCTGCCAGCAGGGCAGCTTGAGTTCGCTGCTGCCCTGACGGCAGCGCATTCACAATGATAGGGCACACTTTCCCTATTTGCGCCCAGCTCACCTTTTGAAAGGTGCACCATGGGCAAACAGGGAAAGTGCTCCCTGTGAGTTATTAAGCCCCTGTTGACTTCTCTGTGATCCTTGCAATGTAATCAACTGTTGTATAAATTCAGCAGTATCAATTTTGCAGCTTTAACATTTGTAAATAACACACACTGGAAAAGCAGTGGCAAACAGTTTGTTTGATCACAGTGAGAAATACTGGGGTTTGTAAATCCCTGTATTTTGTTCGACAGCCCTGCAGTTCTTCTCCGGGGTATTGTTACCGTATTCTTAAAAAAGTATTACAATAACTGAAATGAAAGTGCAGTTCAATGCTGCTCCATCCGTCTCTGCTCCGCTGCCCTACCTAGATGGGGTATCTAGGGGATGAGAACACAGTAAATTTAGGATTACTAAAATATTGCCTACAATTTAGGCAAGATCAGCAATTTTGTCCACAGTTTTCACAATTTCAACATTAAAGAACATACTTTTGGTGTATATTGGCAAAATACAAACGTTTCAGTGAAATTCCATGTTGTCAAAGCTAATTTCTTCGAGTAGAAATGCCCATATTATGTCTTTCTGGGTGAATTTCCAGCATTAGAGTCCAGATGAAACCTTGACAAGCTAAAATATTTGTATTGTTCATCAACCTTAAGTCATTTGCTCTTCCAGAGAAACGCCAAAGAGACTCTGAGGAGAACACTAACACACTGATATTTTATAGGTGGACAGAAACACTATTATTTACTCCAACACCATCCGTGCGCACCCACCTGCTACGCTCATCACTCGTCAGAAGAAGCTATACGTGACTCTGCGCTGCCGCATGAACCAGGATTCATTGGTGGAAGTCAAATACTTGGCAAATGACACGATTGAGATCAACAAGCTACAGTATGGGCGATATGACATGAGCATTTCCTTCTTCAGCTCACAGTCCTTCCAGTACCCCATCTACGAGTCACCATACCGCGTCAGCTTGAACCAGGAGTTATACCTTCAGGTGTCTCTCCATAGCTCGGACCCTGACCTGGAGGTGTTTCTAGACACATGTGTGGCCTCTCCAGATCACTTGGACTTCACATCCCAGACCTATGATTTAATCCGGAGTGGGTAAGTGTAAATTCATACACTGTTTACATTCTTTATAAATGACAACAAAGTCACCCCCTTTCTCAGTGGGTTGTCCGCTACTGTCCACAAGGCAAAGCAGAAAAAAACGTTTATATACTATATAGCAAATAGAATTTTCTGAGCCACTTCGATAACTCCTCACCTTCAATAAAATCAGTTCATGGATAAAGGCATTCACTCTCTGACTAGACTACTTCCTGTTTTACCATTCACATTTTGGTTAGACAGCGCCATATATACACAACTCAGACCTGAGCCCCAAACTCTCCACTTCTTCATTCCACCCCATAACTATTCATTTTTCATTTCAGGCTTTTTCCATCTAAGTGGTCTTTTAGCTGATCCTTCCCAAACATGCTTTTTATCAACTAAAGACAATCCAAAACTGCACAGCAGACCTTAGCTGATCAAAGTGCCATGAATATGTAAGGAAAACTTTAGGAACACTCCACCGACTCCCTTCAGACACAGGATTTCAGTACAGAGCATGCAGCATTGCTGAGAAGGCTTTTTATACGAGATGCTTCTATCTAATACATTGAAGCCAAATTGTGTAGATACATCCTCCACTGCAGCTAATACTCTGACAAGTCCCACTAAGGCGTCACCCCACAAGCCATGTACAACCGAAAAATATACTGCTAAAAGTTCCTGAAAATAAACGACCCCAAAACATTCATTTCTATGGGTTTGCATTATAATTTAAAGCGTTCGCGGTCTCTACAGATTCTGTAATCCATGACATTTATCACTGAATTTTAAAGTATTTGTTTTTAAGGAGGTTTCTAATTTTCTGTCTAATTTTAAATATTACTTATATCAAGATACGTTTCAATTAATTGCCTTTGATCGTATATAAGAAGACACACGTGACAAGTCATTTTGTTAATTTTATCCTAAATTTAAAAGGTCCGATTTACAAAAGCCATAATATCCAATGGGAGGACACTCCTAGATAGTCATTGATTTTGGTGGAATAGGACAATCGGCTACGCCTTGGGGCCTCTGACTCTCCCCTGGCAAAAACTACTTGAGAGTGCCCTCCTGTTTGTATTTATATAACATGTTTATTTAACATAATGATTAATCAAATATTTTCTAAATCCACAGCTTTATAAGAGACGCAAAATTAAATCTTACAGGACCATCATAAATATCTTTGATGAAATATAGTTACCATAAAATCCTCTATAGTTGTTCTTTTCCCCTCAAATGTTTATTTAAGTTGAGTTTTCAGGCAAATTCTGACCGTCGGCAATGCGTCATCAAGTTGGCCGTAATATTTGTTTATATTTTTTGAAGTTGCTTCTGGAATAGCACCAGGAATGAAATGTGAAAACTAAGTTGATTCTTATCATTATGAGAGCCAGTGATTGGTATTCCTCATGATTTCGCCAAAATATCCTATTATAGAATTTACTAGAAAAGGCGGATGACCACTTACCTTGAAGATACATATGTATTATTAGGAAATGGACAATATACACAAGGGTATGATGATTAGCAAGTGATGGAGATGGCTCCATTTGAAAAACCAATATAAAATGTAGGATGAAATATCTATTTAAAGAAATAAATATGCATGCTTCTCAGTTTTACTGGCTTGCTTGCTGGCTCACTGTGGAAAGCTCTTCCAGAGCTATCTGCTTTTATAATCAGTTTCTGTCGTTTAGCATTTCAACAAACTCTTGATGTTTGTGGTAGTTAACCACGCTAAGGGCCATTATTGTCCTGTTTTGCATAATAGGACTCAGATTTGTAAGATGCAGAAGTCAATAATTTTACTTTTTTTTCTCAGGTGTGTTCGAGATTCTACCTACCGCTCCATCAACTCTCCCTACAGGAGCAAGCCTCGATTTGCTTTCCGTGCCTTCAAGTTTTTGAGCAGGCATCCCTTGATCTACCTGCAGTGTAAAATGGTGGTGTGCCGTGTGAGCGATTACTCATCTCGTTGCCGCCAGGGTTGTCAGGCAAGACGCAAGAGGTCTCCAGAAGAGAACCATCCAGTAGCAAACATCATTGTTGGACCCATTCAGCTTAAAAAGTAAAGCAATCAGCACAAGAAGAACGGAAACTTGCCCTGATGTTTAGTTCATGCATAATAGGAACTTTTAGAAGAATCTGTTTTGTGGTTGATACCTACACCACAATAAATTTTCAAATCATTTGTACAATGTGATATAATTACATTGATAAATAAAATGGGCACTAAATATTTTTGCATTAGTCCAAGTATTGAGATCATTATTAATTGTTTTATTTATTAAAATTGTTTGTAATTGAACAGTGTTAAAGAATCCATAATAATATTCAATCTGAATAGTCAACTCTGGAGATATGACTTTGCCAGAAACACACTGTCAGATATATAAAAATCATCCACAGCAGCACATACCTGAAAATATCTACTGGGAAATCATCACTCGGATCTATTTTTATAGGTGGTCCATCCTCCGTGTACAACAGGATATGTATTTCTTATACAGGCTGTCACACAAAGAGGGTCATTTCATTTTATGCAGCATTTCCAGATCCAAAGTCTGCTGGTTAATACGTTTATGTGACCTTTAACCATTATTGCTTCTACATGGACAAAAGGGGCCTGATTAAAGAGATCAGCTCAGGGTACTCACCGGACTTTCGGACATATTTGAGTCATTAAGAAGGCGATAAACAGCTATCCCTTTTGAAATTTATAGAGAAGGCAAGGTCCAGTATCATGTTTGACACCTTGGGAGTGTCCAGGCATTTTGTTTTTTTAATTTAATTTGCATTATTACTTTTTATTTGTATACAAAGGCAATTCAACATCAGCAATACAAAGCCTTTTTTGGAACAGAGCTGTTTCGCTTTCAAGAGAAAACATGATAAGGGAGAGGATGTAGCCTTGCGGCTAGAGCGGTCGACCTCGAAGCTGGGGAACCGAGTTCGAGTCTCGGCAACGACGCTCAACATCCTGTGATTCTGGGCAAATCACTTAATCGCCCCGTACCTAACAAAAATGAATGTGTGTCCATCTGTAACTAAAACTGGTGCTCATGTAAAAGCGCTCTGATGCCCAATTTCTCATGTCTAGTTCGGGCTATATTTGTGGGTGGAATTTGGACAGAAATCATTGGTCTGGAGCCAATTATGGTGGCCATCTGCAGCCGGTACCTGCCAATAAGGCAAGGAACCTTGGCTTTCTGATCGATAAAGACCTCACCTTGGCACCACAGATTAATCAAGTCTCATCAGCTTGCTTCTTTACGTTAAAAGGCTTAAGGAAGATCCTCCCCTTTTTCTTTGAGGAAAACTGTGGTAGGAGCCATGGTCTTATCGAGATTAGATTATTGTAATGCTCTTTATTTGGGAGCAGGTGCAGCCCAACTCTCTAAACTCCAATCAATTTAAAATGCGGCAGCGCGAGTATTGCTCAAACTACCCAAACACCATCCTACATCCATCAGCATAAAGCAACTTCACTGGCTCCCAGTGAGACGACGGGTTGACTTTAAGGCACTCTGACTAGTACACAAAGCCCTATTTGGAGGTGGGGCTAAGGATGTGCAATCCTTGTTTCTTCGATATGTGCCGTCGCGTTTTTAAGATCTTCTTCTTCTGGATTGGTACACCTTCCAAAGATCAAAAAGCAAGGTGTGGAGGTAAACGTTTCTCTTTTTAGCGGCTAAATTATGGAACTCCCTTCCTCTACATCTGAGACTTCAGCCCAGCAGATCGGTGTTTAGGAAGGAAATAAAAACTTGGCTCTTCATCCCTCCCTGAACCTGTCTGTTCAGGGATGTCTGTCCCTGCACACCACTTAGCGCCAAGACGCCTCGGCAATAGTGCGCTCTACAAATAAATCAGTCAGTCATATAAAAACTCTAAAAAAAAAAAAACCGAAAGCAACAATGATTGAATGTTAAAGTGGTGGGGTTAGCAGATAAAATACTATAAATAATAGGTAGGTGGGGAAGACATTGATATTGACAAAAAGGAGGAGTGTGAGGGAGCATGCACTGGCAAAGCAACCTAACAGCATGTATGTCGAAAATATCAAAGGATTACCAAAAGTGGTACACCTGGGAATGCACCAAAAAGATACGCCTCCCAGGAGAAGTGTAACGAGGAGAAATATCAAAGATATCTTTGATATTTCTCCTCATTACACCTCTCCTGGGAGGCATATCTTTATGGTGCATTCCCAGGTCTACCACTTTTGGTAAATCTGGGAATGCATCAAAAACCATGGGAGCACCCACGCTACGCACATCAAACTCCTTCCCAGAGCAGAGTAACGCAACACTCTGCAGCACACATAGAAATAGGGATATGCCTCAATGGATTGTGTTTGCACTGGAATGTGCCCGTCCTGCACAAAAACAATTGTGCATGCAGCACTGGCACCCGATCCCTGGGTTGATGCTAGGCAGTCAAAACTGTACCACTACAGGGACAAAGGTAAGAATTCACTGTATTCTTTTAAATATGGTGCATTCCTGCCCTTTGGCAGTCACGCAGCACAGCAAGGTGACTTTCCCATGAATATGGCCCTTAATTTGGAAGGGGCTTAATCTTGCCAATTTAATAAACAAAATCTGGTTAGTTCACAACACAGTTTTAAAAGAATCTATTTTAACCCTCCCTCCTTTAGAAAAATAAAAATTAAGCACAAAGGGCCTTATTACAAGACCTGGTGGTTCAAGGACCACCACACTCGTGGTGGCACAGCGGTGGTGTACCAGCCACCGCTGCACCAGCGGTCAGACTGCCCCATTAAGACTTGGGTGGTCGGACCGCTGCCGCCACCAGGGCACCGCTGTTCTCTGGTGGTGCCATGGCAGTCAGAGGCCGCAATATGCTTGGCAAGACCACGGTGGTCCTGCCAAGCATATTATGTGTTTCCTCTCCACCAGGGTTTTCATGGCGGAGAGGAAACAAAGGGGGCCCTACAGGGCACCCTTGTGCCTCTGTGCCTTGTATATGCACACAGAGGGGGCACAAGTCAAAAATTGAGAATTGAAAGCAAGTACCAGAGCGTTGTTCTGAACTCACACGACCTTCCATTTCTCCCCCTGGGCATTTCTTAACAAGGAGAACAGGCACGAAGACAGAGAATCTTGAAAACAGGTGCTGTTTAAAAGTAGGCTTCTTGGAGTAGTGAGGACTAAATAAGCGCTGAACTAGTTGCAGATAGATAACAACATTAATGCTTACAAGGATTGCAGCATTGAAGTTGGAAAAGAGAAGGCCAGAAAAGAAGCTGTCCGGTTTCCCCGTTTCAGTATGGAAGCTAAAATTTTAGGTGTAGTGAAGGATTATTTTGCACTGACAACCATTTTTGAAAAGTACAGTTTATGAAGACAACAATGGCATGTATAAAACAATCGTAGTGAAATGGAACAATGTCCTTGTCTACCTCTCCATCTGGGTGCCCCTTTCTCATCAAGACACTGCAGTTATGAGCCCAGTTAGAAATTGGGTTTTTGGTTGACAGAGGTATGCACCCTGTCCAAGCAGGAACCACAATCAAGGTCAGGGTAAATGTAAGGCAAACTGGCAAATAACCTTTGCTTTCCCTCTGGTAGCTTGGCACAGAACAGTCATTCTTAACTGAGAGGCAATGTGTAAAGTATTTGTGTAACACTTCAAATAGTAATACAGTGGAAAAACTACACAAAATGAATCCACACCAGGATAGAACAATAGAGCTTAATTTAATAAATAAAACAAGACCAACATGACAAAAACCCTATAAGTAGAAGCTGAGACATGATTTTTTAAAGAATTAACTGTAAAATAGTGCTTAGAAGCAATAAGTGCTTAAATGGGATATATGGTTGCACTTGACCGGGGCAAAGTGGAAGGTTCAGGCTGACCACTATGGAGCACAGGCCAGATAGAGGGATCCACTGCGTCCTGCTGAACAAAAGTACATTGATCTTGGTGTGCGTCGATATCGAAGAAGATGCGGGATAGAGCCGAGGCGATGCATTTGCTCTGATCCTACAACAGAAGGATGTGTATTGGTTTTCCCTGCGCAAAGGTGGCTATGCGTTGGGTCTGAGGGTCCCGAATGCGATGTGTTGGTTCTGTTCCTGTAGTAGAGGATGTGTTGGCTCTGAGGGCAATGCACTGCTTTCAAAAGCGCTGCACCAGGTCCGCTCACGCAACAATGAGGATGCACAGGTTCCGATTCACGCAAAGTTAAAGAGATGCACCATTGCTGATCCACACAACGGCGAGAATGCACCAGTTCCGATCCACACAAAGATGTGCCAGTTCAGATCCCAGCAACTTCGAAGATGAGCCGGTTCAGATGAAGATGTGTGGGTTGGCTAAAGAAGCACCTTACGCCTCACTTCCAAGGGTCCAGGACTGGGGTGGCACCACTTGGCAGGCAGACTCACAGATGGCAGAGCCCAGGTGAAGATGCAGGTAGTTGGGCTTTTTTTTATGTCCCTGAGACTTCAATTGGGAGGCAAGTCAGTAAGCACTTGGAGTCACTCTGGGTTCAAGTGATGCAGGTCCAGTCCTTCTCACCTAGGCAGAGGAACAGCAGGCAGGAGGGCAGCACAGCTAGGCAGGAGTCCAGCAAGGCAGAAATCTAACAGAGTGGTAGTCCTTCTGCAGCACAACAGTTCTTCTTCCTGGCAGAGTCTTCACAGGTCCAGAAGGGTACTGAAGTGATGGTGTCAGAGGTGAAGTACTTATACCCAGTTGTGCCTTTGAAGTGGAGGAGAATTGAAAGAAAGGTCTTTGAAGTGCACAGAGGTCCTCTCTTCCTGCCCTGGCTCAAGACTCAATACAGGGGGGTATGCAGCCCTTTGTGTGGGGACAGGACACATCCTATTCAGGTGTAAGTGTGAGGCTGAGCCCAGCTTCTCCCTGCCATCCTGCTCAGATGGCCCATCAGTCACACCTAAGCCCCCTTTGTGTGTGGCTGTCTAGAGGGAATGTACAAAGCCCAGCTGTCACCACCACAGACATGCAATCAGAGACAAGCAGCCGGCATAAAATAGCTGAAGTAAGAAAATGCCAACTTTCTAAAAAATGTATTTAGGGGCGCTGATTCGCGCCCCACCTGCCGCACTGCAAACATGGGAAACCTTCCCCCCTTTTTTTTTTTTCCTTCATTTCATTTCTTCCAACGTTATCCAAAGTAATCAAATGTAATCTTGAAGCATCCATCGTCATCATTGTTTTAAACACTTTCCAATTTTTCAAAACTCTGCAGAGACAGCGTCCTTTCACCTTCAATCTTTATTTTAGCGTCTTAAAATGTTAACTGAGTGCCCTTCGAGGCTTTTTCACAGTAACTCCATAAATCACAGGTGAAACCAAATAGAGTAGGCTCATCACGTTATATTCCCAATGCATTTCGAGCCTCATGGGCTCTTCGTCAGGGGTTTCTACAAGAAACAAAGACAATTCAGCCAGTTGTACCCTGCTAACCTTCGCTGTTAAATCACAATCATAAAAAACAATCATAACACGCTCACTATGTGCTCAAACCTGCTACCTCCCACTCATTTCTGCATGCCGTGCTTCCCTAAATATCTAACCCAACTGATCAAACAGCAAGTAGTCCCCTCCCTCCCCTTTCCAACCATGCGTGCCCTCCCTCACTGAACTTCCTAAAAACAAATACAACTAAAGTGTCATTCTCGATTTTTATGTACTGAACCCACTTTTAAACAAAAAAAATTGCCACCCCATTGTGACTACATAAACACCCCACATTTTGGTGCTCCATCATGCGGGATAGTTATAAAATACCTTGATGAAACCGCAGCCGGCGGCTTAACCTCCTCATCCACCTTCCCCATTATCTCAAAGAATCAGCTCGGTCCGTTAGATTTCAACCAACTCCTCACCTGCTTCCACCCAATCCTAGCGCGATTGTTAACCCTGTGACCTGTTCTCATACGTCGCACCAGGTTGTTCTAATGCTGCTCCCAAACTACTAACCCCACAATGCACCCTCCACCACCCAATCATGATAAAATATCCTCAATCAAATTAATATGTACCTAACCTTCTGTGTACTATATGGATGTGAGCTAAAGCATCAATGTGATTCCCAAACCAAAATGTGAAAATGCCGTGATACCTCATTTTCAATAAATAAATCCATTTCTCCATTATTACGTGCGTCAACACCATCCTGCCTACAACAAGTGATTTGAAAATGAAATATAATTTAAAAATAAAGTATACATAAACAAAGACCAGCTGTTCATGAATAGGCTGAAAATTGTTCTTTGTCAAATGTCCAATAAATCCACTCCAGTCTTTCGCTGTCCCAGCAGTGTATGAACGCTCCTTGTTTCCAAATACTCTCACTTAACCTTATCCTCGGGGTGCAAACTACTGTCGGGACGATAGAATTGCAAAGCAAGTGAAATATGTAGAGAATGCACTCCTTCCCTTGTATTTTTAACTAATTCTTCAAACAAAAAAATGTTGTCGTCCTTTTAGTGCGTGCGAAACAGGTGCTGTGTACCGTCCCAAGCACAGCCTATATAAACAATGTATTTAGGGGCGCTGATTCGCGCCCACCTGCCGCACTGCAAACATGGGAAACCTTCCCCTTTTTCTTCATTTCATTTCTTCCAACGTTATCCAAAGTAATCAAATGTAATCTTGAAGCATCCATCGTCATCATTGTTTTAAACACTTTCCAATTTTTCAAAACACTGCAGAGACAGCGTCCTTTCACCTTCAATCTTTATTTTAGCGTCTTAAAATGTTAACTGAGTGCCCTTCGAGGCTTTTTCACAGTAACTCCATAAATCACAGGTGAAACAAAACAGAGTAGGCTCATCACGTTATATTCCCAATGCATTTCGAGCTGATTCTTTGAGAGAATGGGGAAGGTGGATGAGGAGGTTAAGCCGCCGGCTGCGGTTTCATCAAGGTATTTTATAACTATCCCGCATGATGGAGCACCAAAATGTGGGGTGTTTATGTAGTCACAATGGGGTGGCAATTTATTTGTTTAAAAGTGGGTTCAGTACATAAAAAATCGGGAATGACACTTTAGTTGTATTTGTTTTTAGGAAGTTCAGTGAGGGAGGGCACGCATGGTTGGAAAGGGGAGGGAGGGACTACTTGCTGTTTGATCAGTTGGGTTAGATATTTAGGGAAGCACGGCATGCAGAAATGAGTGGGAGGTAGCAGGTTTGAGCACATAGTAAGCGTGTTATGATTGTTTTTTATGATTGTGATTTAACAGCGAAGGTTAGCAGGGTACAACTGGCTGAATTGTCTTTTGTTTCTTGTAGAAACCCTTGACGAAGAGCCCATGAGGCTCGAAATGCATTGGGAATATAACGTGATGAGCCTACTCTGTTTTATTTCACCTGTGATTTATGGAGTTACTGTGAAAAAGCCTCGAAGGGCACTCAGTTAACATTTTAAGACGCTAAAATAAAGATTGAATGTAAAAGGACGCTGTCTCTGCAGTGTTTTGAAAAATTGGAAAGTGTTTAAAACAATGATGACGATGGATGCTTCAAGATTACATTTGATTACTTTGGATAACGTTGGAAGAAATGAAATGAAGAAAAAGGGGAAGGTTTCCTTGTTTGCAGTGCGGCAGGTGGGGCGCGAATTAGCGCCCTAAATACATTGTTTATATAGGCTGTGCTTGGGACGGTACACAGCACCTGTTTCGCACGCACTAAAAGGACGACAACATTTTTTTGAAGAACTAGTTAAAAATACAAGGGAAGGAGTGCTTTCTCTACATATTTCACTTGCTTTGCAATTCTATCGTCCCGACAGTAGTTTGCACCCCGAGGATAAGGTTAAGTGAGAGTATTTGGAAACAAGGAGCGTTCATACACTGCTGGGACAGCGAAAGACTGGAGTGGATTTATTGGACATTTGACAAAAGAACAATTTTCAGCCTATTCATGAACAGCTGGTCTTTGTTTATGTATACTTTATTTTTAAATTATATTTCATTTTCAAATCACTTGTTGTAGGCAGGATGGTGTTGACGCACGTAATAATGGAGAAATGGATTTATTTATTGAAAATGAGGTATCACGGCATTTTCACATTTTGGTTTGGGAATCACATTGATGCTTTAGCTCACATCCATATAGTACACAGAAGGTTAGGTACATATTAATTTGATTGAGGGTATTTTATCATGATTGGGTAGTGGAGGGTGCATTGTGGGGTTAGTAGTTTGGGAGCAGCATTAGAACAACCTGGTGCGACGTATGAGAACAGGTCACAGGGTTAACAATCGCGCTAGGATTGGGTGGAAGCAGGTGAGGAGTTGGTTGAAATCTAACGGACCAAGCTGATTCTTTGAGATAATGGGGAAGGTGGATGAGGAGGTTAAGCCGCCGGCTGCGGTTTCATCAAGGTATTTTATAACTATCCCGCATGATGGAGCACCAAAATGTGGGGTGTTTATGTAGTCACAATGGGGTGGCAATTTATTTGTTTAAAAGTGGGTTCAGTACATAAAAAATCGGGAATGACACTTTAGTTGTATTTGTTTTTAGGAAGTTCAGTGAGGGAGGGCACGCATGGTTGGAAAGGGGAGGGAGGGGACTACTTGCTGTTTGATCAGTTGGGTTAGATATTTAGGGAAGCACGGCATGCAGAAATGAGTGGGAGGTAGCAGGTTTGAGCACATAGTGAGCGTGTTATGATTGTTTTTTATGATTGTGATTTAACAGCGAAGGTTAGCAGGGTACAACTGGCTGAATTGTCTTTTGTTTCTTGTAGAAACCCCTGACGAAGAGCCCATGAGGCTCGAAATGCATTGGGAATATAACGTGATGAGCCTACTCTGTTTTGTTTCACCTGTGATTTATGGAGTTACTGTGAAAAAGCCTCGAAGGGCACTCAGTTAACATTTTAAGACGCTAAAATAAAGATTGAAGGTGAAAGGACGCTGTCTCTGCAGTGTTTTGAAAAATTGGAAAGTGTTTAAAACAATGATGACGATGGATGCTTCAAGATTACATTTGATTACTTTGGATAACATTGGAAGAAATGAAATGAAGAAAAAAAGGGGAAGGTTTCCCATGTTTGCAGTGCGGCAGGTGGGGTGCGAATCAGCGCCCCTAAATACATTGTTTATATAGGCTGTGCTTGGGGCGGTACACAGCACCTGTTTCGCACGCACTAAAAGGACAACAACATTTTTTTGAAGAATTAGTTAAAAATACAAGGGAAGGAGTGCATTCTCTACATATTTCACTAACTTTCTAAAAAAGGCATTTACGGAATTGAAATTTAAAATCTAGCTTTACCATAGGTTGTGATTTTAAATTGTGATTCCAGATACACCAGACTTGGAGCTCTTATCTCTTTCCAATTGGAAATGACACTTATAACATATAATAAGGTAATCCCAATGTTATCCTATGGGAAAGAAAGGCCCTGCAGTAGTGAAAACGAATGTAAGAGTTTTTCACTACCAGTACATATAAAACTTAAAAATACATGTCCTACTTTTTAAATACACTTTAACCTGCCCTTGGGCTGTCCAGGGCCTAGCTTAGCGGTGACATATGTATTAAAATGGAAGGTTTATGCCTGGCTAGAGGTTTAACTTGCCAGGTCAACATGGCAGTTTAAAACTGCACACATAGGCTCTGCAGTGGCAGGCCTGAGACATGGTTAAAGGTAACCCTGGGCGTAGTTCGCGAAGTAGCGCTACGCGAAGCTACGTGAAGTGCACCTCGCACTACGCGTAGCTACGCGAACTGCGTAGTGCACTGTGCAAAATGCTGTTCGCACTGATTGCACAGTGCCGGATGCTTGTCCGCACTGTGCAATCATTGAAAACGGCATCTTGCAAAGTGCGAGCTGTCTTTTACTGCCGCTCGAGTAGATTTTTACTCGAGCGGCAGCTTTCTCAACGCGGACTGGTAGTTTCTCATCGCGAGCGGTCGCGAGCATGCGCAACCACTCGCAATGAGAAACCTGACCTCCCGCGTTGAGAATCTCGCCGGGAGGTTTTTTCACGCTCGCGATCGGCAACTTAATGTTGCTGATCGCGAACGAGGAAAAAGTCTCGCCGGGATGTCATTTTGCTTGCTCGCGGTCACCAACTTGACGTTGAGGACCGCGAGCAAGCAAAAATGACCGCTACGCTACGCGTGTTTGCACTGTGCTACGTGCAATTCGCGTAGTGCGAAGTAGCGCAAACTTCGCAAACTACGCGAGCGTAGCGTAGTGCTTTGCCCAGGCTTAGTTAAAGGGCTACTTAAGTGGGTGGCACAATCAGTGCTGCAGACCAACTAGTAGCATTTAATTTACAGGCCCCAGGCATATGTAGTGAACTTTATGAGGGACATACAAGTAAATAAATATGCCAATTTGGTATGAGCCAATGTTACCATGTTTAGAGTAAGGGCGGATGATAAATTCTGATTCGCTGGCTGAGTTGGGGGAGTTTTGGACAGAGTTCCGCCCAAATTCTGCCAACTGGCGTGGCAGAGTTTTTTCTCATGTGTGGCTTGCCAATGGTAAGTTGACAAATGAGAATTGGTGTCACACAGGAAGATTTGCGGGCATTAAGTTGGCACCCGGTGAGATTTTTCCACCGTAGGCGATCCCGACCGCTCACGATTGGAAAAGTGCCGCTCAAGTAGAAAATCTCCTCGAGCGGCAGCAAAGCCAACTCAAGAAGCAGCGCCTGATGGTGCACTGTGTGGTGCCATTTGCACTGATTTTTCAGCACAGAACAAGCTCCCAGTGCTAAAAATCAGCACGTTGTGCTGATTTCTGCCCGTTCCCGGAACTCTGTGGAATCTTGCAGAGTTTTTATGTAACTCCACGTAATTCTGAAACTCTATGAGTTTGGCCCACCCATAGTTTAGAGGAGAGAGCACATGCACTTTAGCACTGGTGTCAGGGTCTAAATCCCTTTTGCTGTCTGAACCACACAGGAGCAGAATGACGCTAGGTCCCAATACCCTTCTCAGAACCAACCCTGCTAGGTCTTTTAGTATTCCATTGCAGGTAAGTTCTAAGGGGGGAAAAGGGGTTGGGGACAGAGAAGAGACTGCTCCAATATTCTGCCTGTTCAGCTACGTCTTCTTCTTCTTACTGGACTGCAACATTAACATGTAAAAACCTTTATTTATTGTGCCTTTTAACTTACTGTTTTTTCTATGGTGTATAAATAACTTATCTTACCAGAATGTTTACTGAAGCTTACTTCTCTTCTACTTCTCATGTATTGTTTGCTAGGTTGTATGAGAAGTCTTCACTCAGATCTCTTTCCTTTTCGTTCTCAGGTACAATCTGCACTTGATCCTGCTATTCCTTAATGTAAGAAAGATAAGGTAAGTATTTATTTCTGTATTCCTAATTTATGTATTATTTGGGTTTCTCTTTCTTTCTATTAACTCACTGTTAAGAGACTGGAGTGGGCCTTGAACTGGGGTTTCTGTAGTAGGATGACTGGTTTTCTGTCTTTAATTAGTTTTTTAAACAATGCTTCAGAACTTAGGTTAAATGTTAAAAGGAAGCGTTCCTTTTATTCAGGCCTTTGGTTTTAATGTTTGCTGGAAGCACTGCCATACGTGAGGAGAACATTACTGGAGTTCTTTAACACATGGCATGAGAAAGAAACATGCCGGGCCTTTGACCCTGACTTCACCTTTTAATTAATTCTCAGAAGAGTGAACAAGTTTCAGTCTAAGAAGACACTGCGTGTTGAAAGGTCACGCCTGCGTCTGACAGATTCTGGAACAGCTGAAAAAGACAGCTGATTCAAAAAGCTTTTTATTTAATCTTCTCAGCTAAGGAAAGCAATTACTGAAAAAAGTATTTCCAGTTTTCAAACGAAGGAAAATATATTCTGACTTGTTTCCTTTTTCTCTTTAAATAGAAATTTACCTCTGACACAATAACCTTTTCTCACAGAATGTTTTATATTAGCTACAAGTTTAACACTAACCTGATTAGTGAGGGAATGTAGTTCCGACGAAGCTAACCCCGATTTTATCGCAACTACCCTAACTGACTTCCACGACGCTGGGAAAACAGGTGCTCTTCAAATTATTTCTTCAGTGAAGTGCACAGTGGAATGTTGAAGCACACTTCACCTGATGTCATGAAGCCTAAAAGACTAGACTGCTAACAGTGGTGTGCTGTCGCAGTATGTGCATGTTGGCAGCCATCTTGGAGTTCCATCGGTGCCAACAAGCACTCCAGCTTGAGGGATTATCTGACTTTTGGTAAGTTTGTAGGGGGAAAATGGTAGCCAGCATACAGTTAGGGAGGAAACCTCCCGTGAGTCCTGACAGTACCCCTCCCAACGGGGTTTCCTCCGGTCGTGGTTTGGCAGGGAATTTGGCATGAAAGGCTCTAATTAAACGGGGGGCATGGACATTAGTACTCTTTTCCCAGGAACGTTCATCAGGTCCATAACCTTGCCAATCAATGAGGTAGAAAATTTCATTGCGGATGAGTTTTGAATCCAAAATTCGTTTAACTCGTACTCCGCCTCACCATTAACCATCAGAGGATCAGGAGGGGAAACCCTACGCAACCCCGGTTGAATTGGTTTAAGGAGAGAAACATGAAATACTGGATGAATTTTGGTAGAACCAGGAAGAGATAGTTGATAAGTGACTGGATTTATGACCTTCTCAATTGGATAAGGACCCATAAAACGAGGCTGAAATTTACGGGGACCTTTGAGTCTGAGATTTTTGTACTCAACCAGACTAAGTCTCCTACATGAAGCTCAGGTTCTTTTTACGTTTTCGGTCAGCTGAAGTGTTTGTAACGATCCTTCGCGATCGACAAATTCTGGGTTACTGAGTGATGAATTTTAGTTAACTGTCGGGCAATATCTTGAACAGCAGGAACATTAATATCATCAAAATTAGCATGAGAATTGGGATGTCTGCCTGAGTTTATAAAGAAAGGGGAGTGGCCAGTGGATACATTTAGAGCATTATTGTGAGCATACTCCGCAGTCCATAAGTGGTCAGGCCAGTCACCCTCCTCATCTAACAAATAAAGTCTGAGGTGTTGTTCTAGGTCTTGGTTAATGCGTTCAGTCTGACCATCAGTTTCTGGGTGAAAACTGGTGGAATAACGATGGTCAATATTAAGGCCTTTGATGTAAGCCTTCCAAAATCGTGATAGGAACTGAGAGCCCCTGTCTGAAACGAGGACCCTAGGAATCCCATGAAGGCGAATAACATGTTGATTGAAAAGTTGGGACAATTGTTTAGCAGTGGGTGTACCTTTGAAGGGTATATAATGTGCCATCTTACTAAAAGTGTCGACAACTACAAGAATGGTATCATACCCATGGGAAGAAGGTAGATCAACAATCAAATCTAAGGAGACTGTGTGCCAAGGATATGGGGGGTTGGCATGGGTTGTAGGAGACCTTTAGGAGCTTGTCTGTCCGATTTTCCCCGTGCACAAATTTCACAGCCTAACACATATTGACGGACGTCTCGGCACATGTATGGCCACCAGAAACGACGTTTGAGTAATTCTTCGGTTTTCACAACACCTTTGTGGCCAGCCAGAGGGTTGTCGTGACATTCCTGCATTGCCTTCAGCTGAAGCTCCTTGGTGGGTAAATACAGGGTGGTACCTAAATAGGGGAGGCCATTGCGAATGAAACGTTGTGGATCTTCTGTGGCCCAGTTCTCCATTTCAAGGTCGGTCATCAAATTTCGAACGTGATGTTCAAAAGGTTCTAAGGAGATAGTTCCAATGAATTTTCCATCAGGTATGATTTGCTGGTTTTCAATGACTGAAGTTTGATTTTCTGTGTCGAGTCTAGAGAGGACATCAGCCTTTCCATTCTTGGATCCGGGACGAAAAGTGATAACAAAATCAAAGTCCGCGAAGTAAAGAGACCAACGCAGCTGACGTGGTGTGAGAGTTCGAGCAGATCGCAAAAATTTTAGGTTGCGGTGGTCCGTAAACACCGTTACAGTGTGTTTTGCCCCCATTAAGTAATGCCTCCAATCTTTGAAGGCATCTTTGATTGCCAAGAGTTCTTTTTCTGTAATCGTATAGTTGCATTCCGCAGGGTTGAGTTTGCGGGACCGATATGCCACCGGGTGTAACTGTCCCGTGTCCTTGTGCCTCTGAGAAAGTATTCCCCCGATGGCTAGGTCCGATGCGTCTGTCTCCAAATAAAAAGGCTCAGAGGGATCTGCATGAAGCAGCACCGGTGCTGTGGTGAAACTGTCCTTCATCAACTGAAAAGCTTCTTCTGCTTCTTCTGACCATTGGAACGGAACTCCTTTCTTCAGAAGACGAGTCAGCGGAAGTATCTTATTGGAGAATCCATTAATGAATCGTCTGTAAAAATTAGAGAATCCGATAAAGCTTTGAACCTCTTTGATACTGGTAGGAGATTTCCAGTCTGTTATCGCCTTCACTTTTTGCTCATCCATTCGAACTCCTGCAGGTGATAACACAAAACCTAGGAATTCTACTGTATCTGTGTTGAAGAGGCATTTCTCCAATTTAACGTATAGAGAGTTCTCTCGTAGACGTTGTAAAACTGCTCTGACCTGGTTGTGATGTTCTTCAACCGTGTTGGAATAAATCAGGATGTCATCTATGTATACTATAGCGCATCGGTCAATGAATTCACTTAAAACATCATTGATAAAGTACTGGAAGGCCGCTGGTGCGTTACAGAGACCATATGGCATCACAAGATACTCATAAAGGCCAAATTTGGTCCTGAACGCAGTCTTCCACTCGCCGCCTTCCCGGAGTCTAATCAAGTGGTACGCTCCTCGTAGGTCTAGGCGAGTGTATATCTTTGCTTCCTTCACTTGATCAATTAGTACTGAAATGAGAGGCAATGGATAACGATTCTTCACAGTTATCCTGTTAATCGCTCTAAAGTCAATACAAGTCCTGAGATCTCCCCTTTTTCGGCACGAAAAAAGTGGGGAAGAGACAGGGGACTGCGACGGTCGGATAAATCCGTTCTCCAGATTCTTAGCTAGGTATTCCTTCAAATGGATGTTTTCCTTCTCCGTTAATGCGTAAACTCTGCTGCATGGTAGATTAGCCCCTGGTTCTAGATCAATTTTGCAGTCATAGGGCCTGTGGGGGTAACGTCTCTGCCTTTTTCTCATCAAAGACGTCTGCAAAGTCTTGGTATTCATCTGGTATCATGGTAGTTTGGATCGCACATACCGAACCTTCACACAATTGGGTGGCAGCGCAGATTACAGAAGAATGTGTCTGGTCGTCGAAACAATTTTTGGTGCAGTAGTCTGAATTTAATTGAATAGTTCGGGCTCCCCAATCAATTAACGGGTTGTGTTCCGTTAGCCATGGTAGACCTAGAATCAGTTGAAATTGGGGGCGTCTATTAAATTAAATTGCAAGGTCTCTTGGTGTCCTTCGACAGTAGTCATGTGTACCAATTCAGTATGACTGGTTATGGGCCCTGAAGTTAAATCCGTACCATCCACCGCTCTGACCTTCTCACTTTTCTCCTTCTTGATAGCTTGTAAACCGATCAGGCTAGCGAATTTGTGGTCGGAGAAATTACCTGTTGCCCCAGAATCTACCATGACGATGATTCCTGTCAAAACCACATCTCTAAACCTTAAGGTCACAGTCATAACCAAATGGGGAGAGGAGACTTGTAGTGTGTTTGCCAATTGGTGATTTGTTGGAGTCGTTTTTCCATTCGCATCCACAGGTCCAACTCCCCTTACCTGTGGTGCCTCTAGTTTTCCTTCTCCTTAGCAGGCAACTTTGGTCTTTTTAAGCAATTCTTGACAAAATGTCCACTTCTTCCACAATATAGGCACAGTTTGTTCAGCCTTCTCTTTTCTTTTTCTTCTTTAGAGAGTGGACCTCTGACTACACCGATTTGCATGGGTTCAATTCCCGAAGAACTCTCTACTGTCCGTGTGGATTCTGTTTTGACACGGTCAAAACGAGGAACACTTGGTCTAAGCTCCTTCCGCCGTTCTCCTTTCCGCTCACTTTGCCGATAATCGATCTCTAAGGTTAAATCCACTAAGGCAGAGATGTCGGTGGGTCGATTAGGGATTTGAGATAGAGCGTCCTTCAATTCCTCTCGCAATCCTCTATAGAATACTGCTGCTCTTTTATCCTCGGGCCAGTTGGTCTCGACCACTAGTTTATTAAATTGGGCTAGGTAAGACACGAGTTCTCGGTTTCCTTGCTTTAATTCCAACAGTTCGTTGTCTGAAGCTTGAGATGCTGTTCTTCTATCAAAAATTCGGAGAAATTCCTTCTTGAAGTCATCTAAACTGTACAAAATTGGGTCATCCTTGGTTACTAGTGGCATGGACCATGAGGCGAGCGTCCCCACTAAGGTAGGACAAGATAAACGCCACTCGGGATTGAGCATCGGGGAAGATCGTTGGACGGCACATAAAATGCAGAGAGCATTGGGTCAAAAAATTTGCGCTTTCTGCGGGTCTCCATTAAATCGCTCTGGAGGGGCAAGAGGAATTACTGGGGATAATGAGTGGATTACTTGTGTGGGGGCAAAGGATGAAGTGCTGATGTTAGGACTCTGGGTTTCAAAGGATGCGGTGCTTGGCCTAGATCCCAAAGCTGGTGTTCCCGTTTTAAAGGTTATTATCTCCTGTCTTAGTATTTTATTTTCCTCTCTGACTGCCTCCAAGTCCCTTTGTATATTACTCAAAATCTCGCCCAAATTTTTTAAATCAAGTCCTTCTGCCATTCTGCTCAGGTGCTTGTACCAACGTGGGCACTTCACTCTGTCAGGGTCTAAATCCCTTTTGCTGTCTGAACCACACAGGAGCAGAATGACGCTAGGTCCCAATACCCTTCTCAGAACCAACCCTGCTAGGTCTTTTAGTATTCCATTGCAGGTAAGTTCTAAGGGGGAAAAGGGTTGGGGACAGAGAAGAGACTGCTCCAATATTCTGCCTGTTCAGCTACGTCTTCTTCTTCTTACTGGACTGCAACATTAACATGTAAAAACCTTTATTTATTGTGCCTTTTAACTTACTGTTTTTTCTATGGTGTATAAATAACTTATCTTACCAGAATGTTTACTGAAGCTTACTTCTCTTCTACTTCTCATGTATTGTTTGCTAGGTTGTATGAGAAGTCTTCACTCAGATCTCTTTCCTTTTCGTTCTCAGGTACAATCTGCACTTGATCCTGCTATTCCTTAATGTAAGAAAGATAAGGTAAGTATTTATTTCTGTATTCCTAATTTATGTATTATTTGGGTTTCTCTTTCTTTCTATTAACTCACTGTTAAGAGACTGGAGTGGGCCTTGAACTGGGGTTTCTGTAGTAGGATGACTGGTTTTCTGTCTTTAATTAGTTTTTTAAACAATGCTTCAGAACTTAGGTTAAATGTTAAAAGGAAGCGTTCCTTTTATTCAGGCCTTTGGTTTTAATGTTTGCTGGAAGCACTGCCATACGTGAGGAGAACATTACTGGAGTTCTTTAACACATGGCATGAGAAAGAAACATGCCGGGCCTTTGACCCTGACTTCACCTTTTAATTAATTCTCAGAAGAGTGAACAAGTTTCAGTCTAAGAAGACACTGCGTGTTGAAAGGTCACGCCTGCGTCTGACAGATTCTGGAACAGCTGAAAAAGACAGCTGATTCAAAAAGCTTTTTATTTAATCTTCTCAGCTAAGGAAAGCAATTACTGAAAAAAGTATTTCCAGTTTTCAAACGAAGGAAAATATATTCTGACTTGTTTCCTTTTTTCTCTTTAAATAGAAATTTACCTCTGACACAATAACCTTTTCTCACAGAATGTTTTATATTAGCTACAAGTTTAACACTAACCTGATTAGTGAGGGAATGTAGTTCCGACTGAAGCTAACCCCGATTTTATCGCAACTACCCTAACTGACTTCCACGACGCTGGGAAAACAGGTGCTCTTCAAATTATTTCTTCAGTGAAGTGCACAGTGGAATGTTGAAGCACACTTCACCTGATGTCATGAAGCCTAAAAGACTAGACTGCTAACAGTGGTGTGCTGTCGCAGTATGTGCATGTTGGCAGCCATCTTGGAGTTCCATCGGTGCCAACAAGCACTCCAGCTTGAGGGATTATCTGACTTTTGGTAAGTTTGTAGGGGGAAAATGGTAGCCAGCATACAGTTAGAAGGAGGAAACCTCCCGTGAGTCCTGACAACTGGTTAGCAGTGGGTAAGTGCTGAGAGTGCTAAAACCAACAAAAACAAGGTCAGAAAAAGAAGAGGAGGAAGGCAAAAAGCTTGGGGTGACCCTTCAGACTTTCAGAGATGGCCATTTTCCAACAAGTCTCATTGCAACACGAGCAGTGGAATAATCAAGCAGCAGTGGTGAAGGAAAGAGGCAACATACAGCCTAACTGAAGCAGCCAGCAGCCCTCTGAAGCGAGCCCCCCCTTTCACTTCTAAAGGCAGCAGACGACTAGAGCCCCTCAGAGCAAACAAATCACCTGCCCTGTGTCTGTGTCAGGGATCACCAGGTCCTTGAATTTGCTATGAGCTGTGGCACCTGGTTTGAAGCCACTAAAGCTTCTCTCAGCCCAATCTATATTACATAGGCGGGGTTGGGAGCGCTGTACGCCACCACCTCTGTAAATATGTGCAGCCTCAGATTCAACTGCCCAGAGAGATGCTGTTTTATGCACTCTTGATGAAATGATTGCTTTATATAAGAGCAATCACAGACATGGCAATCTGCTGACCCCAGCAGGCCACTATTCCTGTGATGGATGTGATTCATAAAGGTTTGCAATTTGTGACGTACCTCATTGCTATTCATGAGGTAGGTTGAATTGCGACACAATACAATTCGGTATTTTGTGACCCGACCTATTAATGCTTAGAATGGTTTGCAAAATCACAAACTGGTCACAAAAATACTGGTCCAAATTGCATCCAGTATTTTGTGATCTCTGCTTTGCACATCTAGTCTCACATTCCTCTCTGCCCCTCCAAATCCCACCCATTGTATCACACCACAACATACATCAATACACCACGAAAAAATGTTTCCACTATTACACAATACCACCACATCTACTAAATTCACACCACTGAAGGCCCACCACTTCCTATTGGTGCCCATCATTTAAACCTCTATAACATCGTATCGCACCTACTTGTCTCACCCACATACAACAAATGCTGAAAACACATTGCCACAGTCCATCAAACAGCTCAATTACCAATAGGGGCGTTTTCCGATTACTGAACCTTTATATGATACACATCGAATGAAGTAACTCTTTATACTTTAAAGAGTAGGCATTTTTATTACCTGCCTTAATGTCTCTTGTTTTCCTCATTTCGGAAGAATGAAAATGAATGGCTTAGTGCTTTCACTACAGATATGAGCCTTTCCTCATACTGGTCATACAAAAAATAGCGAGGCGCATTGACGATTAATGCAGTACGCATTGCAGATGGAATTGTCTCTTGGCGTTGTTATTGATCGGTCTCATTTTAACGAAAAAAATAAAATAGGTGCCCGTTTTATTGACCTAAAAGAATGAAAGTCTGAGATGTCCCAGCCCCGATTCAAATTTTCATTTGTAGTTTAATCACCAATCTTCACAATGGGTGTATTATGAACTAAGTTATATTACTACAGACTTCAAAGTGTGGTCGTATCTGGATAGGTATGACACGTATAGTAAGTACCAATCCAATTTCTGTGGCACTTCAGATTTGTCCCTCTCTCCCTCTACGCTTTTTCTTCAGATCTGTGAGTCTCTGACATGAATCTAAAACTTCCAGTGCCTATTTGGAACTGTTTATTTTTACATGATCAGTAAAGCCTGCCAGGGGAAGCAGCATTTCCTTTCACTCAGGGTAGTAATCTCAAACGGAGTGGGATTACATGTGGTATTCCATCTCCAGCTGAGCGGTTGCAGAAAAGTCTTTGGGCCTTTGGAATGGGGCTCACCGCCTGGTGGCTTCATTTTCACTTGACCTTTGACTGGTGCAATGGGAAGAAAGTACAATGCTGGGGAGAGCAGGGCAAGGTTGTAGCTGACCTTTTAGTGCAACCCTCCAAAATAACAAGCATTTGCAATGCAATCGGTCTCGCCTTTGGGGCCTTATATGTATTTATCTATGCAGCATATTAGCTTAGGTGCTGAAACATTTACTGCTCTAGCAGTACCACCCTTCACTGCCCTTGATACAACTGTGGTGGGGGCCGGAACGAGTGGGAAGAGCGCTAAGGAGGAAAAGATGATAGCCTGCAACTGCACTAATATAGAGTGTTAGTTAGCAAATAAAATTTCCTTGAGGGCACTGTAGCACTAAAAGAAATATTAAATTAAAAAACTTCTATTGCAAAGCGTCCTGCCCAGCTTATACCTTTTCCTTAAGTTTTCTTATCTCCACATAAATATGTAAAAGCCAACACTGATGCCACCGAACTGACCGTTCATTACTTGGCTTATTAGTAATATGTGCATTTTTCCACACAGTTGTGCTCTATAATTGACCTTGCTCTTTGGTAAAAAATATCCCATCAGTCAAAACCAATACTGATGTTGATGCATCATGCCCACATTTGGGCTCTCTGCTTCTCATCTACTGATGCAGCAGCAGTACAATGTGTCCCTCAATCACTGTGTTGCACCCTCAGTAAAAAAAAAAAAAGAAAAACACCATCCCTAGTACCTCGCAGCTTGATTATGAGGTATAGAAATACTGTGCCTTATTACTTCTGCAGCAGGATCGCCTACACCCCCCTAGACGTATGCACACACCCTTGCTTTACTTTAAAAATGTGGCCTAGATAATCAGGCATGAAAGGAACGGCTGTGATTCGGCAAATCCTTCTAGGGAGGGAATACACTCTATCCATCCGTGGAAACCTCGCAGAAGCACTCCAGCTGATGAGATGCACACGCAGGCAGTATACAAGCAGCAAGACGGGACACATCATCTGCATATGTATGAGCCACCCAGTAATTACTGAGCCAGGAAGCAGCTGCAGTACTGTAACAGGAAAGGAAGGAGCAGAGGGTGGGCGCAATCCAGACAAGGGGAGCCTATTTGCATTGTGTCTGAGCGGTTGGCTCCCTGCCAGCCTGGCAGTAGGAGTGTGTGAGTGGCGGGCCGGGATCTGTTGGGGGCAAAGTGATGGGCTTGATGACTCCCTGAATACGCCCCGGCGCGCCATTGTAATTGATATTGAAAAGCCCAGCAAACAGTAAACAGTGACGAGCACTCCAGCGTTGCCCCTGCAGAATCTTGCTGAGCTCCGGAAAGAAGGAAGCCTGTTTGCGGGTTGCCGTAGCAACGAGGGCCGAGACCTGGGGCGGAAGTCGGGCAGAGTTGTGCCTGGTTGTGGGCGGGGCTCCCATTGCCGGAGAGAGCCCCGCGTGTTGCTGGGTCCATTGCCAACCGGCAGAAAGAACTTAGCCCGCGGGCTCCTTGCCGCTGGGCTGCTGACTGCCTCCTGCCCCCAGAGACTGCAATGAAAACCTGCCATGAGGAGACCAGAGAAGTTTCTGCAATTGATTTCAGTGAGCAACTGCGCATGCATAAGATAGCCGTCAGCAGCGCGCGAGCCAAAAAAAGAGTGCGATCACCCAGCCAATCCCATGACAAACAAGCATTTGTAATGCTGTAGGACTCGTATTACAGCAAGACCTATTGCATTAAAAATGGAAGTGCGGGCGTCCAAGAAGGCACGAACGGGAGTGTGGAGGGGTGAGGGGGGGCAAGAAGTCACGGCCTGTGGGAGGGGGCGGGGTGGAATACAGGGATGAAAATAGTGTTGGAGTAAAGGGGCCAATAGCCAGGGAAGGATACAAATAACAACATGGCCGTCAGGAGGAGGGACTAACAAGCCTAAAAACAATCAAAAGACAGCATTTACAATCTAAGCCAATTAAAAAGATGGGTGGAGAGTGGGCAGAGCTTCCACGAATCTTCCCCGCTATAGTATATACTTATACTGCATGCCTCGCAAAGCGAGCAGCACATGCGCGCTGCAACGCTAGGCAAGACCTAAAAAGGAATGGTCAAATCTGCTAAGTCTAACTAAATGTGAGTTTTTAGCGCATCAAACATCAGAGCCTGTAATTGTCATAGTCATCCTCGCCACAGTCCTCACAAATTGACCTACTCTGTAGCTGATGCACAGCGTTTCACTCTAACAGAAAAGAAAACTAATCCCCAACCTCCGTGGTCTACAGGAAGTGGAGGACCACATGACCACAAAGGGAGGCTTAGCCTTCAGAACTTCCTTAAGCTGCCAAGCAGATCAAAGAGAATAAATATCAGTTTCCGCCCACCTACCACAGAGGGGAGGGTAGGAAGAGCATGCAGGATTGTGCCTCAGAATAATGAAGCTTACCGGAAGGTAACAAAGTCATTACCTACCTCGTTGGTCTTCCTCACCACAATCACCACAAATTCAGCCTATACCTAATCCAAAAACAAAGGAAGGAAATTGAGGACTGGCAAAAAAATCTGCAACACGAAGTGATTAATTGAATCAAAACGCAAATAATATGTATTCACTTATTATTCTTCTGCCGATAGCACCGCAGACCCAAAAGCTGTTGAAAACAGGTCCCACATTCGGAGTTTATAACGAGAAATAAAGAACTGGGGACTGGACCATGTTGCAGCCGCACATATGTCCTTTAACCCCTTTAGCGCGGCCGAAATTCCGCCGCGGTGCGGCGGCTTTGAAGAGTGGGCGGGGCCGCGTCGGACAACGGACGTGCGCAGCACTACGGAGGTAGTGCTCGCGACGGCCGTTGGCCGACAGAAGCAGCGAACGGGTGAAAGAGGCCCCATTAAAAGAGGCTCAAGAGGAAGAAACTCACCTACCGGAACATCCTTGAATGCCCACAGGAATACTGATACCCATTGTCGATGTCGTGTCCCACTGCCCAGGTCCCAAATTGATGACAATGTGAGGCTAGCAGGTGAGTGAAGGGGTTTCTATATTCGGAGCTCATGCAGTCACTTCTTTCCTGCCTCGTGTCCAACCCTCTGTGTGTCTAGTTCATGCCTTGCCCCTTTCCTGACCGGAAGCAGTGTCAGGTGTCCAGCCCCTGCAGTCTGGTGTGGGAAGGGTCTTAGTGTCCCGCTGCATTGCGTCATTACGACACCTGCATTCTGTTAGGCCAACTAACTCACAGTCTTCATCCACTTCCTCAAAGTAAAAACCGTAAGACACTGACCTCCATTGCCAAAGCCTATAGAAATGAAGAGAAAGTCCACCTTTTGACCAGATGCTGTCCTTTCAAATAGATAGAGCTCTGTCCAAATCCAAGGAATACCAGAACAGAAAACATCCTGGTATGAAGAAGGGAAAGGATAGAAAGAGGGTAAAATATGGTCCTGAGTCACATGAAAAGAAACTTTTTAGAAGGAAAGGAGCATCTGGCAGAAGGACCGCCCTACCCGGAAAAACCTTCACAAAGGGTTTGTGACATAAAGGAACCCCGACCTCCCAAATCTCCACCCTGAGGAAATTGTTACAAGGAAAAATACCTTTAAGGTGAGAAATTTGAAAGAAACTGAAGAAAGAGGCCCTAAAGGAGCTCCATGAAGGAAGCACAAGACCAGAGGAAGATCCCAAGGGGGAACTGGAACGTGAACCACTGGCCTCCTCAAATGAAAGCTATGCCACAGAATGGACAACAGGAAGACCTAGAGGCTAAGCCCCACCTTTCTGGTCATGTGGTAATCCACTTTCTATACACCACGTAGGGTGGAGCTTAGTTTTCTGATGTAGGTGAAACGCTGTGCACGAGCTACAGATTTGCTCAATATGTGAGGAGTGTGATGAGAAAGAAGGACGAGGTAGGTAATGCACGGCACACTAAAATGAAGGCATTGATTGGCAAGACTTCACTGGGTCACACATGTCTGCAAAAGCTGTTTGGTCTGGTGGGTGCAGCATTTGGTGTTCTTCACTGGTATAGAAACCCGACATTCCATCATTTTCAATACATTACTGTCGGACACCTGCTCTGTTTACTGAGCAGCTGCCCTGAACCACCCAGCACACAATGAGAGCACTGGGCTTTTCCCTATCCTGCCTTTCTCTTTATAAATTTGTGAAATTTTATAATAAAAGCAGAAATCATCCCAGCTCTCTATGAGCCTCTATGAGCCCCTCTATAAGAGCCACAAGTAATACTGACTAGGAGTGTTAAGGTGCTAGGCCTCCCTTCCGGGCTCCTAAAGAACACATGTCGAATCCTCCCTCTGGTACCTAGACTTCAGATTTATGCTCACCTAAGACAACAGCTGAGTCTAACTTTCGCCAACCTACTTTCTCCCCAGGATACTACACTCCCTCCCTCATCTAGCTCTGGTCCCACCTCTCTCATTACAGCCACCGATCTCTTGCAACCACTGTCAGCATAAAGCACACCATTGCTTTGTAGCAGTGTTCACACTATACAAATCCACATACAAGCATACACAAAATGCTCCCAAATCATATAGCATCTCTTGCTCTTAACCAGTGGGGGGGGTTTCTGGTACTTTACTGCTCCAGACCTTAGTCCAAACCTTCATTCCCACTCCTGAAGCCTAGGACATGTCGCAGAGTCACAATGTTCTCAGACTGTGACCTTGATGGAGAAGACTCAGACCACAGAGTGCCCACCGACCTCCCAAGCAAGCACGAAGACCACGTGGAGAAATCTATGGCACTGGTTCTCCATGGGGCATCGTTGCACTCAGAACACCTACTTACACGATAAACAGAAACACACAAAGGTTTGCGCAACACCAGCTCCTGTTCTTGGCTAATAATAATAAATTCTAATTATATCGTGTTTGCTACCATTGATGGCGTAGCAAATAACAAGTGCTCATTACAATACAGTATTTAATTTATCATCCTGTTAGAAAGTCATTCTTTTGCCCTGTTCACCCCCATTTTTTTGCTGAATGATTCTGGTGGTAACTGACTGACTATACCCTGGGCTCTGCTAACCAGGCCCAGGGCCAGTGGTATGTTTAAAAAGGTACATATAATAGGGTACACTCACACTTACAATTGGCAATGACAGACTGTATAAGTCCCTAGTATATAATAGGGCTAGGGGGTTCAAACTACCTATAAGTCCCTAGTATATAATAGAGCATGGAAGTTTAGAGGCTCAGTAGATTTCCATGTGTGGACTGCTGAGTGCCTGCTGTCATTTTAAATGCAGTCAGGCTTTGCAGACTGTCTTTAAAAGTAAATTGTATGCAAAATTGACTTTGGTGGTATGGGCACTTTAAAAGTGATAATCTACCCTATTGTTACATATTAGGCACCCCCAAGGTCTCCCCTAGGTGTCCCAGGGGTGGTGGTCGATGTAACTATAAGCAGGTACCTTATAAAATATGTTTTAAATGCCCTGGTGAGTGAAAAACTGCCTATTTCATGTGTTCCCTATTGAAGATACTTGGCTCCATAGGCTAACAATGCAATATTTTATTTAGGTATAACCATTGCTAGGAAAGGAATGAAAAATATCATTCAAAGATTTAAAAGATTGATATTGATAAATTCCACAACTTGCCACTGTTGAATTTGTTATAACTAGTACAGAAGAGAAGTTATAGAACTTTCTCATCTGTAATCCAAAATCCAGCCTCTAGTAGTCTCTGCTGATTGGTCAGCCTAAAAGGCTTAGCCAAGCTGCGTTGGCTAGGTGATAAGTGGCCTGGCCGGAGCAGAGGTTACCTGATGGAGAAAGCTCTGAAGCTGAGGAGGATAGATCATAAAGAGGGACCTGAGTAAATCAAACTGAGCTCAAAGAGAGAGCTATTCAGTAAGGAATGCCAGTGGACCTACCCCTACATCCTGTGCCCCTAGTCAGATTGCTTAGGACAGGAATACACACAGGTCAGGGGGAGGAGAGCTAATGGACATGAGCCACACTGTTGGTTGGTTTTGCTAGCTCTTACTCCTCTGGAGATAATTCATCCATGTTGGATTTTGGAAGTACATTGCTTTGTGGGACAAGAAGATGCCATACTTTGGAGGAAGTTGTCATGCTTTTGGGTGGCACCCAGTATCTAATTGGACAGAGGTCTCCCCTGCTTGCCGCCCAGAACACTGAATAAATATGTGAGAGTTGCATAGTCTCTCAGATCTGCTGCCTGAAACTGCAAGGAGAATTAGGACTGCCCTGCTGGAATCATGATTTGCACCCAAAGTCCTGCACTATGACTGACTGCACCTGCTGCACAATCTGGAACTACAGTCCTGGGGATTGTACTTTGCTTTAAGAAGGATTAAGGAGTGGATTCCCTGCAATCTACAGGTTAACAGAGCCCACCTGCATCATCTCCACCAAGAGTCCCCATCCTGGAGTGAGTCCAGTGGCTTTTAAGGAGTTGGCCAGGTGCATTGTGGGAACTGTAGTCCAGACTTACCAGAGACCATCTAGGAGATTCCAGACCCTTGGATTGGTGTTTTGGGCTCTTGGAGCCCACAAGGATACCTTCAGGAAGCACCTTCTGAAGTTTGGAGAACTTTGGAGAACTTTTATAAAAAAGCTCCATGAGATGACTGACCCGACATCGAGAGGGTCGAGCAAGGGGCTAATTTTCTAAGACCTTTACTGGACCCTATACCGTGTTGGTGGCCTTATTACTAGTGGTAGGTGCATACTTACCTGTACCAATAACCCACTTTCCAACACATCCTGATAGTAGGCTGGAGTTGGCTTTCTTTGGCTTTAAGTGCCGGATTAGTAGGCCGCTCCTTGAGTTGCGAAGTGCTGACTCTAAGCTGAATGACGTTAAAGACACATTTGGCCTTGATAACAATGGGAGAATTAAACTGGGTGCTTCTGGCATGGGTGGTGGTACACAAGGGGAAAATCTTGGTTGCCAGGTGAGAAGCTTGGGAAACATGGAAATATGTACTAATGTTTCTACAAACAGAGTGTGAATTGTAATCCATTTACCTCCTCAATCAAGTAGTTTCAAGTCTACAGGTGGGTCGAAAAAAGATAAGAATGTCCTCTTCATCTAGAAACCTCTGTTCTGGAAATGATCTGTGTTGCAAAAGCCAACAAAAGGGAGATAACGTGCCTTTAACAATTAGTGCTGCAATAAACAAAATCAAGACCACATCTGGGCAGCAATGCAATGAAGCTCACCTCGCAAATCTTGCACTCAGCAAAGACCTATGCGTTTAGAAAATACTTTAAAGGAGAGTGACCGACATCGCTCCTGTTCAGAGATCATAGTGGGAAAAGCAACCCACTACTGCTTTTGTTCCTGCTCTGCAGTGTGTGGCAGGTAATAGATGTTTATTTCACAGTCACTTGCACAGCTGCTGTGCACGTTTTTCCAGGTCTCTGTGTGGTGAAGCATGCACTGCTGCCACCTGTCCTGCAACTCTTCTTCCCCTTAATGAAGCAGCCAGTGCTGTATGTGTGTGGGGGGTTACTGAACCTTGGTACTGTGGTGGCTGGCATGGATCGGCAGTGGGGGGCGGGGAGTGGGCAGGAGGGTAATAAAAAATTTATAAATGTACCTCCTTGCCGTTGCGTCTCTTCTTGTCGTCCCTCCTCGTCTTTGCTCTGCTCCAGCCGGAAGCAGGAAGCACCCAGGCTCCTCTGAGCCAACCAAAGCGCTGCAGTACAGCGTAGAGATTATTCTGAGCCCTGTGGTTCGGCGCTCAGCCAGGGACTGGGAGCCTGGGCATGTTCTCCACCCAGGCTGTAATGCAGCCTGCGTGGAGAACATGTAAAGTGCGCATGACGGTTTGGCTGGACCGAGACAGCCGGCCAAATTGTCATGTGCACTGATAACAGTGCATACCACTCCCGTGGGTGCCTGTTATCCCCCAGGCCCTGTCCCCAAGACTCTGGGACACAAAATAAAACGATAATAAACCACGGTTTATTTTCGTTTTATTTTTATTTTCTTTAGCTGCTGGAAGGCGGGTTCGACGCTCCTCCCCCATAGCAGAGGAGCCGCCGCTGCCTTGGAGATCATGATTTCACTACAGGTGAGACAAAATGTTTTACACTACGAAGGGGAGAGGGAAAGGGTGCAATGTCAGAGTGCAGAGTACAAGGGGAGCACTTGGGGAATGCAGAGCTGGACTAGAGACCAAATTCACCCCTGGCACAAATGTTTCACCCAACCCAACACTGCAGGAGGCAGTGACTATAAGGGGGTGATGAAGGAATTTTTGAGTCATGGCTGCCCACCTGCTCTGAAAACAGCCCCCAGCCTGCACCCCACTGGAAAATGCCAAAGTGTCAGACTGGACAAAATAGCTTTGGGGACAAGGAGGGGAATGCAGTGAGTGCAGACGGTTCGAGAGAGGAGCATGGAGTGTAAGAGGAGTTCTGCATGCAAGGGGTGGGGATGCAAACCGTAAGCACTAAATGTACGGTGAAGGTGGAGGCGCAGGGCCCAAATCGGAGAAGAGGGTGCAAAGATAGAGCACAGTGCATTTGTGCATGAGACAGTGCAGGGAGGAAGGGAGGAAGGGAGTCGGAGGCTGCAAGGAGATACAAACTTCCATTGCCCACAAAACAGGTACAAAAGACACACAGATGATGGACAGAATTGTTAGAATAGCAATCGTTTACGCTTACGCAGTGCTCTATGTAAGTTAGCATTCGCTGCACTATTTTCTATATGGGCGCCATTTTAGGCTGTTCAAAACTGATCCAGTTCAATTACGTTAAATGCTCCCCTGTAAGTTTCGATACTTCCTCTGTGTCTTGTTTTAGTAATAAGCATACCGTCCATGCAGGCACATAGCTTTCTCACTAGATAGAGACCTTCTCCCCCTCGTCTGGTGGCGGGCTCTGGATGGAATGACCTTGGACTACGATACTTTGTGTCAGACACGAGTGCTGAAACCGTTTTTCCTGTATTACACTGCACCTGCCTGGAAAATTCCACTGTGGGCGTGTTTTCGGCCAGTTACGAAACGTACATAATGTATCTTTATGCTTGTTGATTTCAGTTCCCTCTGCAGCACTCTCAGCGACTGGGCAGATGGGGCTCCGCTCTCAGTGTATATGAATAAACAGTTATTGGTTTGTATTCTCTACTGTCTGACCGACTCTTCATTTAGTACGGAAGGCTGAGAGGTGTCTGTTAGTGAACCAGATGGCCCTAAACGGGTTACTTCCTTCAGAATGCAAAGCAAATCAAACATTCACCCCCAGTCAAGAGATCTGAGTTAAGTCCATCGTTCTTTTGCTCATTATGCCACTACAGTTCAGACCCAGCCATATGCAAATCAGTCTTGACCCTGTTCCTCATGGAAACAGTCCAGCCCGAACTGCCAAGCCAGGTCCTCCCTGGACAAAAAACAAGAATCGTGGGACCAGTTTCGGGGCATCATCCGTCATCAGCCAGGCTAACTTGAATCCATTGACCCAGTGAGCCCAGGACCCACGTCTGGGCATACCCGGCGCACTTAGGGCGAGAAAGCAATAGACACATAGATGATGGACGGAATGCAGAGCAAATGAAACATTCACACCCCATTCAAGAGATCTGGGTTAAATCCATCGTTCTTTTGCTCACCATGCCACCGCAGTTTAGACCCAGCCGTATGCAAGCCAGTCTTGACCCTGTTCCCCATGGGAACAGTCCAGCCCGAACTGCCACGCCTGGTCCTCCCTTGACTGGAAACAAGCATCCTGGGACCTGTTTTAGGATTTAGGCCCAGATCTCTGTACTGGGGTGAATGTTTGACATTGTTCAACATTCTGTCCATCAATTGTTCTTTTTGCATTTGTCACTCTGAGTGGGACGGGTATGCCCAGACATGGTTTCCGTGCTCTGCATGCCACTGGAATCAAGCTATCCTGGCTGATGAGGGGTGAAACCCCGAAACCGGTCCTAAGATGCTTGTTTTCCAGTCCAGGGAGAACCTGGCCTGGCAGTTCGGGTTGAACTGTTCCCATGGGGAACAGGGTCAAGACTGATTTGCATATGGCTGGGTTTAACCTGGAATAGTGTGGGGAGCAAAAAAAAAGAGCAAACAAACATGGATTTAGGCCCAGATCTCTGTACTGGTGTGAATGTTTGGCATTAATCAACATTCTGTCCATCAATTGTTCTTTATGCACAAAACAGGTACAACACATGCTTCAGCTTAAGCTTTCCTCTTGTAGGAAACAGAGCAAGTTTCTCCAACAAACACATGCATGCACACAGAAGAACTACAACAATGGCACCAGTAATGTAAGTTGCTCTCGCACACACAGAACAAAGGCTTCAGTAGTAAAATATTCCATCACACCAGGCGCAACAAGAGCATCATCAGGAGCACCGTTACCATGGGATGTCCACTCAAATCCACACATACAGACACACAAAACAGCAATGAGTGTGAAGTGGATGTTAACCCTCCCTAGTTATTGTCAGGCCCTCTGGAAAGGGCTGCCCTGCACTGACCATAATCTTAGGGGTCCTAGCGCAGGCTAGAAGTGATGCTTCTAACATCAGAAAAAAGGACCATTTATTGGGAGTCATGGAGGTCAGACTGATCCGCACCCTTTATAGACTCTGCATCTGTCATCCTGATGGTGCCTGAGACAAGGTGGAGTTCTACAGTGTGCGGTAGCTGCTGGATGGACGGACGGAAGGGCCACATGAGTGATGTGCTGATAAAGCAGTAACAGATAGGTGTCCTATCACTCAACTGAGTCTTCTACAGGGTAAGAAGACTCCAGCCAGACTAAGACCAAGTTGGGACGAAACTGCTCTGTTCACCGGCCCTGACTCCATTCACATCAATCAAGGGGTCTCGTCTCTGGCTGCTGGTTCACCGAGGCAGACAGGCAACGAGGCAAAATACGGAGAGCCAGCATCTCTTGTAGTTTTCTCAAGAGAGTCACCGAGACGGAGGCAGAAAAGGGGGAGCAGGACAAAGGGAATAGAAGACCATGAGCACGAGACAATGGAATGCAGGCATGAGGGGGAGAAATGCCACAGAATGACACTTATAGCAGCACTGCGATGAGAAATCCTCACTTGAACACTGACCCCTTCCGCAGCACTCTTTACAGTCACTTCCACGATAGCGCTGTATAAAGGATCCATCACTTGAAAGTGCTGTAAGTGCTGAAGGAGGATGTTATTTTTCATTTTCCAATTCAAAGAGATGTAAATTCCCAAAGATTTAAATGGGAAAAGGAAACGCGCACAACTCACCAAATTGAGCTATGACCGAGGGGGTGTGGCGAGGAGGTGGGTTTAGGGGTAGAGCCAAGGGTGGAGGTACTGGGAAACATTTAAGGGTTTGAAGATTTTCTTGGTGTGAGTAATAGCAGATGCAATTCTGCAGTCTGTGGTTGCTGCAGTTAATGTTACATCCCTGAAGTCATAGGGATTGTGAAAATCCAAGCATCACACAAAATACAAGTGTAGCAAATTAGTCACGTCCAGCATGAAAGTGGTAACGTGTGATATCTAACTGGTCTTGCATAGTGTGGTAGCGCACTGTCATTTAGATACAGCACATTTTCTATTGACATGACCACTAAATTTGCACAGACTTGCAGCTTTGGTGATAAAGCTATACAGTGTACCAAGGATAATGTGTGAAATCGGGTTCCAGCCAGTGGTGTAGCCAGTGTGTCATGATCCTGAGTGCAAGAAAGGAAACCGAACCCTGCCCCTGTTTGATCTGTGAAATACAGCAGTAATCTGGGTTCAGTGGGCCCTCCAGGCTTCTGTTCCACTGCACCTGCTTCACCAATGGAACCTAGGCCGGTTGTTCAAGAACATTTATTATTGTACATCACCAGTAAAGTATCATTCTTGGTTTTTATCCTATTAAATTATCCCATCACTTCAGAATTACAAAAGAACTGCTTTATTTTTTCTGTCTTTACTTAAGAATAATAATAATAATAATACGGACACTTGTAAAGCGCGACAGCTACCTCAAACAGAGGTGTCCCGACGCTAAAGAGGCCAGTAGTGCAGCAGAAGATGGACAAAAAAAAACAGGTCTCCGGGCCCTAGTCCGCCACAAAGAGCCAGGTTTTAACCATTTTCCTGAAAAGGGTCTCAGTTTCTATGGTGCGGAAGTTACTGGGCAGAGAATTCCACAGTTTTGCTGCTTCAAGCGTAAAAGATCTGCCCCCCATGCGCGACTTCTTGAAACGGGGAATACACAGTAAAAATTGTGAATTGGACCTCAAGGATCTAGACTGCTTATATCCACGTAATCTTTGTTTTAGATAGTTAGGGCATTTTCCATGCATGGCTCTGAAAGCCAGTGTCAGGGCCTTAAATTCAATTCTCTTGGCTACTGGGAGCCAGTGAATTGCTTTTAGATGCGGAGAGACATGTTCACGAAAAGGTACTCGCCTGATCAGCCTCGCAGCCGCATTCTGCACCATCTGTAGGCGCTTGATCAAATACTTTGGTTGGCCCATATAGAGGCCATTTGCATAGTCCAGCCTGGATGTCACTAAGGCATGTACTATGCTTTTCCGGCACTCCTCTGGCAGCAGGTGCAGGAATTTCTTCAGATTCTTCAGTTTGCAAAAGCAGGTAGCTGCCACCTGACGTATCTGTGCCGAGAGTGAGAGGTCAGCCTCCCACTTCACTCCTAGATTTTTTATACAATCAGCAGGGGAGGGCCCATTTATGTAGGCCACCAGAGGACCGGAGCAGGGGGTGGCTCTTTCCCGAAGAACAGCACCTCTGTCTTTCCCGCATTGAGCTTGAGTTTATTGCTGTTCATCCACAGCGCAATATCTCTTAAGCATCCCCTGAAACTCTCGAAAGCGGCCTCGGTCTGCTCTTTAAATGTGAAGACCAACTGGGTGTCATCCGCGTAGGAGATTGCTTTGATCCCCCAATTGGCTATTAGGGAGAACAACGGGGCCAAGTACAGATTGAAGAGGAGGGGGCTCAAAGCTGACCCCTGGGGGACTCCGCACCAGAGCTGTTTTGGTTTAGACAGAAATGGTTGGAGAGCAACCTTCTGTGTGCGATTACCCAAATTGGATTTCAGTCAGGCCATAACCGTGCCACCAATGCCCAGTTCCTGCAGTCTCCCGGACAGCAGAGTATGGTCGACAGTGTCAAATGCTGCCGACAGATCCAGGAGCACCAACATCGTGGATGCCCCTGAATCAGCCGCCTGTCTAACCAGCTCAGCCACCTCCAAGAGAGCTGTCTCCATACTAAAACCTGCCCTAAAACCAGATTGGGTGTCATGTAGGAGGCCCTCCCTTTCAATAAAACTGGTCAGCTGCCGCTGCACCAGTTTTTCCAGCATCTTTGCCGGAGCTGGTAGCAAAGAGATGGGCCTATAATTGGTCAGATCCCCTGGATCCCCACTTGGTTTTTTCCTCAGTGGGAGGAGAGTGGCATGTTTCCAGATGTCTGGAAAGATGCCGGATGTCAGGGAGGCGTTCCAGATGCACGTCAGAGTGTGCGACAGGGAATGAGCCATCACCTTCCATAATTTAGGGGGGCAAGGATCATCAGGTGCCCCTGATTTACATTTCAGAATTTCAGCCAGGGCATCCTGTTGCGAAATAGTAGTAAACTCTGTAAGAGACGGTTCAGTATCCTGTGCTTCCCTCTTTCACATTTCTCCGTCTCCACCAAGACAGAGAATGATTTATATACTTCCCGAATTTTAGAAGGCGGAGATATTTTCACACAGAGCAAGAGAAGGCTCCACCGTGGTCTCTATGACTCTGGGTTTAAGGAAGGAGTGGACCACTTTAAACACCTCCTTAGTAGCATTGTCTGCCTTATAGATGCAGCCGGTCAGGTACTCCCTCCTAGCTACCCTTATCAGGCTGTGAAATTCTTTCAGAGCCGTTCTATAGGTGACCTTGGCCATCTCGCCATAACCTGCTCTCCACTGTCGTTCCAGTCTTTTGCAATTGCTCTTAGCAGACCTAAGAGCCTCGGTAAACCACAGTGCAGAGGGGGAAAGCCTTGGTGATCTGGCAGACCTGGCTGGGGCCGCAGAATTAACAGCTGTCGAGATCCAATGATTAAAAGCCACGGCATCTTAATTAGGGTCAGCTGAAAGTAGGTGTTGGGTGGTCTGTAAGATGGGGTCCAACACCTCCATTGTCAGGTTTTTCCAGCTACGTTTAATATAGGTTTGGTTACCACTTCTCTGACCGAGTCTATCCACCCTAAAACAGAATGGAATCAGACAGTGGTCTGACCAAATCAGTTTGATCGAGGTTGCTGTACTCAGAGAAGCTATGTTGGAGAATATGAGATCCAGAGTATGGCCAGCTTTATGTGTAGGGGAGTTAACATGTTGTGTGAGGTTAGCCCCCCCTAAGGACAGCACAAGCTGAGCTGCTTGGGTGCAAGTAGCATCATCAACGTGTAGATTAAAATCCCCTAGAGCGGTAAAATTTGCATACATTATTGATTTCTGAGTAATGTAATTGCATAGCTCATGGGTGCTGTTGGGGGCGCAGTCCGGCGGCCAATATATAAGGATGCTAGAGAAGGAGGTGGACGGATCAATTTGCAAGCAGAAGTTCAGACCCTCTATCCCCTCCAGGTTCAGAGGACCTGAGGCTGCTAAAACCCAGGAGTCTTTGAAAAATAATGGCTACTCCCCCCCTCTTTTTCCACTCTCCCTATTAGCCGGGCACAACTTAAAGCCACTGGGGATGGCTAGAGCTATTGTTGCCACTGAATCTGAGTTCAGCCATGTTACAGTTAAGAAAACAGCGTCCCACTCCTTATTTGCTAGCAGGAGCCATATGTCCTCTGCATGCTTCGGCAGAGATCTACAATTTATCAAGCAAGCCTTAATCCTGGCCAATTTATCGCCTTGTTCTCGAATATCACCCGCCACTGCATTTGTCCCCACCGACCCCGAGGGAGTCCCAACCTCCCATGCACAGGCAGAGCAGGACCCTGGCCTCCTATCGTTGGCTACATTAATGCTGTGCGCCTTTGAGCATGGACTGCCTCTGAGTGCGAGCAAGGCGTCTCTTGACCAGCAGAATCCCTCACCACCTGACACTCGAGCATAGTGGCTGGCGCTGGCAGTGGTCTGGTCGCGGACGGGCGCAGATTTTGAAATATTGTACAATGAATCAGCAGGTTTTTAGGTCTCGCTTAGGCAGCGCTTGTGATGTCTCTTCGAGACATGCTGTATTCAGGATAAGTGCATAAACCTCTGCCTACTTCCCGCCCATCTTTCTAATTGGCTACTGTCCCTGTCCTTTGTAAATGGTGGCCTTTCATTGGTCATTAGGCTTTGTAGTCCCTCCTTAGTACCGCCCTGTCTCTTTTTGTAACCTCCCATGAGGACCACCCCTATTACATGTGCTGTTACGCCCTAGGTTTTAATTACAGCCTCAAGTAACTATTTTCTTAAAGGCCTTCAGACAGGACACTCACTTGGTCCTAAACAAGGTTGGCAGTGGTTACTTTACTCGCTAGCACATCTCACATTTATATTAGACCTTCTATAAATTTCCCTTCATCAGCTCCACATAGAGTACTCCCGAATTAATATAATAATTCTTTTGTCACATTTCAAAGCTACTAATTGTATATATTGAATGTACTGTGGTACTGTCTTGTATGCAATGCATTATGGGTAGGGTGGATTTACTATATCTTCAAAGTTTATGATGCTCACTAGGGACCTCTAGGTGCAGCTTGCGGTACTGCACCTACACATCTCACATTTATATTAGACCTTCTGTAAATTTCCCTTCATCAGCTCCACATAGAGTACAACCTAATCAGAATTAATATAATAATTGTTTTGTCACATTTCAAAGCTATCAATTGTATATATGGACATAGCTATTTGAATGTACTCGTGGTACTGTCTTGCATGCAATAATGCAATGCATTATGGGAGTACCATATGTGACCAAACGTTTGATGCTCACTAGGGACCTCTAGGCATAGCTTGCGGTACTGCACCTACACATCTCACATTTATATTAGACCTTCTATAAATTTCCCTTCATCAGCTCCACATAGAGTGCAACCTAATCGGAATCAATATAATAATTGTTTTGTCACATTTCAAAGCTATTAATTGTATATATGGACATAGCTATTTGAATGTACTCGTAGTACTGTCTTGCCTGCAATGCATTAGGGGAGTACCATATGTGACAAAAAGTTTGATGCTCACTAGGGACCTCTAGGCGCAGCTTGCGGTACTGCACTCACACATCTATATTAGACCTTCTATAAATTTCCCTTCATCAGCTCTACATAGAGTATAACCTAATCCGGAATTAACATAATAATTCTTTTGTCACATTTCAAAGCTACTAATAGTATATATTGAATGTACTGTGGTACTGTCTTGCATGCAATGCATTATGGGTAGGGTGGATTTACCATATCTTCAAAGTTTATGCTGCTCACTAGGGACCTCGAGGCGCAGCTTGCGGTACTGCACCTACACGTCTCACATTTATATTAGACCTTTTATAAATTTCCCTTCATCAGCTCCACATAGAGTACAACCTAATCAGAATTATTATAATAATTGTTTTGTCACATTTCAAAGCTATTGATTGTATATATGGACATAGCTATTTGAATGTACTTGTGGTACTGTCTTGCATGCAATGCATTATGGGAATACCAATGTGACCAAAATTTTGATGCTCACTAGGGACCTCTAGGTGCAGCTTGCGGTACTGCCCCTACACATCTCAAATTTATATTAGACCTTCCATAAATTTCCCTTCATCAGCTCCACATAGAGTACAACCTAATCGGAATTAACATAATAATTGTTTTGTCACATTTCAAAGCTACTAATTGTATATATGGACATAGCTATTTGAATGTACTCATCGTACCGTCTTGCATGCAATGTATTATGGGAGTGAATATGTTGCAAAAAGTTTGATGCTCACTAGGGACCTCTAGGAGCAGCTTGCGGTACTACATCTAGACATTCAGTGCTGGTGCTTGGCTCACTAGGGACCTCTAGGAGCAGCTTGCGGTACTGTAACTAGACAAGCAGTGCTGGTGCCTTGCTCACTTGGAACCTCTAGGAGCAGCTCGCGGTACTGCATCTACCACATCTCACATTTATGTTAGACTTTCTATAAATTTCCCTTCATCAGCTCCACATAGAGTACAACTTAATCCGGAATTCAATATAATAATTCTTTTGTCACATTTCAAATCTACTAATTGTATATATGGACATAGCTATTTGAATGTTCTCTTGGTACTATCTTGCATGCAATGCATTATGGGAGTACCATATGTGTCCAAAAGTTTATGATGCTCACTAGGGACCTCTAGGAGCAGCTTGCAGAACTGGCAGTGCTGGTGCCTTGCTCACTAGGGACCTCTAGGAGCAGCTTGCGGTACTGCACCTACCACATCTCACATTTATATTAGACCTTCTATAAATTTCCCCTCATCAGCTCCACATAGAGTACAACCTAACCTAATCCGGATTTAATATAATTCTTTTGTCACATTTCAAAGCTACTAATTGTATATATGGACATAGCTATTTGAATGTACTTGTGGTACTGTCTTGCATGCAATGCATTATGGGTAGGGTGGATTTACCATATCTTCAAAGTTTATGATGCTCACTAGGGACCTCTAGGAGCAGCTTGCGGTGCTGCACCTAGACAAGCAGTGCTGGTGCCTTGCTCACTAGGGACCTCTAGGAACAGCTTGCGGTACTGCACCTAGACATGCAGTGCTGGTGCCTTGCTCACTAGAGAGCTCTAGGAGCACCTGGCGGAACTGCACTGAGACATACAATGCTGGATCCTGGCTCACTATGCAATCATTTGCAATGCAGTAGGTCTCGCATTACTGAAAGTATGAGCTATTGGCATTGCATTATTATTTCCAACGCCAATACATCAAACTATCAGTAATGCGAGACCTATTGCATTGCAAATGCTTGTTATGTTTTGTTGTGTTACCAAGAAATGCCATCCAACAGACTTTCAAAAATCATCTCACTCTGCAGTCAGAGAAAAGTTGCAAACCTCCAAGTTAAAAGAATTAGAAGACAAGAGAAAAAAAACTGAAAGTTAAAGGCATCTTTCTGCTCTTGTAACTCTTAACTCCAGCACAGTTGTTTAGAGGATCACCCCGTACTTCTAGGCCTGTACCACTTCCTAGGAATTAACAGCTCGACACAAATGTGAAAAAAATTTTTTAAAACAAATTCCACTAGACACTAACACAAGAGATTGTGCTCACAGAGCGCCACCATTGAGCTTGATGAAAGTGATGAGTCTAATTTACCTTTCTTATCTCTTGAAGATATCTGCAGCAGGCGCTGCATGGGTGAAGGTTTGAGCAGCTGCAGGAATCGAGTCCTGTGGCCTTATCGATGCTGCATGAATGAGGGACCCAGCTACAGGAGTCTGATCTTTGCGTCCTGGGTCCCGGAGGGCGGTGGATGGAGGAATCTGGGCCTGAGTCCCTGGCTGGCACCTGAGGGAACCCTGCTCAGTGCATATACATAATCATACAAAAACAAGATATTACAACCATCTGTTCTAGGCAGGATTATACCATGTCCAAAACACACAATGGTGTTTTTGTTCCCATTTCAGTTCAAACTCACTCAGAGGTAGTCAGACCAACAATAAGCAAATCAGAATTTACTCCCCTATTACTTTACTTCTTTCAAGGGACTAATTAATCCAAAAAGTCATTTTATGTCGATAAACTCCTCCAATTCTGAAGTCAACTCATTTCTGACTTAATACGTAGTGACCTTCTCAGGACAGAAGAAAGACAAGAAAACACATACCTAGGAAGCAAAACATCACATAATTCATGTCTCAAACATCGCATTATCTACATGTATGTCCAGCTATTTAGAGACCTGGGGCCATATTACACATGTGGCGCATTTCCCTGGATTGTGCGCCCTGCGCAATCCAGGAAAATGCACTCCATTGTGGTAAATGCGCTGCCCCCAGGGCAGCTGCGCACTCGTGCTGCCCCCAGGGTAGCACATTCAAGTGAAAGTGCTTTAAAGCCGCTTCACAGTGCAGGCGGCACCCGTCTTCTCTTTTAAAGGGGAATAGAGATCCCCTTGCAGGCGGGTGCAGTCATTTACTGCATCCGCCTGCAAGAGGATGTCTGGGGGGTACATGGAACCCAATTTGTCCCCTACAGATGGCTGCCATCAGGGGGTGCACTGACAGTGCACCACCGTTTAGGTGGAAACGGTGGTGCACTGTCAGTGTGCCTCCTGACAGCTTCTTTGCCTCTGCGCCCACGTCTGTAATGCAGCACGGGCGCAGAGGCAAAGGGATTCCCTCATTTGCACGCTTTATGTGCACCAGTGCTATCGGTATTACAGAAGGGGCCACACAAGCGTCTGCGGCCCCTTGTGTATTGCCAAAGTGCCCAGGGACGCTCTAAGCGGGCGCAAACACCTGTTGCGCCCTCGGGGCACTTATGTAATACGGCCCCTGTTTTGCTAAGACCAACCATGCAAAAAGCAGAGCTACATAAGTGTGATCGCACGCATGACATACCGGGTCAAGTCTGTCACCAAATGGACGATGCAAAGTACCACATCTCAATGTGATATTCCAAAAGGTAAATCGGCAAGTAACCTTACATAACACGGTGTTGAAAAATGATCATAGTTTGGAAAATCATTTCTCTTCCAACCATGGCCTAATCAAGTAATCGTGCATGAACAAAGAGAAAGCAATAGAGGAAATTACATTAGTAAAAATTGTATCTAAAAAAATACGTAAACGTTTTAAATAAAATCTCTGGCAATGTATACCTGCATCAGAACTCAATTCGAGCCGTCGATCGATTTGTTTATTATATTGTTGTCAAGGCATTTTAAAAAGCACAATTGATGGACAGAACGCAGAACAATGTCATAAATTCACCCCAGTACAGAGATCTGGGCCTAAATCCATCGTTGTTTTGCTCCCAATGCCATTCCAGTTTGAACCCAGCCATATGCAAATCAGCCTTGACCCTGCACCCAATAGGAACAGTCAAGGCATTTTAACCCGTGTGGTGATCTCAGAGCCTCATCAGGATATGTGTGATGAAGAGGGGCATCTAGAGAGGAGTATAACAACTACAATTAGGAAATCAAACTAATGAGGTTATAATTACTATGGAGTTAGAATTTGAATACATGTTTACCTTATGCAGTCTGGAGTCACTAAAAATAAAGCGATCAGCTGGAACCCACCAGTTTACATGGGTATAAAGTGTCAGGGTGCAGATAAGTTGGATGCAAACCAAAGTGATAAACAAACTATTACTTCCTCAATGGTAATAAATAGAACATAACCTGACACGATATAAAGGAAGCAATCGCTCATGATATCAATCATTATGGAATTGGTTATGAATTAAGTACGATATCGACTTACCCGTGTGTGCAAGATGCACACCAATGGCAAGCGCAGGGAGGCAAAAGGTTAAATGTAGCATTTGTAAAACGCCTTTTATGGTCCATGCGCAAGTGCAAGAGTCGGACATCAGCACTTGCAAGGTGCAGCCATTCCTGACTTGATCGGGAACCAAGTAGATGAAAGTATAATAAAAGTGTAAGCAAATGCCTCTTTTTGCATGTTCTGCCCCATATTTGTGGACTGATGCTGCTGGTTTTTCGACTTAGAGACTGCACTGAGGCCTGCTAACCAGATCTCAGTGTCAGATTTCTAACCCCTTACAAAGTCTATTTCGAATTGCCTATACCCAATTGGCAAGCGCTTACTTACGTATGTCTCTAGTATATGGTACCCAGGGTGTGCAAGACAGAGTGCCCACTTAGGGCTGCAGCACAGTTTGTGCCACCCTGAGTGTGGAGGGCAGTGGCAACACTGCTAGTTCGACTTTGACTTTTAAAACTAACGGCAAAGCAACCACTTCCCTTTACCCTATATGTAAGTCTCCCTAAGGAAGGCCTATGGAGCCCTATGGCAGGGAGCTATATATGTTGGTAAGTAAGATATATATTTTTCATATGTCATAACAGCAACACTTCAAAATTGTCATTTTGATGGGGAAAGTTAGTAGCCCAATTGGCTAACACAGAGTACCCGGCTGGCACCCCAGCCTGGCTAACTTTTGAATGGGACTATCTAACTAGGTACTGTAAAGTATCAAATTAATTGTGGCATTAAACCCTACCTGATGCCCAGATCAAAGTTACTGTCACAATTAAAGTTAGGCAACTTTTAGAAGGTTGCCACTCCAGTCCAAAGGCCTCACAAAGGCCCTGGCACACAGACAGCCTGCTGCCCACCTAGGGAGATGTGTGAACGACTCCCAGGCTTAGGTACAAAGGCAGTTGCCGCAGAGTGAGGTGTGACCTCCTCTCCCAGGAAGGCCACTTGGGGTGTTAGCCCAAAAGGCGAGCTTCAAAGAGGAAGCCGCCTTTGAAGGGCCGATGGAGATAACACTCATGAGCAGACTGCCTTTTGTTCATGTAAACAAGTTGTAGACAAGGACAGAGAGGGAAAACATGTCCCCAAACCAGATTTCCCTTGGGCAGGTAGCCCTTAGGTAGCCACACCTCTAGGATGGGCTACCAAGGTCCTGACAACGAAAGAGGTGTCCTGACATCTTGAGAATGACAAGGATAGTGCATTTTGGGATAGCCAGATGCCACACATGGCAGGAAACATGTCACCGGAAGGGAGGGGACCAATTAGCCTATTGGCTAGTGACTGCGTGGTCCACTCCTGGGATAAATATGGCACCCCTGGCGTTCTGCCCCTCAGATCCCATTGGATTTGAAAAAAAGACCAAAGAAGGACTGACTTGCTGCTCTTGAAACTGCACGAAAAGTGGCTGCACTGTCGGAAGGACTGCACCTGTTGCACTTTGGGCTAGTAACGTTTGGACTGTGCCTGCGGGTCTTGGCTCAGGGAAAAGTTGATTCCTGGCCTCAGATCAAAGCAGTGACTCCAAGGATCAGTAGACTGATCCCCTGGAACCAGCTCCAGGGACAAAAGAGCCTGAAGAAGCCCAAACCAACAAGTTGGTAGCCACTGCGGACATTGTGCCTCTACCTGACGCTGGGTGCACAAAGCGAAAGATCCTCAATAGCCAAAAGTTGCACCCGAGTCCGCTGGACCTGGAAGTGCCACCAGAGTTCGGATTCATCACCCAAGAGGAACACTAGCCCCTCCCAAAAGATTTTGCCCTAACCGCGGTGCAAGGAGACCACCAGCCCAGCATGGGCTGGCCAGCTGCTGCAACCAAGAAGGACTTCGTGGGACCCGGACCTCTGTTGCCAAAGTCGCCATACACCACTCGTGGATAAAGGGCTCACCACAAAGGTACTCTCGTTGACCGTACCTTAACCAGAGCATCCTTGAGCATCTTTTCCTCCTGTATCATCAACATAAGGACCACTCCATTATAGTTTATGACGGTTGTCCTGTAAATTTTGGAACTCAGCGTAAAAACGGTCTGGTGGCCAGGTGACTGTCCAAAGTATACTCTCTGGCCCCCTGGACCTCCATCCTGTTCGATTTTGTCACCTAAGCCAGGCCGGAGTTGCCAAACTAACTCTTTCATACTTTTCAAAAGTTTTCAAACTTTTTGTTGACCAATGCTTGTTGGTGGTTGCATTTAAAAGTATTTATATCTTACAAAAATCTGTATCTCAGTAATCCTCCTGTGAATTTTGATCATCAAGGTCTTTAAAAAATAATAAAAATATACTCTATCTATTTTTATAAATTGGTGTCCGGTTTCTTTTGTGTTGTGTGACTTACTTATTTCGCTGTTTGGTACTGTTAAATGCTTTACATCAAGCTCCTTTGTCCAAGCTCCTTTGTCCAGCCTTGCTGCTCGAAGCCACAGGTACCCAGGCTTGAGCAAAGGTGATACAAATAAGCCTGACTGATCCCAATAAATCTTTTGCAAGTGTATTCCACGATAAGGACCCATAGCCATATCACATAATACACCCAAATCCTCACAAAAAGCCTTTGTAGTGCATCCCCTCCACCTTTTGCCCACACGGGTTGGTGCCAGTTTTGGGCACTAATGCTTCCAAGTCACAGCCATCCCTGAATAGATCAGGAGCTAAGTGGACGAGCGCAACATGATATAATCATCATTGTCTTGGGATCCACTGTAGATAACGATCGCCAGCTCCAAGGCAGTGTCTTGAAGCACAACACACGTTTCAAGAGAGCTTCACCATTCCTGTTAGCAGCTGCACTGTAGTAGGAGAAAGGTGGTTCAATGGGTTCATACTGGGTGCATAATGGAGGGGCAGTATCTGTGTCGAAAATGACAGCATCTTAATGGTGAAAAAACCCTTGTGGCTAATAAATAGCATAACTAACAATCATAAAAAACAGAAGGCACAACGTTCAAATATGACATAACTACGTATAATATTGACAAAGTGCAATGATAATTCCATAAACTAAAAATCAAACATTTTCACATACAAAATAAGGTATTAAAGACAATACGAGATAACAAACAAACAACAAAAATAATGTAGTGTCCCCAATTCTTTCTGTAGCAATACTACTGAAGAAGGCAGTATCATACTGCCCAGCCAGTCTGATCCATCAGACAGGTTAAGTCCTTAGAAATAGCTGTATTTTGATAAAACAAAACTGTGCCATTCCTGCACAGTATTCGATCCTCTTTAAATAGAATCACAATTCTCTATCCAGCAACATTTTAGTCTTTGAAGAATTAAAGAGAGGTCACTATCTGTATCTGGCATGTGTGCAACATCAATAATTTGCCACCTGATATCATCAGCTGGGTGGTTCTGTTCCATGATGTGGGCAACAAAAGGTGAGTTTTCCACCCAGCAAATACTCCTGCTGTGATGATGCCCAATCCTTCCTTTAACCTGCTATGTAGTTTGCCCTACATAGATTAGTTGACACAGACACCATGTACAATAAACTGAGGGGCATATTAGCAAGAACCTGCGATAATTATCGCAAAGCTTGCTTAGCGCGCGTTTTTCTATCGCCGGCTATCGCTGGATATTACCGCGGAGATAACATGCTATTAGCAAGGTTTATCTCCAATGCGATAAAATATCCAGCGATAGCGGTGAAACCCAGCAATAACGCGAGAAATCCAGCGATAGATTCCTCGCGCTAATGCTGGGGACTTAACCTTGCAATCCACCTCCCATTGACTATTATTGTTAAGTCATGCTTTTACCAGTTCTAAAAAACCAGCGCTAATCGCGGTTAGCGCGCGTATCTTTATCGCCTCGCGGTTATTGCTAATAGGCGATAGCGATGTTAGCGACTGTTTTCAGTCGCTGTTAGGTTGGGAACGCCTACCTTGCATGTCATTAGCGATAAATATCGCTGACATGCAAGGCGATGTAATTCCCAGCCTCTAACGCCTGAAAGCTGTCGCTAACGCCTGTTAGCGACAGCTTGCTAATAGGGCGTTAAAAATATCGCCGATTTAGCGGCAAAAAGTGCCGCTAAATCGGCGATAAAGCCCTTGATAATGTGCCCCCCATGTTAGTTGTACTGCAGTTGGTGAAATATGTCAGCTCAAAATATATTCCATTGATCGTAAGATGTTTGGTGTTATACATGAACAGGCACAACAAGCAGTTACTGCACCAGTAGTGACCTACCACCGGGCAAGTCCACAGCAATAGATCTGTTTGTTGTTAGTGGGAGTTTTGTTCTGGACCGAATGGATGACGTGATCCTTGATGTTTTTACCTCTCTGAAAGGAAATGAGTGGCATCACAAAGAAGGCATCAGCATTCTGAAGGATATGCTAATTGTTTTTTTAAACATCAGTTACCTTATAGGTATGCAGGCAAAATGTGGTTACACAGACAAGTCTAGTACTGTTTTTTTTAAAATTCTGAGTAAAGGTTCCTACCGCCGGCTGAATCAAGCTCTCTTGTGGGCAGTCCTAACTGTTCTGCGTGGGTAGGCCCTTCTGTCAAATTCTTCTAGAGTAGGTCAGCTTCCCTGAAGCAGTCAATGTTATGTGTACAAGTGCGCTGTAATCTAAGAAACTGTCTGTAAGGCAGGCTGCTCCTCAAAGTGCAAGGGTGGAAACTTTGACACTTAAGGAGGGTGTTTCTCTCTGTAGATTTTTGTTATAAGGTGGTAATAAGTTTAGCATTATCATGCTTGGTGAGTAGATCTAGAAAAGGTATGTGATGACTATTGCTGTTACAGGAGAATGTCAAATTCTCCAACGTGTGGCTCAGGTAATCCACAAATTAATCAATGACAAAAATGTCATTTGTGTACCGCTTCCAACATTTGATTGATCTATAACGGTTATTACTTTTGAGAACAAACTTGTTCAAAAGAGTCAACGTAGAAGTTCACCAGATTGGGAGCAAAAATTGCTCCCATGGAAGTATGACTGCACTGCGTCACAGGAAGAGGAAAAGTTCTTGGAGCAGGTTAAAAGGTGTACACAAGCTGTATACACAAGCTCTTACTCAGCACTCAATTTAAGTCAGGAGGTTTCAAGATGGATTGCTATTTCTGGCAAACAGGTTGTATTTGTCCACAGAAGAAATACAAGTTTAACCCCCACTGGACATTGTAGGGAAAGAAAGACTATAAACTTGCTTAGCCTTCATTTTTGCAGGCCAGCCATGGCCCACATAATAAAAACCTACGAAAAATGTGTGTCACATATTCTCGGGCAAAAAGGTCCCCCAAAGGCATGGAGAACATTTGCATCTCTTTTCCACAGCCTGATTCCCCTGGTCCCTACTTCTTTGGACTTAAAGAGGGCAATAGACTACCTAACTACAGTTGTTAACAGCTCCTGCTTTAACGAGTATCAGAAACATCTTTCATCGCATGGTCTTCCAGAGGGGATAGTAACAAATAGGGAGGCTCAGTTTGTCTACTTTTTGTAACAAACCTTTGAAAAGTATAGGGACTCTTTGTCACTTTTCCTCAAGTTATCAGCCAAATAAAGGTTGAATCGGCCCATGAACAATATCTGATATGATTTTAATGTCACAACAACATGCATGGGAGCAGTAGGTTCTGTTAGTGGAATTTACTTATAACAATGAGAATTTTTCAAGTTTTATGCAAGAAGCCCTCATTTTATTAAAGACTCACAGGCAAGTATAAAGCTATCGTTTTTGCCATGTACTGTTACAGTAGCCAGTTGAGAACAAAGAAAAATCCAGGGAACTGTGATATACAATAAAGAAACTACAATACCCAGACCTCTTAGGCACTGGACTACTAATGTCCACAACACAGGTGTGTAACATTAGCCCTCTATGTGTAGATCCCCAGCAGGCCTGTACTTTTTCTTTCTTGATGCATCAAGCAATTCATAAATGTAAGAATGATACCATGATCAAGAAAACTCAAGTGAACACCAGGAGAAAAAAAGAGTATGCTTTCCTGTTCCTCTGAGGAATCTGCAAGATGATTGTGGGATTGTTGATTGTGGAACTGAACAGCAAAGGAAACAAGTAGTATCTTTCATAAAGGTAGGACAAATTCTATTATAACAAAACTTAAATAGAGTTGTAGGATAACACTCACCTCTGTGCCTCAAATAAAATTTGAATCTTTCTTAGAATATCCGTATTTTATGTCGGAGGGTCCTATTGTGCTATTTTAAAGAGAATTAATGGCAGAAAAAGAAGCATGATAAATAGGTTTACAATAGAAGGCTTAAAAAGCTTACCAATCAGCTGCTCTCAAAATATCATTAAGTCTTGCTCTAATCCTGAAAGCTTTTGAATCCAGCGTACTTCTGGATGAATAGGCACAAAAAGTGGAAAAGTCAATAGTTACCTATGACAAGACCCAATTCACCTTTCTAACCAAGGATGCAGAAGATAAAGGACTATAGGCATCACTAAAGGCCATCCACTGTAAGGGTCTGAGAAAATGCAATACTATGGGGCCGATTCCGATCTGGGCCGGAAAACTCTCTGACCGAGCCGGATCCGGAACGATTTCCGACCGAGCCGGACTCCTGCAGTCCGACCGAGCGAGTATGATGCGGCCGCATGCTGCTGTACTCGATTCGGTCGGACTCCCATTGAAGTCAATGGGAGCCGGTCGTACGACGCGTACATGGGCTCCCATTGACTCAATGGGTACGTCGCGAACAAGTGCACCCCCTACAGTGGGTATGCCTCGGTACAACTCGCACCGTACATGCATGTTTAGGGGGGACACTTGGGTCCCCCCTGTGTTCGACTCGTACGGCTACGGGTGCAGGGGGTCCGACGCGGACCCCCGAAGTCCGACTCCGGGAGCTTTTGCGAGCCGGATGCTCCAACTCGATCCGGCTGTCCGAATCGAGCATCGTACTAGCTCGGTCGTGAAACGTCTCCATTGCGCGCCACGGTTTGCTTGCGACCGAGTCGTACGGAGCGGTTCGGAGCCGGAAACGATTCGGACGGTGAATTCACGCTTGTTCGCATCGTACTTCGCCATCCGGACCCGTGTACAAATCGGACGGAAAATCAGCCTCCGAATCGGATCCGCTAATGCCGAACCCGATTCGGTGCCCTACCGACCGAGATCGGAATCGACCCCTATATGTTTTTACTTATAAATGAAGTGTGTGACTGTGATTGTATACAATGTGTACATGCAAAGAACCCTTTTAGAAAAAGTTTTTAAAAAGTCCATACCTCCAAACATTTTTATGACCCAAACCCTCCTCTTCTTTGGGTTTGTCATCGTGTTGCATCATCTTTGGATCCTTTTAATATTGGAAATACCAGTGCATAATCCTGGCATGCTAGGAAGAACTAAATGAACATTCGTATTCAGAGATCAATCTAGAATGCTTGAAACTCGTGATACTAAATCAATGTCAGTAAAATTGGAAGCTCTGTTCAACAATGCTCTGGTGTGCTGCTTTCAGAAGAAATTCAATGCTGAACCCTTCAATCGGTGTGTCTGGGACAGGCAGTGATGTGAGCGCTGAGGAGTTCTACAAGCCTTACTGCATGTATGGAGAATACTGGCAACCACATAATGAATCTTAAACATGTGGCATTCTAATGAAATTGCAAGGTTCAGTATAGTACCAGAATTGGCCAGGAGATGTCCTTGGGAGAAAGGATGTATTCACTTTGTCCCAATCCTAGGTATGTACTTTAGATGAACCTGAAACAGAAATGTAGCCCCAGTAGTAGAAATGGAAGACAGTAGAGTATAGAAGGAGTGCAGTGATGAGCTGACAATGGGAAAGAGGCAGGCTGGAAGGAGACTGATGAAAAGAAAAAGCAGATCAAAAGGAAGGGATAATGTAGGAATTCTCCCCTTTTCTGTGGTCACCCACATTTGTTCTTTCAATTTAATTGCTGGTTTTTAGATTCTGTCCAATTGGGGCACTGCTGTCCATGGCCCAGTGCATGTGCTCCGACCCCTAAAACATAAAAACATTGGCTAAACCCTCGTTGGCATAATTACGTTTCCTATAAGTCCATTGTCTGTGGTGTAGAAACTGCATTCATTGTATGGAAGGGTAAATGTCACCAGTGGACTGCAGCACTTATTGTTCTATCTACCGGTCTGACAAGGAAAACATGGCTTCAGGCTTATCAATGTAGCCTGACTGCTGCAGCTTAAACGTACAACCTGACTTGTCAAAGTTACCCTTTTGACAGGGGAACATCCTTCCTGTTAAGTATTAACAAGCCACCCCTAAGTACCTTGTAGCCCACAAAGTACGGTGCCTAGTATTTAAAAGCAGACCATGTAGAAATCCAATGTTGTCTTGTCCCTGGTAAATAGTCAGAATATCGAGTAGGAAATGTCGACTTGCACTAATATTGAGTGCAAAATATCGTGATACAGAAATATCGACTGCCAGAATATCGTGGTCAAGAATATCGAGTTTAAGGTAAGAAATATTGTTTTCCAAAATATCGAATTCATTAATATCGTTTGCAAAAATATAGGGGCCGATTCCGATCTCGGTCGGAGGCGCACCCAATACCATTCGGTCGGGAAAAAAGCCATGCGAATGCCTGTTTCCCGACCGATACGTACATCATACCGAACGAGTAAGTACGATGCGCACAACAGCACAGAATCCGGCCGAGTCGTACTCACCCAATCCAGGTCCTGTTCTCCGACCGAGGCGAATCCGGAAACGCAGAATCGAGTCGCACGGAAGGGAAAATGCAGCCCCGTCCGGCCGAACAAGTACGATGCGCTTTCCGTACGCGCCGAACCCGTCGCTACGCATGGCACGTCAAAGCATCCGGGAGAGGCGCACATAAGCTCCGATTCGCGCCACAACACGATCCACGGCTACGAGGCGAACACGCCAGCGACGAGGACGACGCGAAGCGACGAGAAAGACGAACGACACGAACCAACCATGAATCCCTTCGTCCCGATCCTACCAATATTCTACATTTACTACCGGAACAGGCACGGACGCGTACGGCGCAGAAGGTAAGTCAGACACCAATCACAAAACACATACAACACGTACACGACACATCACACACACACAGAGGGATGCAGAATTTACTTACACCAGCAACAGCAGCACCATAGGGGCGGGATGCCCATCACCAATGCCACATATGCACACAGGGGCCTGAATGCACACCACCACCACCACCCCTACCCAGGGGGCCGGATGCCAACCACTACTACCACCCTTAGCCAGGGGGTGCCAGATGCCCACCACCACTACCACCCTTACCCAGGGGGGCTGGATGCCTACCACTACTACCACCCTTAGCCAGGGGGTGCCAGATGCCCACCACCACCACCACCCCTACCCAGGGGGGGCCGGATGCCTACCACAACTACCACCCTTACCCAGGGGGGCTGGATGCCTACCACAACCACCACCCTTACCCAGGGGGGGCTGGATGCCTACCACTACTACCACCCTTAGCCAGGGGGTGCCAGATGCCCACCACCACTACCACCCTTACCCAGGGGGCTGGATGCCTACCACTACTACCACCCTTAGCCATGGGGGTGCCAGATGCCTACCACTACTACCACCCTAAGCCAGGGGGCTGGATGCCTACCACTACTACCACCCTTAGCCATGGGGGTGCCAGATGCCTACCACTACTACCACCCTTACCCAGGGGGGCTGGATGCCTACCACTACTACCACCCTTAGCCATGGGGGTGCCAGATGCCCACCACTACTACCACCTTTACCCAGGGGGCTGGATGCCTACCACTACTACCACCCTTAGCCAGGGGGCTGGATGCCTACCACTACTACCACCCTTAGCCAGGGGTGCCAGATGCCTACCACCACTACCACCCTTACCCAGGGGGGCTGGATGCCTAACACTACTACCACCCTTAGCCAGAGGGGTGCCAGATGCCCACCACCACTACCACCCTTACCCAGGGGGGCTGGATGCCTACCACTACTACCACCCTTAGCCATGGGGGTGCCAGATGCCTACCACTACTACCACCCTAAGCCAGGGGGACTGGATGCCTACCACTACTACCACCCTTAGCCATGGGGGTGCCAGATGCCTACCACTACTACCACCCTTACCCAGGGGGGCTGGATGCCTACCACTACTACCACCCTTAGCCAGGGGGCTGGATGCCTACCACTACTACCACCCTTAGCCAGGGGGTGCCAGATGCCCACCACCACTACCACCCTTACCCAGGGGGCTGGATGCCTACCACTACTACCACCCTTAGCCATGGGGGTGCCAGATGCCTACCACTACTACCACCCTAAGCCAGGGGGCTGGATGCCTACCACTACTACCACCCTTAGCCATGGGGGTGCCAGATGCCTACCACTACTACCACCCTTACCCAGGGGGCTGGATGCCTACCACTACTACCACCCTTAGCCATGGGGGTGCCAGATGCCCACCACTACTACCACCTTTAGCCAGGGAGGGCTGGATGCCTACCACTACTACCACCCTTAGCCAGGGGGGCTGGATGCCTACCACTACTACCACCCTTAGCCAGGGGGTGCCAGATGCCTACCACTACTACCACCCTTAGCCAGGGGGCTGGATGCCTACCACAACTACCACCCTTAGCCATGGGGGTGCCAGATGCCCACCACTACTACCACCTTTACCCAGGGGGCTGGATGCCTACCACTACTACCACCCTTAGCCAGGGGGCTGGATGCCTACCACTACTACCACCCTTAGCCAGGGGGTGCCAGATGCCTACCACCACTACCACCCTTACCCAGGGGGGCTGGATGCCTACCACTACTACCACCCTTAGCCAGGGGGTGCCAGATGCCCACCACCACTACCACCCTTACCCAGGGGGGCTGGATGCCTACCACTAGTACCACCCTTAGCCATGGGGGTGCCAGATGCCTACCACTACTACCACCCTAAGCCAGGGGGGGCTGGATGCCTACCACTACTATCACCCTAAGCCAGGGGGGCTGGATGCCTACCACTACTACCACCCTTAGCCATGGGGGTGCCAGATGCCCACCACCACTACCACCCTTACCCAGGGGGGCTGGATGCCTACCACTACTATCACCCTAAGCCAGGGGGCTGGATGCCTACCACTACTACCACCCTTAGCCATGGGGGTGCCAGATGCCCACCACTACTACCACCCTTAGCCAGGGGGCTGGATGCCTACCACAACTACCACCCTTACCCAGGGGGGCTGGATGCCTGTCACTACTACCACCTCTACCCATGGGGGCTGGATGCCTACCACCAACACCACCCCCACTCATAGGATGGACAATGCATGACACAACCAGCACACCACAACCTAGGGAATGCAAGAAAAAGACATCCCCCAACACCATGACAAGCGTGTGTAGACTGTGTCAAATGCCTACAACACTGAACATGACTTTGAACATACAATGTGACCCCCTATCACATGTGCCACACATATATGTGTGTGGCCCCCACAATGCAAGCAGGCCATGACCATTGTGGCAATGGGGTCCAAAACCCCATCATCACAGTGACCAAAATGTAAGTGTGGGGTCCATAGCTGAAGCACATTTTGAACAGTGTGGCAATGGGGTCCAAACCCCCATCATCACAGTGACCAAAATGTAAGTGTGCGGTCCATAGCTGAAGCACATTTTGAACATTGTGGCAATGGGGTCCAAACCCCCATCATCACAGTGACCAAAATGTAAGTGTGGGGTCCATAGCTGAAGCACATTTTGAACAGTGTGGCAATGGGGTCCAAACCCCCATCATCACAGTGACCAAAAGGTAAGTGTGGGGTCCATAGCTGAAGCACATTTTGAATAGTGTGGCAATGGGGTCCAAACCCCCATCATCACAGTGACCAAAAGGTAAGTGTGGGGTCCATAGCTGAAGCACATTTTGAACAGTGTGGCAATGGGGTCCAAACCCCATCATCACAGTGACCAAAAGGTAAGTGTGGGGTCCATAGCTGAAGCACATTTTGAACAGTGTGGCAATGGGGTCCAAACCCCCATCATCACAGTGACCAAAATGTAAGTGTGGGGTCCATATCTGAAGCACATTTTGAACATTGTGGCAATGGGGTACAAACCCCTATCATCACAGTGACCAAAATGTAAGTGTTGACAAAGAAAAAGCTGCAACTGCCAAACTGCATGGATGATTCCTGGTCACAGAACATAAAACACATCAGTGGCAAAGTAGTGCATGTGTCCCATTGCAACATAGATTGGGGGAGGCAAATACTGCAGTGCAAATAAGACATACCTTTGGCCATGTGCAGACAAACAACACCCATGGGGGCTGACACTGTCAACATTCATCAATGACACAATGACAGAAGTGACCATCAGAATGCAGACCCACATATTTGCACCAATGGGCACACAAATGCAGATACCCTGTGGAGACTGTAGATGTGAGGTGAACAGATTCCATACCATGGCAGCAATGGGACACACAAACCATGATCATTGTGCTGACCGATGACCTAGGAGTCCCAGGGACAGCAGGGGAAACCCACCAAACTACATACAGCCAATGGCACACCCAAGATATGCCAATGTAGTGGTGCAGATGCACAAACACAAACAGGCAGACCCACACTGCACATCAAACACAACAGGTGAGGGGGGTGCCAGTGTCCCCAGGCAACCACACAACACATGAGGAGGCCTGAATACCAATCATACAGATGTGCATACAGTGCCACACAAAGGTAACTCATGGATCCAAATCCCCTATGTGGGCAAGCAGGCATTGTCAGATGAGAGGGAGCACAAATCACACATGTCACACAGGCACGTAGGAACAGCAACTGACACAGCAAGACACAGACACACCACAGCACTACCCCCAGGGCCCCACAATGTGGTGACCCTGGGCTGCATTACAATCCCACTGTGATGACAAAGCTAAATGTCGTTCACACTGTGAACCACAGTCATGTGTCCTGAGCAACAAACTACCATCACACCTACACAAGCACAAATCAATCAGCACGGCCAGTAAGCCAAGGCCAACATGGAGGCAGGGGTCTAGCCGGGCAACAACTCTCATCTGCACACACTCAACCTCCAACAATGTGCAGCAGTGAAGCACACATGCACTGGTGACATTGCACATGCACCCATGACTATTCCAGGGTGGTGGGTGGGAACCAAGGTGCAGAAACACATCACACATGGCCACTCAACAAGACTCCTGAATGTCTGACACACTGCACACTACGCTGTACATGGACATGACGGCAATACCACACCAACCAATGGGATCCCAGCCACAGTCACACACCAATGAAGAAGCCAAGGTCACCCACAAAGAACACACATAGACAACAACCAACATTGCAGCCCAGACCCTGAGGAGTGCCAGCAGTCACACACACAACGTGTCTCAATCACTGAAAGATAACACAAACTGGAAATCACATGACAGGTGCAAACAACAAGTGCCAAGGGGAAACCTGACTGTGACCCATCTGCGTCTGCACACAAACTCAGCCCTGACAGCAAACACACCTATGGGTGACACCCTGATGACCAGTAATGTGCCATGCACCCACATCACAGAGAACCCAGGGAGAAGACTTTGGGGAACATAGGTCAAGTCAGCAAGCATCACAAACAGGTACAACACTAGGGATCACAGCATGCACAGCTAAACGGAAGTGAACACACAGACATGCTCATACAACACACACCTTGGGCGCAGGCAATGTCACAGGAGTACACACTGCCATGAGGGGACTCCACTCCTGTGTGAGGAAAGCTGTGCCATATGTTGCCTCAGTAGGGCCCCATCATGTCAGCTGAGCACTTGGTCACACAATCAACAATTAGCACCAAATGAAGGCTCCTGTCACATCAGCCTGGTCATGGAAGTGCCAACGAAATCATCAGCACAGATGCAACACACTTGTATAGAAATGTTACACTGACAACACAGATGAGTCCTTCCCCATTGATGCCCAAACCTGCATGTCCAGTGGAGATGGCCACACGGTCAGGGAAGTAGACGAATTGAACAATGGCAGGCACAACAGATGTGCAGGGGTGGAAGCCACAGATGTGAAATTGCTAATGTAAGTAGGAAATCCCATTGCCAAATACTGAACACATGACACCCTCAGATGCTGCTATGGATGACATGGATACACCAAAGGATAGCGATACAAAAGGGGATGATGGACGGAACGTTTGAGCCAATCAAACACTCACCCCCAGTCAACTGATCTGGGTTTAATCCATCATCATTCTTTAGCTCACTCCACCACCCCAGTTCAGACATGGCCATATGCAAATCAGTCTGACCCTGTGCCTCATGGGAACAGTCCAGCCCGAACTGCCAAGCCATGTCTTCCCTGGACCGGAAACAAGCATCCTAGGACCGGTTTCTGGCATTTCAGCCGTCATCAGCCAGGCTTGCTTGAATCCAGTGGCAAAGTGAGCAAGGGACCCACGTCTGGGCATACCCCCGCCAACTTAGGGCGACCAAGCGATACAAAAGGGGATGATGGACCGGAACGTTTGAGCCAATCAAACACTCACCCCCAGTCAACTGATCTGGGTTTAATCCATCATCATTCTTTAGCTCACTCCACCACCCCAGTTACGACATGGCCATATGCAAATCAGTCTTAGGGCGACCAAAGCGATACCTAAGTTGGCGGGGGTATGCCCAGACGTGGGTCCCTTGCTCACTTTGCCACTGGATTCAAGCAAGCCTGGCTGATGACGGCTGGAATGCCAGAAACCGGTCCTAGGATGCTTGTTTCCGGTCCAGGGAAGACATGGCTTGGCGGTTCGGGCTGGACTGTTCCCATGAGGCACAGGGTCAGACTGATTTGCATATGGCCATGTCTGAACTGGGGTGGTGGAGTGAGCTAAAGAATGATGATGGATTAAACCCAGATCAGTTGACTGGGGGTGAGTGTTTGATTGGCTCAAACGTTCCGTCCATCATCCCCTTTGTATCGCTTGTTCGCCCTAAGTTGGCGGGGTATGCCCAGACGTGGGTCCCTTGCTCACTTTGCCACTGGATTCAAGCAAGCCTGGCTGATGACGGCTGGAATGCCAGAAACCGGTCCTAGGATGCTTGTTTCCGGTCCAGGGAAGACATGGCTTGGCGGTTCGGGCTGGACTGTTCCCATGAGGCACAGGGTCAGACTGATTTGCATATGGCCATGTCTGAACTGGGGTGGTGGAGTGAGCTAAAGAATGATGATGGATTAAACCCAGATCAGTTGACTGGGGGTGAGTGTTTGATTGGCTCAAACGTTCCGTCCATCATCCCCTTTGTATCGCTTTGTTCGCCCTAAGTTGGCGGGGGTATGCCCAGACGTGGGTCCCTTGCTCACTTTGCCACTGGATTCAAGCAAGCCTGGCTGATGACGGCTGGAATGCCAGAAACCGGTCCTAGGATGCTTGTTTCCGGTCCAGGGAAGACATGGCTTGGCGGTTCGGGCTGGACTGTTCCCATGAGGCACAGGGTCAGACTGATTTGCATATGGCCATGTCTGAACTGGGGTGGTGGAGTGAGCTAAAGAATGATGATGGATTAAACCCAGATCAGTTGACTGGGGGTGAGTGTTTGATTGGCTCAAACGTTCCGTCCATCATCCCCTTTTGTATCGCTTTGTTCGCCCTAAGTTGGCGGGGGTATGCCCAGACGTGGGTCCCTTGCTCACTTTGCCACTGGATTCAAGCAAGCCTGGCTGATGACGGCTGGAATGCCAGAAACCGGTCCTAGGATGCTTGTTTCCGGTCCAGGGAAGACATGGCTTGGCGGTTCGGGTTGGACTGTTCCCATGAGGCACAGGGTCAGACTGATTTGCATATGGCCATGTCTGAACTGGGGTGGTGGAGTGAGCTAAAGAATGATGATGGATTAAACCCAGATCAGTTGACTGGGGGTGAGTGTTTGATTGGCTCAAACGTTCCGTCCATCATCCCCTTTTGTATCGCTTTACACCACAGGATAGGACACATTCCCCCTGGACCACATGGGTTCCTGCACAGTAACACTTCATTATCATGAGACCAAATATCACCATCACTGCATCAAGGGCATGGTTAGCATCATCAACAACATGTACATCAGAAGCATAAGCACTAGAGAACAGAAAGTTGCTTTATTCAGCATATGTGTGTTTAAAAGTGAAAGTCCAGAAAAAACACAAAGGCCAATGGCCAGTCCATTGTCAAAGTCCAAACAAGGTGACAGTGGCAGATGTCACCCTACGCATGCCTACACTGCACAAAACCAGGGACAATCCACTAGGAGGGGCAACCGGGGGGGCAGGCCAGGCACCGCAGGGACAGGATCAGGGCTCACCAGGAGGAGGCAGGGAAGGGGTGGTGGGTGCTGGAGAGCCACTGACAACTGCAGTGGAGGTGTCTGACATGGTGTGTGCCGGCACAACTGGGGGCATGACTCAGATGTTGTGGATGCCGGCACGACTGCAGTGGACCCTGCAGATGGCGTGGACAGGTCCGCCACTGCAGTGCCCAAGTCAGACAGGGTGGTAGTGGACTCCACTGCAGTGCCTACCACCATGGGAGGAGAATGGGGAACAGGCAAGGTGGGCTGGACAGAGGGGAGGACACCCTCACCACATCAGTGGCACAGACAAGCGCAGCGGGGGTGTGGTGCCGGGAGAGCAAGTGGCAGGGGGAGAAGGCCGGATCCTCTTGGGGATGGTATATCTGTGGGTGGGGGAACCTGGGGCAGGGTGTGGTGGGGGCACCTGTGGAGTGGGGGCCTGAGGGATGGAGGAAGGAGACCTGGTGCCTGAACTGCAGGGCGGCGGCGGGGTCTTGCTCTTACGACTCCGGGGGACTTGCGGGTGGGGGCCTCAGTCTGTCTGCGCCTGGGGGAGGGTGTCCGGGGGCGAGGGGCACTCTGCTCCGTGTGGGTGGGCTTCCTCTTCCCCCTGAATGCTGTATCAGCTGGATCGAAGGGGAAGAGGCCGAGGTCACTGAGGAAGAGCCGCTGGGTCTTTGGGGTTGCAGGTGAGGCAAGGGAGGGTGCTTTGGAGGGAGAGGCAACTGAGGACTGCGCAGTGCTCGTGGATGCGTGTGTGTGTTCCAGGGCCCCATCCCCTGTGAGTCTGGTTTCAGTCCCCTGACTGTGCGTGCGTGTGCGTTTTGTTTGTGGCGTGTGTGTCTGTGTGCTGGACGTGCGTGTGCTGGTGTGTCCCTGTGCCGGTGTGTGTGTGCTTGGGACGGGTAAGGTGCTGGGGAGTGTGGATGGAGCAGAGGCAGGAGGGGTGAGGGACTGTCTGAGGAGGGACACTGCTGCCGTCAGGGAGGAGTCCATGGACCTATTGCCCCTCTGTAGGTCAGACATGCCCGATGAGATGCCCTCCATGAACGACACCAGCTGAGTCAACAGAGCGGTGTGCGCATGGAGGACACTCAGCATGGCTGTCTGCCCTACATGGAGCTGGCGAAGGAGGTACACAGACTCCTCACTCAGGGCAGCAGGGGACACAGGGGCAGGGGGTGCGGTGCCTGGCCCAAAGGAGACACGCTCCCGAACATGGGAGCCTCCACGGACCTGGGGAATGGGAGCCGATGGGAGGGCGGTGGTGGTGCTGGTGGTGACGGGGACAGCAACACTAGCTGGGGTGTGGTGGCTGCTGACACCCGCCTCCATAAGGGAGTCATCCTCCGAGCTGCTGTGGTCCTCAGCTGAGGTGGATGCTGCTGAGGACTCCTCGGTCTGGCTCCCCTCGCCCTCCGTGCCACTGGGTCCCTCCGACCACTCCTCGGCTGCTGACCCAGTCTGGCTCTCCGGCTCCTCCTGGTCCGTGGAGCTGTCCCCTTCCGTGGCCGTGGATGTATCTGCAAACAATGGGGAAACAGACAGACATCAGTCACCTGCACCAAACGCACACACCACTGTGAGCACAGCACATTACAGAGCAAGCCCTGGCATCATTAGTTGAACATTGCTAAAAGAGCGCTAACTGAACAGGAGAAGCCAATTGTCAGTCTGATGCCAACCATGGCACTCACATCCCACATGGCCTTGCACCCATCTGTCTGGTGTCTGTTGGATAGCAACACCCCAGTGTGGACACATGCACCACCTACACAGTAGTTGGACAGTGCAGAGGACACGGTGTAGCATGTGGACATGCACACATCACAACTCTTGCCACTGAGTCAGTACAGGTGTCCGGATGAAAGGGATGCCCAGAGTCAAATAGGAAATGCATGTGATGCATACCAGCGACAGACACCATGATGCACCCATGTCCTGATAGCCATCGCCACAATGGTGTGCATGTAGCACATGTCACTCCCCTGCAGGATCACCAATAAGTAGACACATGCCATGGCGGAGGCATGACTGCTAAGTCATACATCACTGTCTCAGTGATGTATGACTTGGCAGCCAGACAACAACACTCTGCACTGTGTCACAATAGTAGGTCATGGGGAATGCAAGTCCTGGAGCTGCACAAGTGCACATGTACATCCCCCACACAACACATCATCTTAACCCTCATCTGTCCAGGTCATACCGATTGGACATATGGGAGACCTGTGACACTACCCTCTGAACCTGAGCCCCTCACAATCTGCTGTGAATGGGAAACAGCTGCCTGAACTTCACATTCGCATACCCCAGTCTGCACGGGCAGCTGATCAAACACCTATGTGACACACAAGTATCGTCTCCTATGGTCACATCTCCAGTGGCATGCTGAGCCCCTACCGAGAAACACCCCAGCAGTCCTGGCAACAAATCCACAGCACACTGACACAGAGGCAGACACCTGAGGGGTCAAATCACTGCGCACAATGTGTCAGCTGATACACGGGAGTGGGAGTACAGGTGTATTGGATGGGCTGGAGTAGGCATGACTGTCCTGCCCCACATGAATGAGGGATGAGCCCTGGACAGTGGATAGCTGGCTATGTATGTGTGACACACGTAATCTGCACACTCCTGGGGCCCAAACTTTGTTCCCACCCGCTGCATGGGTGTGTGCCAGATACCCCAGGCACATGTGGTGGCTCAGCTCAGCAAGTGGACCGCATATCAAAGCAACACGCAGATTACATGTCCGAACACAGGCGTTGTGTGAACAATGGACCCACCCATGATGCCCACAACAGAGTTAGGGAAACAGATGCTGTCCCCCACCTTGAGTGAAGCAAACTGCAAGGACACAGTCCCAAGTGACACAATTCCCTGAATGTAAGGGCCACACCTGGGTATCAGATGAGGAGTGGGCAGTGCACAATAGAGGGACATTGCTCCTGGACAACATGACTGCTGTACTGTGGCAGTTTAACCAGGCCAGAGGAGGGCACATAGCATGTAATACAGAGTTCACAGTGCAGTCTTTGATTCACCCCCTCCTTGCTGCTGTCTGGCCTTCAGCTGCCCATCCAGGTCTGGAAACACCACCGCCAGGATCTGGAGCATGTGGGGAATCAGGGTCCGTGTTCCGCCCCTCCTGCGAGGAGGCGACAGCTTCAGCTGGACCCGTGCAATCCTCCGGGTCCAGCCCCGAAGGTCCTGCCACCTCTTCTGGCAGTTGCGGATCCGGCGCTTGTAGACCCCCACGGACCGGACAGCCCGGACGATGTCCTTCCAGATCTCCTGCTTCCGGATGGGCATTAACCTGTGAGGATGACAAAGTGAAAAGGCCATTACTACACATGCAACATATCCGTGCATGACACAGTTGTATATACATGTCTCAATCACAGGGGCACATGATGTACACAGGCAGTGCAACGCTGCCCATGGACAGTTTGCCAGAAGTCACTACATGGTATCATTGCATGGGAAGTAAAACCTTGTTCAAATGCACTGTCACTGCACCATACCTGTCCAGTGCATGTCACTACACACTATGGGGGTGACAACTACTCAGTGAGCCTGCTAGCCAGTGGCGTGCAGACTTTCAGCCTTGCTAGTCAGACAAAATGCACATTCAGAAAGGCAGTGCACAGAACACTCACCTGCTCCCCTGGTGTCCCATACAGCTTGCTGTACTGTGGAAGTAGGCTGTCCAGCAGGGCCTGGTTCTCCTCAAGGCTGAAGGCTGGGGCTCTCTCCACAGTACGTGCCATTGCAGGGTCCAGAGGGGGCAGAGACAGCAGCAGTGAAGTGGCAGATGTCGTCCTGGAGCATGTAGTGCAGGCAAGTGAGCTCTCAGGGGAACAGCCAGCAATATATATGTGCTGGAGAGGCAAGATACTGTCCCATGTGTCCAAAGTGATAGGTCCAAGTCGTTTGCATCTTCTGAATCTGGCCAATCCATGGAATAGCAGCACCAATACACGCCCACAGCATCGTTCAAATCTTCAACTTCATGACATACATGATTTTGCAACATTGTTGTTGGTGACCAACTGAATTTCCAGCAACCGACTCGTTCGAATTTCGAAAACGCGTCCGTTGCCAGGCTAGGCCATTGTCAATGGGTGCGCACCGATCGGTCCATTGCTGTTCAACGCGCACAGGGGTACAACGCGTACCCGCACACATTGAATGCAATGGGCCAGCCGAGGGCACCGATCGGTCCATTGCGGTACAACGCGTACAGGGGTACAACGCGTACCCGCACACATTGAATGCAATGGGCCGGCCGGGGGCACCGATCGGTCCATTGCGGTACAACGCGTACAGGGGTACAACGCGTACCCGCACACATTGAATGCAATGGGCCGGCCGGGGGCACCGATCGGTCCATTGCGGTACAACGCATCCCTGTACAAGTGACTGGCATATGTCACCATGCCTGTCTCAGATGAACATATGCCAGCCACAGATAGCTCCCAGGGAGTGAGGGGCACACCTACAACACGACAGCCTGTCCAAACTGTATCATAAGGCATGTAAGGCTGCATTTCCTATTGTGTGTATGTTGGTGTACATGTTGTCCTGTGGGTGTCACCTGGGGGCAGCCACCCCCAGGCGGTGCACGTGTTCATGGGGACAGGATCCTGGGTGTTACGTGTACATGACCACTGTGATGTGCAACTGTTCATATCTGTGCATGTGCCATGGTCACATTTCACGGCAATACGTAACTGAACGCTGC